>OY755186.1:17071568-17634404 GCA_963576735.1 Bedellia somnulentella | reverse complement strand
CTTGCAGCTTTTCATTGCTATGTACACCGTTTTCTAACAGTTCCATTATCACCTTCTAATTACAATAAAGAATTAAGTACTATTTACCAAATAGCTGTTGCAAACGGTTACACCAAGCAATTAATAGACAGACTAATTACAAGAAAACGGACCAACATGGTGAACAGACTCTTATATGTTATACCACCTGAAAAACTGGACCGCATGAAGTCCAGTCTCACCTATGTTGGTCCGATTTCTGAAAAGATTTCAAAGACGCTTAAAGGGTTTGGTATTAAAGTTGCGTTCAGAACAAACAATAGTTTGAAACGTTATTTATGTAATCAAAAAGAGAAATTAGATAAACACAGACAATCTAGTGTTTACAAAATTGTTTGTCCTGAATGCAACAGCGTCTATATTGGGCAAACTGGTAGAAGTTTTCTAACAAGATACGGGGAGCACGTGGCAGCATTCAGAAACGACCATCCAGAAAGGTCTCACTTTGCGAAACATCTATTGGATACTGGACACGTTCTCCCCGATAATCATAATCTGGAGATTTTACATACTTGTAATAAGAGATTAAGATTATGTCTTTTAGAGAAACTTGAAATCTCCAGATATGATAATGATAATTCCGTTGCACTGCTGAATGAACAGCTGGGCTACACCGTTTCCCCACTTTTGTCAATTTTTTCCAATAATATGTCATTGATGTTCTTTGGGTGGGGGAGTGGGGAGCCTGGCCTATAAATATAACCGCAAAATCGTATGACCGGCACTCGGTGGTCAGCTGCCGAACTGTCTACTAACTGCTCGTCAATGACTCGTGTTGAGTCGAAACGCGTCGCATGTTTGTGGTTGCCTGTGGTTTTCGCTTGCGGGTGTGTGTGTGGTGCATTGTCTGCTTTTCGATTTCTTGTAAGTGGAAGGGCGGGCGGTGCACAGTGCATGTTGCATGAAGACTGCAGGTATTATTTAGCGGAATTAAGCGAAGAAATTTATTAATATTAGTATACGTTTCATAGTTGAGACTTTAATTGATGTTTTTTCCAAGTAGAGGACAAATAAAACACATGTTATATTCCATCACTTTATTTTTGAGACTATGAAATGTAAACACCCTAAAAGTATGGAACACCAATCTTTTTACGCTTTAAAAATAAAGATATTGATACAACAATCTACGATAATATCAATTTATTTCACTTTCCGCAACTCCTCAAAAGGCCTATCTTTACAATCAGTCTGTACAATCCATTAAACTAAAGGTACTAGGGCAGCATCACTTACACGAAGTAAAGTGATAAATCCGGAGAACCAAGGAGGGGATACTAGAGCCCTTCTTTTCAAATACACCCGAAATAAGCCTCCGCATTCTTATCGATAGAGTTATCGACGTTCCTTCATAAATCTTTCTAAGTCAGTGCATATCTGTGCGAATTACTGAGCATTGTGCGTAGTGACGGGTCGGGTTCAATGGCTTGGATGGAAAACTTTAAAGAGTTTCACGCTATTCTTGTTCGGGAATGTTCTTTGAAACGGTTGCGTTTTTAACTATTTTTAAATCATAGCTTTGTTGGGTGCGTAAGTATGATAGTTTGGAATAAGTCATAATAAGGTTATTCATTGTTAACTGACCTAACATTTTTAAAAATCATCTGTATAGCACGAATAAAATAACATTATAATAAATTGTGCTTTTCTAAGTCTGGGCTGCATTTGAAAGGATTTAAATAAATTACGCAAAAGAGCAAGAGAAGCTTGTCAAGATCGTACTAATTGGCGATCGATAGTCTCTGCCTACCCCAATGGGAATAATGGGCGTGAGTATAAGTACACGCAAAAAAACTATTGAATATACTAAAAGATTATAATAATAAATTCCTCAGGAACAGGAAATAGCTATATATCCCAAAGCTTAGATTGCTTCCTACGACACTCACGTAAAAAAATGGGTTCATGCTATACTAAACCGCTATACTGCCAACATTCAGATGTACATACCCAGAAACGCGTATTATTCTAGCAATGCTTAGGAATAGAAAGGGTAAAAAAGTTAGGTATGAAAGATGGTTTCTAGCAATTTGGTATTAAATCAGGAGAAACTATGTTCTTATTAATATAAAGAGACAGTGTTGGTTATATTACCTTGTAACTGATAAATTAATGCATGCTTAAATTTTTCTACCTTGCGGAAATAGCGGAAATGGCCTTGCTTCGTTTCTTCTTCCGTTTACAATTCAAAGAGAAAACGAAATAAAGCTTACCTCCTCCCTAAAACTAGTGATCCATAGCTGAGATCAAAAGTTGGCTGTACAATAGTGCGGGCCGAACTCATTATAATCCGACGAATGACCCAATTACACGTCAGCTCACGAGATACCCAGTCAGGCGGCACTTCGACTTGTTACAATATAACCACTCAATAGGCGGACTATTTACTTTGTTACATTAAAAAGTGAAAGTAGAAAATATTATTTAAACTTTATTGCATACAAATACACAACACACAAACTGTATTTAAAAATTACAAAACAGTCAATGTACACAAAGGCGGACTTATCGCCTTAACGCAATTTCTTTCAGTCAACCTTTATGGTGAGGAACAAATGAATAACTCTTTAATTTTAATTACGGTCAAATATAAATGCAATTTAAACGGAACTTTACTAAACACAACTTATTTACAACCTATATATTAATTTATATACCTAATAATAATTATATCAAATATACCATACAATATCTTAATACATACTTATATAATAAAATAAATACAAATATATACATATACCTACACTGATAAAAATCTACCATCCTAAGGTTTTAAAAAAATATGCTTTATATCCTTGAAATGGAAGTAGATTTATTCGTTTTTCTAATCATGAATAAGCAGTATGGTTATTTATTTATGTTGTGAGCGTATTTTCACACTACTCATTTTAGGCTCTTCTTCTTTCGGCTTCTGAATTGAGTATTCCAGCTGAAAACAACATAAGTATCTTTCTATCGCATTGAAATCTTAATAACTGAATGAGACAAAATGATACTTAATTCGTTCTCAGCTTGAAACTCAATTCAGAAATCGGGCGTAAGCCTACAATAAAAAGCAGCTTACTTTAAAAAACATGAAGTTCATTACCTTAAATCTTACAAGAAGAGTAAAAACACTCGAATCTCCCTCCCATACATTGATATGTATGAGGTTTATATCATTTCAAATATTTTACCACAGTGACATTATACTTCCATATCAAAATAAAAATCATTTTTAACCGACTTCATTAACCGACTTCAAAAAAGGAGGTTCTCAGTTCGATTGTTTGTATGTATGTATGTATAATTGTCCGCGATTATCTCGAGTTTGGCTTAAGCTATTTGGATGCGGTTTTCAGAACAGTATTCGTTACATTTAGGAGAAGGTTTTAGTGCCTTAACCGACCAAAAAAAGAAAGGAGGTTCTGTGTTTGACCTGTATGTATGTCTGTTGGTCCGCGATTATCTCACGTTTGGCTTAAGCTATTTGGATGCGGTTTTCAGAAAAGTATTCGTTACATTTAGGAGAAGGTTTTAGTGCCTTAACCGACCAAAAAAAGAAAGGAGGTTCTGTGTTTGACCTGTATGTATGTCTGTTGGTCCGCGATTATCTCACGTTTGGCTTAAGCTATTTGGATGCGGTTTTCAGAAAAGTATTCGTTACATTTAGAAGATGGGTTAAGTGATTTAAACGACTCGAAAAAAAGGAGGTTTCTTAGTTTGAAATATAAGTATGTATGTAAAGTTATCAATACTAGACAGAGATTTATCAATGTATGTTAATAAAGTTTTTTTATTAGTAATAAACAGAGTTACTAAATTATTAAACAAAAAAGTATATAAAAACATGAATAAATTACTCTTAATTATATTGAAGAAAAAGATAATATATTGCAACATCATGTTTTTCATCCTGGTCATTTCAATCAAGGCTTTTTTTTCATGGGGATGGTTAAGTAATTTCTTTGAATCTATATCACTTAAAGCCATCTCATCAAGGGATTTTACACGACTCAACGCTACATATATATAAGAGTGTTTCTTCGCATTTGTGATAGGTGAACTTCTCTTTGCTCATCTGTTTCGGACGCTGACGATCTCTCTCATTCTCAAGGGCAAGCACGAGTTATCGACACGATAACGGTTAGAATGAGATGGCAGTATACGATACTAAGTAAGTGCGTAAAAGATGGCTACTTTATCCCACGCGATAACTAGTTTAAATACGGCTCGTGCTTGCCCTGCTGAAGTCTTTGTTTTTTTTCGATGGGTGTTTCGTTCTCCCTTACGCGACTTTTCCTTAAAGCATCCTTTGATTTTCTATCTAGGCCCGCAGGTAAACAAAATAGTAACAAGTAAGCTAAAGTCATAATAACAAATATTATAACTACCTGTTAAAAAAACTATAATATAAACGGACAGTAAAACTTATCTCTAAAAAACTATCACAAATTCTCTAAAAAAACTCAGAGTGATTTAAGAACTTATCACTAAAAAGTATAAAATAAAAAAGAAAAACAAAAACTTCAAATTAAAAACTAAACAGAAAAATTAAATATTATTATTTTTTATTTAAAAAAGAACCGCCTTCAAAAATCCAACTGAAAAGTATAAAATAATTTTTATTTATTTTATTATGTACAACTCTATTCAACTTCTTCTTTTTGAAGTCGGTGCCAAACAGACAAATCCAAAATGAAAATTGCTACATAGAGAAAACCATACGAATAATAAATCAATCGATAGCGCCTCAACAACAGTAGGTAACACAATCGCGCTCAAAAATCAAGAAATTTCATCCGCTCGCAACGACGTCGCTTTATAAAGGATGGAATTGGGGGACAGTAAGCGGTGCTTAGCCTGGTGCGCATGCGTCGCACTCCGCAGAGAAATTATCATAATATACATGTCAACGTAAAACTGTAAATACTAGTAAATTATAATTTTAGATAGATAGCGAGATAGTAAACTAAAGTTAGGTTAGGTTATGTAAGATTATCAGATTTCAAACTAACGGAATTAACAATTCGACAGAGACATGCATGCACCAAGTTGGCACAACCAATACTTCTAACACTTTGTAAGAAGACGATCGAGAATCTAAATCACTACATAGTATAAAACAAAGTCGCTTTCTCTCTCCCTGTCTGGTATATAGGGACATCCTTATGTATACTTTAATCTGTAAAACTACGAAATTAATTTTGATGCCATTTTTTTTATTAATTGATTAAAAAGGAAGGTTTATAAGGATGACATACGCTGATGGGGTGGAGAACTCACTCAACTTAATATTCGTTCTTCTTTGTCATGAAAATTGGTTTGGCACCGACTTCAAAAAGAAGAAGTTGAATAGAGTTGTACATAATAAAATAAATAAAAATTATTTTATACTTTTCAGTTGGATTTTTGAAGGCGGTTCTTTTTTAAATAAAAAATAATAATATTTAATTTTTCTGTTTAGTTTTTAATTTGAAGTTTTTATTTGCTTAAATGAGGTACAATGAAGATGTTACATTTTCATCCTTGGGTTGGGTATTGTGTTGAAGTTTATATTACAAATTATATGAAATAGAGTTTCATAGTGGTCGGTATCAGCCGAGCCTAGTCGACCCAACAAATCCGTAATCACGTGACTATTAGCCCGTACAATTCAATTAAAGAGATTAGAAGCGCCTAGCCGCCGCAACTTGCTCCCGACACGAGCTCTCCGTACAACGTCACAACTATTGATTCGCGTCATGTATCATGATTCGGGATGTTATGTTATAGAGCTATGACATCATTATTAGGCATAGTGAAATACAGAGGGTATAACATAAGCATAAGCATAAACGTTCACGCCGAATATCCCCGAAGGGGTTGGCAGAGGTACTAATACTTCTGAACATCACGTGACTTTGTCACCTGGTGTTCAGAGTACCCACGTTTTGCATGGACAGTGTACTCACGTGATAGGGGGCAGGCCTATCGCCGTTTTGTACGAATACACTGTCACATGACTAAGTACAACCCAGTCATGTGGGTTTCCTCACGATGTTTTCCCTCACCGTTAACAACCATGATAAATTAACCACACATATGTCTTTAAAAAAGACAAATTGGTGTAGGCCCGACCCGGGATTTGAACACTAGTCGCTTGCACGAGAACCGAGTGTTCTACCCACTGGGCTATCACGGTTGCTACAGAGGGTGTTTTTCATAAACTGCACATTTATGTACTCCTTTGTCATTCATAGGATACAACACTTTAAACGAGCGCTATATAATAACATACATACATACATACATATACTCACGGCTATAAATCCCTAGATGGGGTAGCCAGAGCTAAGGAATGAGAAATTCCTCAACCACCTTTGGAAAGTTGAGTGGGGAAAAGATGGTAAAATAAAGTTTGTTGGTGATTTGTCTCCATCCGCATCGCCCAATAATCCCTTTAAAGCCCCAATACCGTTAGTCACCTCTTACGTACACCCACCGGAAGCAATGGGGTAGTGCTATTCTAAGCAGACACTACACTGCTGATATATACATAATAACGGTTTAAGGAATATAAAGTTTACTGACCCAGAGAGTATTTGAAAAACACCTTCCCATTTTTTGTCGGTATGGTATATGATATGACTTTAGTAACATATGACATAAAAAAAAACAAATTAGTCTAGGCCTAATCCGGGATTTGAGAAGAAGAAGAAGAAGAAAAAATTTTTATTCAAAAAGTAAGAACCAACTTACAAAGTACTTATGACCTATACATGATATAAATTAAAAAAAAAAATACTACACTTAACACAAATACACTTACATCTTTAACAATATTTTTTTTAAAAGTTACATAACACGCAATATGTTCTGTTCTTACTAAAGAAATAATCACTGGCTCAGGATATTTCTACCAGTACTGGGTACTAGTAGCACTGATTTTCAGCCAGTGCCAAAATAATAATAAAAAATAAAAAACACAAACAAACAACAAGAGGGTAGCCGATAAACTAAGTACTAAAATATATTTATAAAATACATTTTAAGGTAACATTCCATTTTTACAAACCACATCATTAAAAAACAACAAAACCAACATGCCTACAATGAAATCTTCACAAAATAACTACAACGATGGATGGATTTGATTTCTCATCCTCAGCACGATAAGCGGTGTTTTACTCAATGGGCTATAATAATAATACGCTGTTTGGCATAAGCCACCCGGACCGCAGACACTGGTTAAACAACAGGGTTAAACTCTTTTCTTAGATTTACCCTAACACACTTTTACCTCGTCAGGCAGCCTCGTGCCATAAGTCTCAAAATTTCAAAAATGTTAAAATTATACTACAAGGCCTTTGGCTTTAACAATCTATCAGATACTAAAATCAGTTTCTTAAAAGACACAAAACGGTATTTAATTTTTCACCTATTTAACCAGTACTTTATTATTATTATTATTTTTATTTTGCTGTGTAGTGTCGGCTTAGAATAGAATTACTCCATTTCTTCCGGTGGGTGTACGTAAGAGGCGACTAACGATATTGGGGCATTTTAAGTGATTTTTGGCCGATGCGGTTGGAGACCCTTCACCAACAACCTTTATTTTACCATCATTTCCCCATGCAACTTCCAAAAGTGGCTGAGGAATTTTTAAAAAACTCTCTCTACCCCTTCTAGGGATTTATAGCCGTGAGTATATGTATGTATTTTATTAGTTTTTGTTCAAATACAATACACCTTCCGAATCCGAAGTAGGAGTAGATAAAACTTAAACATAATTTAGTTGTGACCTTCAAAAAGCATATTATTTTCTAAATAAATGATTTGCCTCGAAAAAATACCTTGTAAATATTCATTATTGGTACGTTATGTAAATCCTATCAAGCAGATATAAAGAAATATGAGAATTTTAAACTTGCAGCTTTCTCTTGATAAAACTTGAATAATATGCATATCACTCTAATAGTCACAAAGTAATAGTTAGGTAAGAATATCAGCCAGACCCCGGCTCTTGTTGCGTCCAATACAGAATGCTCAAATACCCGTGGACTTTGTTCCACAAAATTCTTTGAATGAAAATGCACACAAAAGGAACCACGTCTTAGAATAGTCGGTATTTGAAATACCTACAGCAATGAAAAGTTGCTGCACTAGTATTTTGTTACAAAGACACCAATAATACCCTGAACAATTTTAAATTTCGTTTATAAATTTAATGTATAGTTTAGTATCAATTTAGTATCGCTGTGTAGTGTCGGCTTAGAATAGCACTACCCCATTTCTTCCGGTGAGTGTACGTAAGAGGCGACTAACGTTATTGGTACTTTTAAAGCATTTTTGGGCGATGCGGTTGGAGACCCATCACCAACAACCTTTATTTCACCATCTTTTCCCCACGCAACTTCCAAAAGTGGCTGAGGAATTCCTAATTTCCTAGCTCTGGCTACCCCTATAAGGGATTTCTAGCCGTGAGTATATATGTATGTTTAATATCCAATCACTGACTTTTTAACTTTGAGAAAAAAAATGACGTCTGACGATGACGAATAGGTAGATACTTCTGTAGTCATCGGATCTCAAGAAATAATAAAGATAAGCAAGGCATAGATTCGTTCAAGAAGGTATAGCCTCATTCATTGGTTTTACCTAATAATTTATTACTATAGATACTCTTTCCTTCAGTCAGCCCAACCTACCTAGGTAGACGGCCACAGTCTAGTATATCCCATGGTAACTCTTACTTTTCGAATAAAGAGGGGTATCCTAGCATATGGATGACTACCTACATACCTACTAAATTTACTATCTTTACAAAGAGCCCTTCGCTGCATCCACTTTCTACAATTTTGACAATATTTACCAAATGCAAGGAGATTCGGCAATTAACAAAATGATATAGTAGGTATCATCAAACAACAAAGATGAATGTGAATGAAGCTAGAGAGGTTTGCCAGGATCGTACAAAGTGGCGATCGATAGTCTCTGCCTACCCCAATGGGAACTAACGGCGTGAGAATATGTATGTATGTATCAATCAACAAACTAAGACAAAGATACGACTAACAAAAGATTTTATGAACTACTTACGATTTTCGGCATAATGTGTATAATCAGAACAAATTAATACAATACTGTCTGCAATAGATAATAAGTCAGTCATGAATTACCCACTGAATTCGATCAAACGTGTTCAAAGTCCTAGGCTGATTGTAGTTTGAAAGTCCGCGCACTACAATGAGGTGATGCACTACAGCGGATAAAAAAGTGGCAAAAACAATAATTTCATCAAGGAGAACGGTAGACTCGATCGAAACCTCTTTTAAAAAAGTGTCCTTGGTGAAACTATTGCAAAACATTCAATTCAATTTTTCTTCAATGGCCTTTGACCGTGTCTTAACACAGTAACTTTGCGAACGTCCAGTAAAAATAAAACACATATTGAAAAGTTAAGAAAATTTTGAAACTGATTAACAGACACTCATTGATCATTTGCAAAACATTATGCAACGGAACATTTATGTCATCGGGTGTCAGTCAATATGGCGTCTCACGGCGTCTGAGATTTGTTTGTCAGCAGTCAGCACCATAAGAACTTAGCAAAATACTCGACAATCCGAATTTGGCGAATAGATGTTGTCGACTCAAAATCATATATTTTTTTATGTTTTATCATATAGGTAAGGTTTCGATCGAGTCTACCATACCCCGTGACGAAATTATTAATATAGATCTGCACCGTCTTAATATGACTGAATGAGCTCGTTACTTCTCCCCAGGCGGGTAAAATGGGTTTCTAAATAACTTCCAAACTAATCGATTGCACCAACAATTCAAAATGTCATCTCAAAATTGTTATTCTCCAACAAAAGACGAATGGCGAAATAAAGCAAAAGTTTCCAAAGTAATATTTAACGCGACTGATAAATAAAGGGGCTGGTTTAATTTGTGTTCCGCAGCGGTGCCTGCCGCAGGTGCTCGACATGTATTAATGAGGGAATCCGAGCGTCACCGGATTGTTTCCTCAATCCTCATGGCTGGATTAATATTTGTTAAATATTGCTTGCTATTCAATTCGGTGTTTTAGGCAGGGTGCATCAAAGTCAATGATAAAATTGTAATGCGACTAATAGAATCTAGTTTTGTTCATTTGTCACATTGGACATTTGCAACGTTTTTACTAACAAATTTTTTTATACTCTGCAGTGCTCCTGGCGTAAAATAGGGTTTCCAGTAGATTTATTCACAAAGTAGCGCTACTATTGCATGTCCTTTAAGAGCGTTCAGCTGACGATTCTCAGGACTGCCTTTTTTATATTAAAATATAGTTGGTATAATTATAACCCAGATTGGTAGAATATTCCAGAGTAAATGAAATGAATACCCAAACTATGGAATTATGTTATCACTGCGAGAATCTTAGCTAATATTATATCACTTCATTTTTAAATATGGGTGTAGGTCATCATAATACAGGCTGAAATAAAGCGAGAGCAATAAGCCAAAAGGGTTTGTCATTTTATAATGATTATGTTAACAACTTTTGCTATGGGACCATTATGATTGATTAGAGCAAGTTTATAGTTCGCAGTATCTGAACATGTATAGCCTATGAAGAAATCTTAACTGGTGGAAATAGAGGAGACAAAAATAAACTGGCTATCAAGTTGGTTCCGTAGTAAAATTTATAAACCACTTTTGACTTGTTGCCTTCTTTTTGTTATACCTGTATATCTCATAGCCTCAATTGATGCATAAATTTAAATGATATCAATCAGGTAGAAATTTATTGTAGTTTTTTTTAAACAGCACAAAATAACCTACACATTTAATGTAGATAAATAAAGAACGTAAGCCGCTCGCAATCCTTGCACGGTGATCAGCTAAGTTAAATTAAATAACATTCAAACATAATATGCATATCTCACGGCTATAAATCCCTATAAGGGGTATGCAGACCAGTAGTTGATAGGGGTAAGATGGTAAAAATAAAGTATCCTTAATGGTGGTTCTCCAGCCGCATTGCCCAAAAATTACTTAAAAAGTTATACTCTTAGTACATACATACATACATACATATACTCACAGCTATAATTCCCTTAATGGGGTAGCCAGAGTTTTGGAATGAGAAATTCCTCAGCCACTTTAGGAAGTTGAGTGGGGAAAAGATGGTAATAATAAATGTTTTTGGTGACGGGTCTCCAACCACATCGCCCAAAAATCACTTGAGAAGCCCTTATACTCTTAGTCGCCTCTTACGATCACCCACGGGTAGAAATGGGGTAGTGTTATTCTAAGCCGACACTACACAGCAACAGCTACTCTTAGTGGCGACTAATAATCGGAAATGGAATAATAATACTAATAAATGGAAGAGGCGTCTTACGGCGCCCGCAGGTGGAAAGATTAGGGAGTGACATTCTAACTACTACTACGGTACTACGCGGCAAATTAAATAACTAAGGAACAAAGTCATATTTGCATTTATAGTTTAAGTTATTAGTAGAATTTCATTAATTGATTCAACCAACTGCAAAATCGCACTCGCTCGCCTAACAACGAATTTATATACTAGACCAATTATTTCAAATGTAACTCGTGAAATGTAGCAAATGAGTTACCTCGTTATCTATTAATTAATGTAAAATTTTCAATATTACTAACATATTAATACGATAATGATTTTGCGAAATGTTGCAATATTATTTTGTATCTGCTTGTTCGATTATAAATAAATGTAGTTAATGTACAGTCAAATATTTTTGCCTAGAGTTTGCTTTTTTGCTGTGTAGTGTCGGCATAGAATAACACTACCCCATTTCTTCCGGTGGTTGTACGTAAGAGGCGACTAACGGATTTGGAACTTTTAAGGGATTTTTGGGCGATGTGGTTGGAGACCCATCACTGAAAACCTTTATTTTACCATCTTTTCCCCACTAAAATTTCCAAACGTAGCTGAGGAATTTCCAATTCCTTAGCTCTGGCTACCCCTTCTAGGGATTTATAGCCGTGAGTATATGTATGTATGTATAAATAGTTGTAGCAAATGTTCTAATGGTGTTATAAACTTTTGATTTTAATCAAATTCCTGAGTCGAGCCTACACTAATGTGTATTTTATGTGTGGATAATTTAAGAGGTTGTTTATAGTAAGGGAAGCGTTGCTGTGAGAAATCTTGTAGCTAAGTTGCACGTGGTAAAGGGAAGGTCTATTACCGTTTTATTTGCACCTAAAATGGTCATAAGTCGGCCCCCTGTCACGTCAGTACATTATCCAAGAAATACGAGGTTACTCTGAACATCAGGTGACAAATTTATCACGTGAAGTTAGAATTATTTATACCTCTGCCAGTGCTGGGCTTAATCGTTTAGTTGAGTTGTTAAATTTTGTCTCATGCTTAATCAGTAAAAACACCATAAAAGAAAGCAATAAACTGCATTTTCCGCAATTGTCAGCCATACTTTCAGTCTGAGCGTTTTAATAGCGACCAAGTAGCGGTAGTTTCATAATAAGCGGTCCAAATTGATGCCACTAGTCTTTGTAAGCTTCAGCCCGAGTGGATAGCGTGTGCTTCTGAGTTGGCTTTGAGGCGCTCGGATTTAAAGTAGGCCATGAAACAGGAAATTTGATTATTTAGTAGACTGTTATTTATGACAAGTGAACCTTCTCCTGTTGTTCTCTGTCTGTTGTTGATTTTTATGATTATGACGGGACTTTCCCGGAAGAAAGCTGATGATGTAAGGATGAACTACGACTTTTCTGATATTTTATTCTCTTAGTTGTAAAAAATAATTTGGAAAGAAGATATATAAAGCAACCGTTGTAGCTCATTGGGTAAGACATCGCTTATCGTGTAGACGATGAGAGATAAAATCCTGGATGGGACAATTTGTCTTTTCTAAAGATATATAACAGTGAGGGAAAACATCGTGAGAAACTAATCTCTAACTCATGTAATAATACATTCGTACAAAAACGGTGATGGGTCTGCCCCCATATCACGAGAATACACTGTCCAAGCAAAACGTGGGTACTATGAACACTAGGTGACAATGCCACGAGGTGTTCAGAAGTATAAGTACCTCTGCCAACTCCTTCTGGGATATACTGCGTGAACGTTTGAGTTTAAGAGTTTGAGAAATAATAAAGATAGATTTTTTTTATTCATAACATAATAAACATCAACATATAGATCAAAAATAAAACCACACCTCAAGAATTCATAATAATTACAACAAAGAAATAACGATTAAAATAATGTGTTTTTGCCTTTTAGCTATGTACAGGTTATTTAATTATTTGTGAATAACCCAAAATGTTTAAATTCATATAATGAATAGCATTGGGCTATGCCTGTAATGGTTATGTTATGTAAATATATATATAAACGAATAAATAAATGAACTTTCTTAGAAAAGACATTTTATGTTGTATATTTATTTCATCAAGAAGGCAGTTCAGTTCATAATCTCTAAAGACTGCTTCTAAACCTAACAGCGTCTTCAAAAAATCAGCTCTCAAATTTCCTGGCCACACCCCAAAGACGTTGTAGGCGTACTGTTTCAAAGGGTTGCGGCCGAGGCGGCGGTTCCTTCATTTGATTACATTTTCGTCCGAAACGTTTGCACGGCTTAAATATCCAACTGAGCTTGCGGCTCCACAGCTATACTGCGCATCTCTACACAGATAGCTATCTGTGTCTTCTATGGTTGCTAGATGGAGATAATGAGCGAATGGTTTAGTGCACACGTTTTTTGAGCTATTAATCAGTTAAGTTTTTAGGTCATGCGAAGCAAAGAAACTAAGGTTCAAATTGTAATCAGCCTTATTATTTTGTGTTAATTTTAATTACATACATATACTCACGGCCATAATACCCAAAAAGAGGTAGCCAGTATGGTCAAAGTTTTAAACTTCATCTATTAGTGACAGACGTTACGTTTCTTTTATCATGATAAAGAGATCAAACTATTTGTCCATTTATAAAAAGTTATACAAATTTGTTCAGTGGGTTTGTACATAATGTTTTCTCTCGCCCTTAACCTTATTTGCTAAACCACTCTTCCAAATATTCAATTTGTGCTGTCAGAACACGTGAGGATAAATCTTTAATTCCTAAAATTTTAAATAACTCAGAATCGGTAGCAGTATTATGTAAATGAATTCATACATGTATATACACTGAAAATTCGCAAAGGGATTAATTTACAACTAACCTTTAGTATCGTTAAAAAAAATACACGATTTTAATCTAAACGCCGCAACAAATTTCATACCCACCATGTAATACACTTTATCCAGAGGTAAGTAAATAGTGCAAATCAAACAATGTCGCTAACAATCACTAACTCGATCGCAGTGCAATACCGCTCGTGAGTGCGTCCTCCGGGACACGACCGTGTTGACTACCGACGTATGAGCTACGTGTGTTAACCTGCTGGCTGTTGTTGGGTTCATAATGTTACAATGAGCTAAACTCTTTCCTATTACGTATAAACTTATGGTTATACGATGTAAGAAGGGGTAGGTATAGCTTTGGGATCGATAAAATTACATACATACATATACTCACGGCTATAATTTCCTAGAAGGGGTAGCCAGAACCAAGGAATTATAAATTCCTCAGCTACTTTTGGAAGTTGAGTGGGGAAAAGACGGTAAAATAAATGTTTTGGTGATGGGTCTCCAACCGCATCGCCCAAAAATCACTTAAAAAGCCCCAATACCCTTAGTAGCCTCTTACGATCACCCACGGGTAGAAATGGGGTAGTGTTATTCTAAGCCGACACTATACAGCATTGTAAAATCGATAAAATTGTAGACGCTAATTGTGAAATAGTAGGGATTGACTTTGCATTGCATTTGCATTGTTCATTAATTTTGATAACAACGCAAACCAGTCTTGTGAAAAAGGACATACATCAAAATGCCGAACAAGTTTGGAAGTATTCTTATTTTTCGGTTGTATTTTTGTAAAGTCAAGGCTAAAATCAGCGTGTTTTAAAGTACAAACTCTTGTGTAAAAATGCTGAGTAGGCACCAATGAAGCTTCCATTTTACTTCATTTTAAATGTTATTAATTTGTGTTGCTTTGTTCTTTCAAAATAAACATACGTATATCCCATATACTCACGGCTATAAATCCCTAGAAGGGGAAGCCAGAACTTAGGAATTAGAAGTTCCTCAGCCACTTGTGGAAAGTTGAGTGGGGAAAAAATGGTAAAACAAAGGTTTTTGGTGATGGATCTCCAACCGCATTGCCCAAAATTCCTTAAAAGCCCCAATACCGTTAGTTGCCTCTTACGTACACCCACCGGAAGAAATGGGGTAGTGCTATTCTAAGCCGGCACTACACGAAATTTAATACAGGAAAATATTAGTCTTTACTATTTTACTACAACGAGTACAGACGAAAACATCACATCTTATACCTCTCGATCTTAGATCTCCATATAAAGATTTATCTGTATATTTCCTTTACTCAAACTATTTCCTACGCATTTCATATAAATGACACAAACTTGATACTAATAATGTCCACGTCACAATGCCTAAAATATTCGTCTGAATTTCCCAAAAAGATTTTAACCCTCAACCCAATCATACAGCAATAGTATTCACCGTGACGTCACTAACCCTCCGCTCCCGGCGCGCGGCTCGTTAGACCGTTGCTGTCTGACAACAGTATTCAACCGCCACGGGACTCGCTTTGTTGAGCCAATGCGAATTCATTGTATTTTTACACGCGGTTTTCTGGGTAAGAATTCGGTTTTGGAATTCAAAATATTAAAGTTTATAAATATTTCTGATACCGCTGTGTAGTGTTGGTTTAGGATTGCTGAGCGATGAGGTTGGAGACTCTTCACTAAAAATATTTAAAATATTATCTACACTCATCTTCCTCATTGCTGTGTGGTGCCGGCTTAGAATAGCACTACCCCATTTCTTCCAGTGGGTGTACGTAAGAGGCGACTAATGGTATTGGGGCTTTTAAGGGATTTTTGGGCGATGCGGTTGGAGACCCATCACCAACAACCTTTATTCCACCATCTATTCCCCACGCAACTTCGAAAAGTGGCTTAGGAATTTTTAATTCCCTAGCTCTGGCTACCCCTTCAAGGGATTTATAGCCGTGAGTATATGTATGTATGTATGTATGTCATCTTCTTCAAAAATTTCTTAGACTAGTAGATCCTGAAACTCTGGCTATCCCCTTTTGGGATTTATAGCCGTGAGTGTATGTATGTATTTCTGTGGATATTTATTTGTTTTTGATAAGATGATGTTGATAGTAAAACAAAAAGAACAAAAAAAATTGAATTGTTTCATTTATATCTATATTTACTCAAGATTTGAAATATTAGGGTTCATGAAGAATATAACATTCTGATACATGAAATTTCAAAAATGAGAAATGAATCTCGAGTGACGTAACCAGATGAGGTCTGTGGGACCCTCGTCGTGTTTGACAGGTGCTAGTTAGCGATGACGGGTTATGTCCCAACTTGTCTTCCTAATTCCTAAACCAACTCAGCTATACTAAACAAGTTGAATTGACAAAATGATAGTACGGGCTTTCCTTAGATTTTGCTATTTTGCTGAAAGAGTATTATTTGAAAATGATTTCTTGATAAAATCCTTTCGCATTATAACATTACTTCTCAGCTAACTTTTATCTTATGAATAAAAAAAACTTTCTATTATGCTTTATATTTATTCTTTATAAACTCTCCTTCAAAATTTACATAAATTTCCAAGACCCTTATCAAGTCCACACTAAACGCAAAGTAATAACTTGAAAACGACTTCCATCTACATTGCAGAAAACATTAAGTTTGAAACAAGTAGAACGGAGCCAAATTACAGGGGAATTACTGGGTCCCTCCTGTGGGATAGCCGCTTTAAATTTTATATTGTCGGTGCAAATTACTACGCAAGTTAACCCTCCACAGCATTCATAGTTAACGGTCTAAAGGTTAAGGAGTATTTATTCAAGTGAATTTGCATTCTGTTTTACTTTACTGCTTTAAAATAGTGTTGTGTTTTAACATAACATAATATCATGCCATTAGTTCCTATTGGGGTAGGCAGAGACTATCAATCGCTAATTTAAATCTTGTTCATGAAAACCCCATGTGGGGATCATTACTAATAAACAAAGAATAAATAAAGGAAAGAAAATCTACGACTTCGACAAAGGCGGGGTCTAAGCCGACAAACTAAGATTTGATTGACGGTTCTTATTTGATTAATGGAATATTTGTTTTTTCAGCAATATTTGTTTTTTCAGCAACCATGATAGCCCAGTGGGTAGAACACTCGGTTATAGTGCAATCGACTAGTGTTCAAATCCTGGGTCGGGCCTACACCAATTTGTCTTTTCTAAAGACATATGTGTGGTTAATTTATCATGGTTGTTAACGGTGAGGGAAAACATCGTAAGGAAACCCACATGGCTAAGTTGTACTTAGTCATGTGGCAGTGCATTCGTACAAAGCGGCGATAGGCCTGCCCCCTAATACGTGAGTACACTGTCCATGCAAAACGTGGGTACTCTGAATACCAGGTGACGAAGTCACGTGATGTTCAGAAGTATTAGTACCTCTGTCAACCCCTTCGGTGATATTCGGCGTGAACGTTTATGTTTATGTTTGTTTTTTCAAACGGCCTGCAGCTTGTATCTCTTTCTATTAACGAAATAGTGCAGTGTTTACTACAAAAAGATAGTCTTTTTAGTTACAACATTGTTATTTTCAGGTAAGTCTTGAAAATTGTTGCTGTTTGCTCTCAAGTTTGAACTACTTAAGGTAGCCGAGAGTAAGCTTGACGTATCTTGTAGCTTTTTGAGATGGAGTGGTCCAACTTTGTGCAGACATACTGAACATTTTAAGACTTTGACTGGATAACAATGATGAACTCAGACGGGCTTAAACATACATTGCTGATGCTATAATACTTTCTCAAATAAATAATTTTGCTTGAGTTTATGGTTAACCGTTTGTCTCTTAAATATAAATATATAATTAAAACTAGTTTTTAACTTTTAAAAAAATCAGTCGTTTTTGTTTTAATTTTTCTAAAAACCATATGTTTTGAGTTAAGACAGAATCAAACCAATAAACCGATAACAAAAAAAACAAATTGGAAATTCCAAAAAGTAAATATAGCTTACAAATACTTCTGATATTACGAATATTTATCTTATGTTATACGTATAAACAACCTATGTGTAACTTTCATTAAAACATGAGTTCATATTATTTCATTTTACATTAAAATGTTTGCGATAACATTCAAGTTACTTTAAAAATCCGACTCTTCAGATGAGACAAGACTGTCGTTGTTAACAAGGAAAGCGGCCGCTTCATTATCCGGTACTAGGTGACCATTAAAATTCATTTTTGGCCTCAAGCACTTTTCTAACAGCATGTACTACCGAGTATTTGCTGTGCTGCGATGGCAAGGATGCTCGAGTACACAATTGTTTTGTATGTTTTTCTTCTTTTATAGCTATAATTTTGGATATTTTCTAATTTTATGAAAACCAGTTTGATTAATTGATAAGAATTGAATAAAATATATGTGAAAGATAAATTTTGATGTTAAACTTTATTATCAAACATTTATAAAATTGTAGAAAATAATAATGATGGATAAATTTGTATTACAAAATGCTTAATTTTTAATACTGCATATACAATATATTTAATTTCACAATCCGCTCGACTTTCAAAAGTGGTTCCTTCTTTTAAAGTTATTTTGCTGTTAGTATCTAATGTTACAATATATGTAATAGTAGGTAGATTAAAGCTAAGCGCTTCTCGTGATTTTATATCCATTAATTATATGGAGGTTTAATTGAGATATTTAACTAATGCATTCTATGTGACACCGCAAACCACTTTTACCATATATATAGTATAGTTTCAATGGGGAAATCCTTTTAGAAATACACACATATAACATGGCCTCTTAGAGAAAACCCCTCACATTTAATGGGTAAACCACCCATTTATTCAATCAAGGATGTCCTAAAAGTTCCTTTTTGGTAGATTCTTCCACATAAACCCTCCTATTTTTCCCCTTGTTGAGATTTTTCCAAACTTTCAAAGCCCGGTTTTACGTAAGCCTTCGTACAGTTATCGCGGCTCCTGGATTTTTGTTAAGAATTTATAATTCTTAACCAAATTAAAAATTCTATAACAAACATATTTTTAACATTAATTTTTATCATTAAAACATAGTAAAAAAATTGTACAATAAATACGTGTAATCGTTTCTTTACCTAGAAAATATTAGTTACAACAACCTATTAGAACATCATAAACTAAAAACAAAACAAAAGCAGTTTTCACAATATATGTAAACGTCAGTACAGTGTCGTACACAAATGCGCCGCGAGCGTTTCCAAAGCTCTCGTCGAGTTGAGGAAAGTTAAACACTGGTACAGTCGCGCTCACGAGTCGCAAACTGTGTTAGTTATTACGTACACTGCGTTACTGCAATCTTTTGCACGTTGCCGTATTAAATGAAGTTAAGTAACAAAGTGTACTATTGAATTATTTGTTGCATTTGCTTTCTGTTAGAAAAGTTTATTCAAAGCGGAGACTAATTTATTTCTTCTTGCAGAACCTTCATTTTATTTTTACGCTTCGTGTGGTTGTCAGTTTAAATATACAAATACTTCCAATGTTTCGTTTGAGGTTCTGATCGTTTAGTCATGCTGTATTCAGTTATGTTATATTTTTATTTCGTTTAATAATATTGAACGAAATAAAATAGTCATAGATTTAATTAAAATTTATCTACAGAAATCTGATTTTTAAGGTTTTGGGTGGTAAATACACAATAAGCGACAGTGTGTACTATAATATAAAAGATTAGGTAGATTTAAATAATTATCTTGGTTCATACAATTCATCCTTTATAGAATATAAGACATGGTTAATTATTGCCGTGTAGTGTCGGTTTAGAATAGCACTACCCCGTTTCGACCGATGGGTGTACGTAAGAGGCGACTAACGGTATTGGGGCTTTTAAGGGATTTTTGGGCGATGCGGTTGGAGACCCATCACCAACAACCTTTACTTTTACCATCTTTTCCCCACTCACATTTCCAAATGTGGCTGAGGAATTTCTAATTCCTTAGCTCTGGCTACCCCTTCTAGGGATTTATAGCCGTGAGTATATGTTATGTTATGTTATGTGGTTAATTAATCTTCTTCCGTATTTACTATTTATTTCAAAAAATTCCATTTAAAAAAAACACTGCAGGGAACAAGAAATCTGTTTGTAAAAAATAAAGACTACATTATCTCATTTTGTTATTACATAATGAAAAACTATTAATATATCTGTAAAATATTTTAGCTACTTATTTGTGTGTGTTAAGATTTATTACCGCATTTCACAACAAACATAATGTTTAATTTTATTTATTAAACACTATCTTTAGGTGTTTGGCTCAGAAAAACAACATAAATAAACAATAAAAACGCATAAGTCGTTTTATCTTTTGATATCCATTTAATCTCTACTCATCATTAATTCATCCACCAACTTAAAAAGTACCAAACCCTCAAAAATTTACAAACAAAACTAAATTATTTCTCCATCTAGCTCACGAGATTACCAAATAATCCCCTGCGTTACCCTACAGTACAAGAGATCTGCAATTATTTGAACCCGAGCCTCCTTTGAGTCGGACGCACTAATTACAAAGGCGGCTCACGTGACCGGGGTGCATATCTTAACTGGGACACCGTTGGGTGTGTACTGTGTACATTGTCTATACACACATGTATACTTTACGTTCCTAAACGTGTGTTGTCTAAAATCGCTGGTTCAGCAATCAACAAAATAGAGCAGAATAGATAAGAAAATGTCACGTGATGTTCAGAAATATTAGTTCCTCTACCAACCCCTTCCGGGATATACGGAATGAAAATTTGAGTGTTTGAGTCTTTAAATGCACTCGTTAAAACAAAAAGCTTTATTCATCGCATAAATGTTCAGTTGTTCACCCTCAAACCAAGATTTCTCAACTAAGTCAGCTAGCTATCTAGCTGTTGCTGTGAAGATACTTATGAGATTAATGAAGTTGCTTATGTTACTACCTACTGTTAACCCTGTTTTTACCACGCTTTTATTAGGTCGACCTGTATGTATGTACTCGTAACTATGTAATGCAAACTAATTTAACCATCTTTTAAAGATCGTACCGTCATGAAAATTGACAGTTGTATGTAATTTTGATGACAATACAATAATATAGTGCTGTCGAACTGATCTGATGATGGAGCCAGAAGATATGAACTGTAACTTCATGACGGATTATCGTAACATAACCGTGTTTGGACTTGTTAGAAAGGTCTTGTCATAAAGCGTCTTTTAAGTTATATTTATTTTGTTAGGGAAACCTTAGTCAGATTCTTCTTCATTTCAGCACAGAAGACGTAGTATTAGTACTAAATCAGAAGTAGGTCGACTTCAGTTTTCCTTATTTTCCCATTTATTTTTGTTTTGTTTTTATTAATTGTAATAGCATATATTTTCTTTTTATGTTGGTATTGTACTCGTTAGTTGAATATTTTTTCGCTATGAATGAACGTGTTATTTCTGCAACATACATATACTTACAGCCATAAATGCCAAAAAATGGTAGCCAGAGCTTGAAAGCCACGAAGTTTTCAGTCATATTTGGAAGTTGATAGGGGTGAAGGAAGATAGAAGAAATAAAGTATCGCTGGAGTCGGGTTTCCAACCGCATCGCTCAAAAACCTTAAAAGCCCCATCCCCTTAGTCTCCACATACGACACCCGTTGGTAGAAAGTGGTGCTATTATTCTAAGCCGGCACTACACTGCAACAACAAAGGGCTACAAAGGTGCACATGATATTACAAAACTGGTTACAACCATCACATAGAAATGGTAGCGCAAGTCAACCCCATCTTAACATTGTACTAGTTCATAATGAGGACAATGAAGCAATCACGCTCACATCGCCCGCGGCCACCCATCTCACTACCGCCGCGCGTCCCGCCGCCGCACTCAGACGACCAGCAAACATTGTTAAGTATGAATAGGGAAGACGGTGCTTCGGGCAATTAGGCATCTGTCATAGAATTGGTGAATATGGGGTTCTTAATAATATCTTGGGTCACTATTAAAAAAATAATTGAAAGTAAATGTTTGTGTAGTATAATGGTTTTGTCTATTTGTTAAAAACAAGGAAGAATCGAATATTTTCCATTCCTGAAGTTCATTTTCCATATTTTTTACATAGCAGCCAGAGCTTGGGAATGAGAAACTCAACAGCCACTTATGGAAGTTGAGTTTAAAAAGATTATAAATAATTGTTGGTGACAGGTATCCAACCACATCGCCCAAAAAACAATTAAAAAACCACTATACCCTTACTCGCCTCTTACGATCACCCACGGGTAGAAATGGGGTATTGCTATTTTAAGCTGACACTACACAGCTTATATGTCTTTTGAATTTAAAAGAATCATACACCAATATCCCCGACTTGAAATTGAATCGTACTAATGGGTTACCAGCTCTTTTCTATTAAGTTTTATTTATGTAAATACATTTGAGTACAAACATACATACATACATATACTCATGGCTATATTTCCCTAGAAGGGGTAGCCAGAGCTAAGAAATTATAAATTCCTCAGCCACTTTTAGAAGTTGAGTGGGGAAAAGATGGTATAAATAAAGGTTTTAGGTGATGGGTCTCCAACCGCATCGCCCAAAAATCCCTTAAAAGCTCCAATACCGTTAGTCACCTCTTACCCACATCCACCGGAAGAAATGGGGTAGTGCTATTCTGAGCCGACACTACACAGCAATATGATTTGAAAATATTTTCTTGAAAAAAGTACTCAAAAAGCTGCTGAAACAACTGTCAATACGTACAATATGCGAAGTAATAAAACTCAAACGTGTCGATATTTCACGCGACCAACTTTCACTGAACTAGTTGGAACTAGTTTTCCTCCGCCAACTTTTCTTCAGCCGTATCACCTGAATAGCTTTGCTTCCAACTTGGAATTAGTTTTAAATCGATTTCATTCACTGCTAACTGTTCGGTCAAAGAAATCTGTAAATAAACAGTTCTGAAATTATATTAGTTGAATTAAATATTTACTATTTAGTAACTTTGCTGTATAGTTTCCGTTTGGATTAACAGTTTACTATTTCTTACTGCGGTTGGCGCACCATGAGGTTAAAGGCAGAAGGAACGACGTGATAGCTCAATGGGTAGAACACCGGTTAACGTGCAAGCGACTATTGTTCAAATCCTGAGTCGGGCCTACACCAATTTGTCTTTTCTAAAGACATATGTGTGGTTAATTTATCATGGTTGTTAACGGTGAGGGAAAACATTGTGAGGAAACCCACATGGCTGAGTTGTACTTAGTCATGTGACAGTGTATTCGTACAAAACGGCGATAGGCCTGCCCCCTATCACGTGAGTACACTGTCCATGCAAAACGTGGGTACTCTGAACACCAGGTGACAAAGTCACGTGATGTTCAGAAGTATTAGTACCTCTGCCAACCCCTTCGGGGATATTCGGCGGGAACGTTTATGTTATGTTATGTTATGGATTAACACTTTACTATTTCTTATTGCAGTTGTCGTACCATGAGGTTAAAGGAAGGAGGTTTTTAAGTGCCTTCTGGAAAATGTGGCCGGGATATCCTTGTATCTAACTAATCAGCTGCGAAGTGGTTTAGAAATATTTGATGCCCTGGCTTTGGCTACCCCGTTTTGGGATAAATAGCCAAGACTGTTGGAAAGGCGAGCTAATTTCGAAATAAAATATGTATCATTAAGCTATAAGTATGCAATGAAAAGCATTATGTAACATTACTAAAAATTTGTACGGGATGAAAAGGATTAGCAATTTTTTTATTAAGTTCTTTATCAACAAATAATTGAGGACGTCACAGTTCGGGTAGATGGATGACTATCTTCTTGATCCGGGGGTTGCGAGTTCAAATGTCGCTGAGAGCTACATTTATGTGATGACGATTAATTATTGTTTCTTAGTCTCGTATTTTATAATATTATGTAAATCCAAAATTAAATAAAGTTAGTATCCCGTAACACCAGTCATTAAGTTCATCTGTGTGATGTATGTCCGATAACCAGTTTGCCTTCATCGCATGAAGAAAAGTCAGCAATTAGTTCCCATTGGAGTAGACAGAGCATATCGATCACTTTTTTGTACAATCCTTGTTAAAAAATAAATAAAATATAATACATAAATATTACAATAAATAAAAACTATCTTTGCATACTTTTACTCACCTAATTGCAAGGAACAAAATTTGGCTGATGATCTCCCGTTCGCATCAACAACCGGTAATTGACTAAAAAAGTAATTAACGAGAGTAACGATGCTTGAAATCTAAGACACTGAACAGAAAAATATAAGAGAATTTTGTTTCGTATAACAATATTCACCGTGATGTCACAAACTCCCACGAACCTTCAGCTCTATCTTTATTTATCATTGATCAAACATATCATTAATATATGCTCAGTACTTCATATATTTCTATTACACTAATATTTTACCAACAAAACAATCACACATACACAAAAATACCTACATCATACATCGCAAATCGGCCTAACGACAAAGCAACATGAGGGCATTTGAATAATTGGTATAACGAATGCAAGGAGTCCCCCGGGCCGACCGTGAGTGGCGTAATTTCAGAACCGTGTTACGCGAACCGAACAGCTCTGTCGGATGAATTTTTAACGAACACCACTTTCTAGGAGCTTACTTTAATGTATTGACTGGTTTCGAACTTTAGAATATTTTGTTGTTCCGGATAATACGTGAGACTGTATGTGATCATCATGATCACAGGCCATAATTTTTTTAGCCGAAGAGCTTGAACCTTCTATATATAGGTTGGTAAAGCCTTTATAGTACAGATACCATACCCTTCATTACAATTTTATAAGTAAATGTATCGAAATGATACCCGTTTCTAGCAAAACCAGTCCAGTTAGCCAAACCTTGTGTTTAACATAACATAACATATCATATACTCAAGGCTATAAATCCCTAGAAGGGGTAGCCAGAGCTAAGGAATTAGAAATTCCTCAGCCACTTTTGGAAATTGAGTAGGGAAAAGATGGTAAAGTAAAGGTTGTTGGTTAAGGGTATTCAACGGCATCGCCCGAAAATCCCTTAAAAGCCCCAATACCGTTAGTCGCCTCTTAGTAGTTAGGTAGTGCTATTCTAAGCCGACACTACACGGCAAACTTGTATTTAAATAAAAATAAAAACTGCGTTTTTCAATTATTTAATCATACAAACAAAAGTTATACAAAAATTATTATGATAATTTTTCAAATGTTACTATTTTAAGTCATTTCAATTGTAATTTGATTAGTTTTGCAAGATTGTGGTTATATTGTTCTCTTTTTTGTGCATATTTAAAAACCAAACAGTTATATTTACAAAGATGTAAAATGTGCCGTGTAGTGCCGGCTTAGAATAGCACTACCCCATTTCAGTCGGTGGGTGTACTTAAGAGGCGACTAACGGTATTGGGGATTTTAAGGGATTTTTGGGCGATGCGGTTGGAGACCCATCACGAAAAACTTTTGTTTTACCATCTTTTCCCCACTCAACTTTCCAAACGTGGCTGAGGAATTTCTAATTCCTTAGCTCTGGCTACCCCTTCTCGGGATTTATAGCCGTGAGTATATGTATGTATGTATGTAAAATGTGTAAGCTTTCTTTCACGACGTCCGTGGTTGAGTGAACATGTGACTAGTTTCTCGGTCCGGAGGTTGCGGGTTCGATCCCCTCTGAGAGCAACATTTATGTGATGAGCGTAAATGTTGTTTCTTAGTTTTGAATGTTATGTTATTTACTTTATTTATGTATCACAACATTATAAATTTATCGTTGAGTTAGTATCTCATAATACAAGTTTTACTTAGTTTGGGGCTAACTTGATCCGTGTAGAATGTGTCAGTATATTTATTTAAATTATTTATTTATTTCATTATTCAGTCTCAATAATCCCTCTTTCCTATACAAACAATTTCAAGTGATAATACAACCTTGATGACAAATCAGAATTCTATTTTCTTTTTCACAATCAATCAAACTTTTTTTTAAATTTGATTACAAAATAATATTAGTGCCATGATTTTTTGTAGCAAAACAAAATTTATTACATAATTTAAATCTTTTTGTTCATGAAAACCTCATGTGGGAGTTTATTTATTCTTTATTTATTAGTAAAATTTATTACAGTTTTTGGCCGACCAAGCCTTTTCCAAAAGGAAAAGTTTATCCAATACTCAGAATATAAGCTACTAAGTTCCTTTTATATGAACAATAACTACTTATGATATCTTCGCCTTAGTCCCCGCACATTGGAATGCTTAGCACGACTCATCCCGCGGGACCCAACATACCCTCAGTGTGGATGGGGTGAATCGAGACATGTATAAATAATATCGCCGTATTTGATTTCATTTGTTTTTGTTTGAATTTGTGAATGCGAGGTACAGTTTTTTATTACAAAAAAATCAATGTGTGATATATGTTACAAAAAATATTTCAATAGTATTTCGACAATATTATAAACTACAACTACTTTTGTTACATAATCAATCAAACATAAAATAAAAAAAAAAATTCTTTATCTACCCAACGAACTTAACAATCCGAAAAATTGGCTATCTCCTAATGAAATTGTTATAAGAACTCTACCTTTTACATTTTTGGTCTAAATTTCTACTTAAAATAATAAATATAAAAGAATGTTTTTTTTTATATTATACATATAAATACATGTACAGTTCAGTTGCAAATCGACCAGTTCAGTTGTAAATCCAACCGCTAAATACTTGAAAGTCTAATTGAATAGACGTGTCTTGAATCCGAGATAATCGCAGCGCGTCGACACGAATTGGAATCGATTATTTAAGCTCGATTCTTTCACTGATTGTCGTTGAGCTGGGAAATAAAACAAGAACGTTTACTAGCTCTTGAAGACGTCTCTGCTTGTATTTTTAGTACGGTTTTTTTGGTATCTTAATTTTATATATGTATATAGATACATACAAATAATCACGCCATTATATTTCTCGTAGCGGTGGGCAGAAAGTAACGATTTCAACATTAAACGATCCTAGCTTACCTCTCAATCTTAGTCTACATTCATCAATCTTTTCATACCAACTTTTCTTAAACTATGGCAAAAAAGTAATAAACGTATGTATTAAAATTCGTTAAATTGTCGATTATCTTTACTTGATTGACTTCTAATTGTTACACAATAAATATCGATGAATGAAAATTAGCTAAGAATAGTACTTACTGCAATTATGTACGGAGATACTCTTTTTAGAGTGATTCTACATAATTTATGCAAAGCTTAGTTGATAGTGATTCATATACAAGAGTTTACCTTGTGTTAACTATAGTGGTAGTGTATAAGCAAATTTATTTATTTTAAATATTTATTTTTATCAATTATCGACTTTTTGTAAACCCGCTTCTTGTTGAATAAGTTATAATAAAATACATATAATACAAATACTATTCATACAAACAGACAAATCCATTTTATTTAGCTTTATTTTCAAGACTAGAAGATGCCGCCGGTTGGTTCGTGAGCGGATTTCAAATTTATTTAGATTGCAAAAGGATTCATTTGTTTCGCCAACTTTGGCTAACGAGTGTCTTTTGTTGTCACGGAATTTTCGCCAAGTTCTATGTACTTACTTACCTACTTATTCTCTGGACAATATCTTAGTTATTTTAATTACTTTTCAAAAGTTGTGCGTTTTGGTGTTTAATGTTTTACATTGGAACAGATTAGCTTTTCAGCTTTTTCAAGTGATTATGAAACAGTGTAATTTAAGTTGACTTACTTATTTAAAAAGTTGTCAGCTTAAAATCTGAATGTACACAAAATATCTATATTGAAGTGTCGTAGTGAATTGACAAATGAAAATGATTATAATATTTTCTATGGGTATAGTAGAATTAATTAGCAGGTGAGATGTAATGAAAAATCTTTATCCACTATATTATGAAAGTTGCTAAGAAATACTCACTTAAAAAGTTTTAGCTATCCTCTTGTATTGGAAAACTGGGAATATAGTTTAAAATAAAATCTTTAACCCAATAATGACAGACATGAGAGTTTCTGTAGTATTTTTAATCAACAAAATATAAATCGTTTTTTTATATGTCGTTTTTGCTTTGGGTTTTGTGGCTCTTTTAGTGGTTAGTGTGCGGTTTATTGGGAACATCTCTGCAAATAAAACTTTATTTAAATTTAACAGCATTTTCCCATAACCCTTTAAATTAAATAAAAGTTGTCTACAAAGCTCTATCATAGTAAAATAACCTCTCTCAACATAAATGTCATGAGTGAAGGTAGATATCCATATTTTATCACCGAAATTTATCCTCGACCTTTCAACCTTTTCAAAGGTGTAATTCTATTTGAAGATGGGAGCAATGTAAAGATTACCTCTCATTTCGAGTGTCCCATAACGAAGGCTGTTTCCTGAGCTGGGCTTATCTGCTCGAGATATCCTAACCATTAGCTGAGAGCCGTTATAGATTACTGAAGAACTTTGATGTCACTCCGATAAACCAATGCTTTAAATTACGTGGACATTACTTGTTCGTTTGTAGATGTTTAGTACAAATTATTTTATCCTCATAGTTGAAATTCTAAAACCTTTCCTATTTAAGACGACTTACCCTTGGAATAGCAGTAAATAGCTTGTTAATAATAGTGAATCAATTTAATTATAAATGCAAATATTTATGCTCTTAAAATATTCTGTTTATTCCAAAAAGTTACAGAGGTAGATAGAGACAATACTTCTGAAGATTACGTGAATGTTTTACTGGAGCAGGTTAACAGTCTCTTTTTAAGAAATCAATGTCCAATATTGACCTTAACCATCCATACATACATACATATACTCACGGCTATAAATCCCTAGAAGGGGTAGCCAGAGCTAAGGCATTAGAAATTCCTCAGCCTCTTTTGGAAATGTGAGTGAGGAAAAGATGGTAAAAATAAAGGTTGTTGGTGATGGGTCTCCAACCGCATCGCCCAACAATCTCTTAAAGAGCCCCAATACCGTTAGTTGCCTCTTACGTCCACCCACCGGAAAAAATGGGGTAGTGCTATTCTAAGCCGACACTACACAGCAAACCATCCATATGACATCAAATTTCAATAAAACCTTACTCACGTCTCCTAATTAAGAAACGGTGATCTTCCCACTTAACAATCAAGCTTCATAGTTCTAAAATGAAAATATTATAGTAGGTTTCAGCAAATTTTTAAAAATTCCTGGGGTCCATTTGACTGCGTCTTCGACATTTGTAACAGTATGTCGATCGATTTATATGTTTTTATTATATTTCACCAATGCTCACCTATCTGTGGCAGGCACGCAAACTAGAGATCGTGCTACGGTTCCGATATAATGGCGGCCACAGATTAGACACCGGTCGAGTCGACGCGTTTTTATCAAGCAAATTATTTCACAGCGCCGGAGACAGATCGGCTTTGCGAGCGAGTTATGGGTGAAAGAGTATAAATCATTTGGGCTAAATGTGGTACACATATATGGAAAGGCTATTTATAATATCAAGCATACATTTAATTGATTGAAATATAAATAATTTGACATGAAAATATAAAGAGCATGAATACAATGACTAAAAACAAATAATTAAATTAAATGTAAGAAATAACTTACGTAAGAGTATAATGTGAGGAAAACGAGAAAGATTTGTCAGGATCGTATTAAATAGCTTACTATACATATTCGCCTACTTAATTATAATTATTTATCTGATTACACTTTAAAAGTTCACTTTTAATTCTGATTCATCAGGTTAAGCGAAAAACAAATGATACCCATCACAATTGGAAATAAGTTCAAATATAACAACTCAAAATTGCTCCTAAAATATAACCTAAAAGGCCGACATGAACGAAGGCTGTATGAAAGCATGCGGAAGCCATTATGCCTGAAATTTGTCCTTTCGAGCGCGACCACGTGATGTTAGCGTTGCGCCGGGCACTTCCGGTTAGACCGGAAGTCACGTGCTCTAGGGCGCCGTCAGTAATATTTTATCATTTCACACCAACAAGCGGTGGCAAATTGCTGAAAAATTACTCATAGTTTCTCCCTAGCTGTTATGAAAATCACGAACGACCGAAAAAGTCACTTTTAATCTTCGCTATGTGCGTATTTTGACGTGAAGTTTTGTGATTTATTATATGAAGCGTGTAGTTTTTAACCTGGATTGAACCGTTAAATAGGTGAAGTAAAGAAAATGATGCTTATCTTTAGAAACAGAGACCACTCATAATAATGCATTTGTACATATATACTCACACCAATAGTTTCAATTAGGGTAGGCGACTACCATCGATGCTGGCAAACCTCGGAAGCTTTATTTATATTCATTTTTTTTTCGTATACGATCTTTTGTTCTTCTTACTTCGGACACTTTAGGTGTGTATTTATTGAGTCAAAATAGTGTCCGAATTTGAATTGACTATCCAAAACCTGTGCGCATAATATTAAACGGACCTTACATACATTCATACATATACTCACGGCTATAAATCCCTTAACGGGGTAGCCAGAGGTTTGGAAAGAGAAATTCCTCAGCCACTTTTGGAAGTTTATTGGGGAAAGATGGTAATAATAAACGTTTTTGGTGACGGGTCTCAAACCACATCGCCCAAAAATCACTTAAAAAGCCCCTATACCCTCAGTCGCCTCTTACGATCACCCACAGGTAGAAATGGGGTAGTGTTATTCTACACGGCAAACGGACGCTGCCTAAAAATACACTTGTTTATAATAGATAGGTTTTGTTTCTTTCCTGTTTGTCTTTCAAAGGCATCTTTTACATATTTACGCTTCACACAATACAATAAAACTTTATTTTCAATAAAGCCTTCTTCTAAAGTAGGCAACAAAGACAAGTCGTTATAATTTCGGAGCTACCGAAAGAGACAGTCAAAAGGATAATCCGAACCCAAGCTAACCCACATGTAAATTGCAATACCTTCAATTGTCCCTGCGACGGGCTCTCCTGGGACCACAAGGGTTGGGACAAAGGAGGGGTTATGCCTTTACACGTTCAATTCGATAAATCAATCGGCGTCACGCGCCATTCTTTTTAGGGTTCTGTGGAAATCGAGATTGTGATAACGATTGCTTTGAAAAGGGTGAATGCTAAATATTTATAGTATTTGACATCTATTTATTTTATCGATCGATTTCACAGGGATGCGTTAATGGTATTAGAGTAGGTGGTTATTTTATCCCCTTTTGTTTAATAAGTTTTATATAAGTGTTTATTAATGGTTTTTTAGTTTATTGAGGATGCATATTTTGTTAGTATATTATTGTTACGTACCGGGTTCTTAATTTGATAAATACCAGTCACACTTTCGTGCAATTATATTTATTGACCAATAACGCACTTTACACAACACAACAAACACTATCGATAATTAACTATCGATACTCGCACTAATTAACAACACTAATTTACTCCGTTATAGTAATACTGTCCACACCGTTAAGCTTATTTCCGTAATCCGTATATCACTGCACTGTCGTATTTAATTTCTTCGCTCTAGTATTTCGCTTGTTCTCGCTTTAGTTCTTCGCACTCGAATAACTCCGTAGCACGCGTCGCTCTTTATATATGCCAAATCTCAAATACGCGAATATTACAGAAAGTTCTAGTACCACATTCTCGAAAAGTCGATATTCGAGAAACATCTAGTAATTCCTTTTTTTGACTCATTAAATACTAGTAACGCCATCTAGTATAATCTAGTAGTGGCAAATCCTATCTCCTACTTGCGAACAGATGTCGTAACATTACCCCCTCCTTACATTAATACTCGTCCCGAGTATTATTGCTTCCATGGTACTTCGCAAGTCGATCGATGTGAACTATTTTCGAAGCCCCTCTAGATTGGCGTTGAATTCTGTACGTTACATCGTTTATTCTAGTGACCACCTTGTACGGTCCTTCCCACCTATTTTGTAACTTAGGGGACTTCCCTTTCTGGCGAGTTGGATTGTGTAACCAGACGAGCATACCCTCTTCGAAACGCGGCGTGTTAGCTTTACGGTCATATCTGGTTTTCATCTTTTCACTAGCATGTAAACCATTTTCACGCACTAGGGAATGTACATCTTGCATTCTTTCCCTCAAATCGCTTACATATTCAGTTACACTCTGCGGCTCATCTGGTGACCCTCCTGTCAACAAATCTACAGGCAATCGTAGCTCTCTTCCGAAATTGACGAAAGCAGGTGTTTCCTTCGTGCTTTCGTGAACAGCAGACCGGTAAGACAGTAAAAATAATGGAATGTGTTTGTCCCAGTCCTTCTGATGTTTTTCAACCATCTTCGCCAACTGTCTCTCCAGTGTTTGGTTGAACCTCTCCACCATTCCATCTGACTGAGGATGATATGGCGTCGTCCTGGTTTTATGCATTCCAAGTAGTTTGCACACCTCTTGAAATACTTGTGACTCAAAATTTCTTCCCTGGTCAGAGTGTATCTCCAGGGGCACGCTAAATCGACAGATCACTTCCTCAACCAGTTTTGTAGCCACAGTTATTGCTTCTTGATTGGGTATGGCAAACACTTCAGGCCACTTAGTGAAGTAATCCATCACCACCATGAAATATTTATTTCCGGACTCTGATTGTGGAAACGGTCCAGCCACATCAACGGCAATCCTCTCCCAGGGAGCTCCCACATTGTACAACCGTAATCCCCCTCTACTCCGGGTCTGCGGACCTTTCACCGCGGCACACGTTGTACATTTCCGGCACCAGTCCTGTACGTCGTCCCTACAATGAAGCCAGTAAAACTTCGCACGAACCTTCTGCAACGTACGATTTACCCCAAGATGCCCGCCCGAAACACCGTCATGTGTTTCCCGCAGTACATCTTTAACCTTGGCTCTGGGCACGACCAATTGTAGGTGCTCTTCCTTACCGTTGGGTTTCTCCCACCTCCGGTACAGTAAACCATTGATCAGAACCAGGCTGTTCCATTGCGCCCAGTAAGCTTTCGTACTCACTCCTGTGGACGCTACTTCACTCCAAGCCGGTTGATCGTGTTTTTCCTTCTTCCATTTCATGATGGGTCTGAGGTTCTCATCTTCTTCTTGGGCCTTCTGCATAGCTTCTGTTTCCCATCCATCCAATGGACAAATTCGAGTCACTTTCACGACCTCCTCCTTCGACTCTTGCTTCCTGCAATGTTTACAGTCTTGATCATTGACACAGCCCAATATCACCAAACTGTTCCCGTTACAGGCTTGTGAGATGGTCATTGTCGGGGCTTTCTCCTCTCTAGCCAGCACCTGCCCCCCGGTCCTGGCTAATGCTCGTTTCCCTGGACGTTTGCGGCAGGAGCCTCTGCCTGCCTCTTTTCTTCCTTCCTCAGCGGGCAACTTAATCTCAAATGGCCCCTTTTCCCGCAGCCATAACAAATCGGTCCAGTACTCCTTCCGACGGGTGCTTTAATGACCTTGACGTCCTCATTTGCTTCCGCAATCTCACGAAGTCGATGAGTTTGGCGCGTATCCTGGCGGCAAGCTTCAACTTCTAGAGCGTTCGCCAAGGCATCCTTGAGAGACGTGTGGTGTTGAAGTCTCACCGCTGTTCTCACTTCGATATCTCTGATGCCGTCGACGAATGCTTGCACCAGGTTCATTTCCACCGTCTTCGGATCTACACTGGGATAGGCCTTGCGGACGAGCTTCTCGATTTCAAGGGCCCACTGCTGAAGTCCCTCTCCGGAACGCTGGACCCTATCACGCAGCTGAGCGCGGAACACGTGCTCCAGGTGTCGCTCTCCATAGCGAGACTCCAACGCATCCAGCAGGTCCTTGAAACCACCACTCGGAGTCGGCAGCGCCTCTATTACTGACAGTGCTTGACCTCGGAGCGCCACCGTCAGTGCAGTCAAACACTGTTCATCAGTCCAACCATTGGCAGCCGCAACAGTCTGGAACTGATGTCTATACGCCGACCAGGATGTTGTTCCGTCGTAGGGAGGAACCTTCACACGAGGACCATGGACAGCTACTACATTCTCACCGGAGACAACCTTGACCGGTCGTGATTCAAGCTGCAGAACCCTTTTCTCCATTCCGCGGAAGTCGGTCTTCATGTCATCGATATCTTTCTCAATAGTGGTTACCTGCTCCTTCATCTGCTCTACGTCTTTTTCCACAGTAACCACCCGACCACTGACTTCATTGACCGCAGTGAGAATTTGTGAGAACTTAGTTTGCTGTTCCTCGCGCAACTCACGAACTTCTTGTTTCACAACACCCTGTACCTCCGAATGTATGTTTTTCACAACATCCTGTATGCTTTGTTGTGCTTCACGCATGCTTTGAAACATTTCAACTATCATCGCCAAGTCAGTATTAGTTGCGGCCGCCGGCGCCGTTGATGTAGACGGCGCGTTAGTCACCGCGGACGTCTCCTCTGGAATGTCACTCCGAGGGTTCGTGACCGATGACCTCATTTCCGACAGCTGTTCACCCTCTGCGGCTTTCTGAGCGCGTGTCTTCACACCCTCTCTTCCGTCTTCCTTCGGCATAACTGGCATCTTCAAATCCACTTCTGTCACCAATTGTTACGTACCGGGTTCTTAATTTGATAAATACCAGTCACACTTTCGTGCAATTATATTTATTGACCAATAACGCACTTTACACAACACAACAAACACTATCGATAATTAACTATCGATACTCGCACTAATTAACAACACTAATTTACTCCGTTGTAGTAACACTGTCCACACCGTTAAGCTTATTTCCGTAATCCATATATCACTGCACTGTCGTATTTAATTTCTTCGCTCTAGTATTTCGCTTGTTCTCGCTTTAGTTCTTCGCACTCGAATAACTCCGTAGCACGCGTCGCTCTTTATATATGCCAAATCTCAAATACGCGAATATTACAGAAAGTTCTAGTACCACATTCTCGAAAAGTCGATATTCGAGAAACATCTAGTAATTCCTTTTTTTGACTCATTAAATACTAGTAACGCCATCTAGTATAATCTAGTAGTGGCAAATCCTATCTCCTACTTGCGAACAGATGTCGTAACATTATTAAATTACATACATACTCACGGCTATAAATCCCTAGAAGGGGTAGCCAGAGCTAAGGAATTAGAAATAAAGGTTTTTGTTGATGGGTCTCCAACCACATCGCCCAAAAATCCCTTAAAAGCCCCCAATACCGTTAGTCGCCTCTTACGTACATCCACCGTAAGAAATGGGGTAGTGCTATTCTAAGCCGACACTACACAGCAATTTATTATTTAATTATAATCTTCCAAATGTGGCTGAGCAGATTATAGCTCCAAAAATCGTGAGTATATGTATGTTTTATTTTTGACAAATTATAGAACGATGTTACGTCGCAAAATTAGATGACAGAAGACCATGGTTCATAAGTATCACCATAAGTTCTGGTTATCATTTCTACGGTCTTTCCTGAGATCACAAAGGTTTTGGACAAAGAAGGATTATGCCTTTCTAAGTTAAATACGATAAATATTTTGTCTAATCCTGAGCTCTAGTTATACCGTTTTATTCAAAATGACAGTCCATTTATTTCTTACTCACTCACGTTTGAAGCACTAAATTCAACAACATAGCGCACAAATCGAATTCAATTAATAATAGGATAATTTATACGGCCACTAAAAAAGGATGAATGAAAAATGGTAATTTGAGCGAAGCCCACCTAGAAAATATGAAGAACAATACGATAGCAGTCTTAACAACAGTAAAAGTACTTGCAACATAATACCTTGTTTTATCTTCTCCTGAAAACTTGGGATTATGACTGTTGTAATAATAATTTACTGAAAACAGTTAAACAAAAAAGAGTATTTGAAATAACTCCGGAAAGTGCGGAACCCTTTTGTTAGTCAAGTGCAATTCCGAAGTTCACTCGCTCTCGACAATAACGCGCCATTGTTCTGAATAAGGATAAAAAAACTTGAAAATTTCTTTCATTTTTCCAAAGTCGTTTGCGTTACTTTAAAGAAATACTTTTTGTCGACATTAACGTTACTTACACCTTTGTATCGTACATACATACATACATATATTCACGGCTATAAATCCCTAGAAGGGATAGCCAGAGCTAAGGAATCAAAAATTCCTCAGCCACTTTTGGAAGTTGCGTGGGGAAAAGATGGTAAAATAAAGGTTTTTGGTGATGGGTCTCCAACCGCATCGCCCAAAAATCCCTTAAAAGCTCCAATACCGTTAGTCGCCTCGTACGTACACGCACCGGAAGAAATGGGGTAGTGCTATTCTAAGCCGACACTACACAGCAATCTACAAATTTGTATCGTGAACATAGATAGTAATTATAGTTTTAAGGACTGTTCTCTATTTTAGTTGTAGTAGCAAAGTGTGTCAAACGTGCTAGCTTAGTGTGTCCAATGTGATAGCTCAGAGGGTAGAACACTGCTTATCGTACTGACGATCAGGGTTCAAATCCCGGGTCAGGCCTTAACCAATTTGTCTTTTCTAAAATCATATGTATGGTTAATTTATCATGGTTGTTAACCGTGAGGGAAAACATCGTGAGGAAACCCACATGGCTGAGTTGTACTCAATCAAGTGACAGTGTATTCGTACAAAACGGCGATAGGGCTGCCCCGTATCACGTGAGTACACTGAAGTAAAACGTGGGTAGACTGAGCACCAGGTGAATATGTCACGTGATTTTTAGAAGTATTAGTACCTCTACCGACCCCTTCGGGGATACATGGCGTGAAAGTTTGAGTTTTAGCTTGAGTGTAGAAAAGTGTGTGTCACAGTAATGCTGTGATGTAATGATTTCTTGCCGGGGGTGTTCGTAAGAGGCGGCTAAGGGTATTGGGCTTTTTAAGTGATTTTTTGGCGATGCTGTTGGAGATACATCACCAAAAACATTTATTTTATAATCTTTTCCCCTCTCTACTTCCAGAAATGGCTAAGGAATTTCTTAAGCCATTAGTATATGTATGTATATATGTTTGTATCTTTTCCCCACACAACTTTCAAAAGTGGCTGAGGAATTTCTGATTCCCTAGCTCTGGCTACCCCTTTATGGGGTTTATAGCCGTGAGTATATGTATGTATATAGTAAAGTGTGATATGAAATGATTGTCGATTTCAAACACTCACTACAGAGCATCAGCTAACAATAGGCATAATTCATCACTTCCCAGGAGAGTCGTATCAAGTATGTACGGGATTTAGTGAATAGTTGTTGGTGAGCGATGTAACCATCTATTTACGATTATTATACATGCCACTGATAACTGTTTCTTTGAACTACAGAAAAGCTTTTTAAAATTATTGTAAAATAATATTGAAATACCGTGACGAAAAAACTGATTGTCAAAATCAATAATGATCCGACCTTATCTTAAATATGTTCGTTGGTTAATCCCGATTATTATTAAATATAATGCAAATATATATGCATATAAATAAATATGTGTTTTAGTGTTGGCTTGGAATAGCACTACCCCGTTTCTACCCGTGGGTGTACGTTAGATGCGACTAAGGGTATTGGGGCTTTTAAATGGATTTTTGGGCGATGCGGTTGAAGACAACCTTTATTTTACCATCTTTTCCCCACTTAACTTCCAAAAGTGGCTGTTGAATTTTTAGTTACTTAGCTCTGGCTACTCCTTCTAGGGATTTATATCCGTGAATATACGTATGTATCATGCTTACCAATACTCCCTTCAATATTAATAATTCGAGCCCCCAGGATGACTACATACTATGTCAACTGGGAAAACATATACAACTACACATATACCCATGGCTTAGAAATTAAAAACTCCTCCGCTACTTTTCGAAGCTAAGGGAAGAAAAGATAGTAATATATATAGCCCAAAAAGCACTTAAAAAGCCCCATACTTAGTCGCCTCTTACGACAACCGTGGGTAGAAAGGGGTAGTGACATTCCAAGCCGGCACTACACGGCAAAGTTAAATAATCGAAAATTTATGTTAAAATAATCAAACACAATTAAACGAAACAAGTATTTATCATTGCCGTGTAGTGCCGGCTTAGAATGTCGCTACCCCTTTCTACCCACGGGTGTCGTAAGAGGCGACTAAGGGTATTGGGGCTTTTTATTGGATTTTTTGGCGATGCGGTTGGAGACCCATCACCAACAACCTTTATTCTACCATCTTTTCCCCACTCAACTTCCAAAAGTGGCTGAGGAATTTCCAATTTCTCAGCTCTGACTACCCCTTCTAGGGATTTATAGCCGTGAGTTTATGTATGTATGTATGTACAAACAAACGAAACAAGCATTCATCATCAAATAAACGACCAACAATCTAAACACTCAGAAAAAACTCAACCAAGTATTCACTTAATCGTCAAAACCATAAACGAAAATGACGCGATCGCGGTTATACGAATAAAGTGCGTACCACTAACGACAGACATATCTCGTCGCATAAAAACAGAAGATCGTAACATCAAAACAGAATCTTGGAATCCGCCAATGACGCTTAAGTAGTTAATGGCTGGAGGGGAGATTATCTGCAAAGATTATTTGATTATGTAGAACTGACATGAAGTTGCTGAGTTACTGCTTATGTGTTTAGTGATTGTAGATAATGATATTTTTATCAGTTGAATGCTTTTTGTTTAACGGTATTATTTTAGAATAATGTAAGAAATATGAATTATTTGTTTGTGAAAAACACTGAATTAATGAAAATTGTTACTTTGTAACTGAGGAATCCATTCGTGTATAGCGGCAGCTGTCTTCATTTTTACATACCAAGAGAGATAATCTAACATATATGTTTAGGAATAAAATAACTCTTTTTACTATTTTATATTAAGTATTCAATTCTTATTCAAATACCATAAAATTACTTTTTTACCACGTCTTGTCAAAACCATATCACATCTGTTCCGATAAAGTTTCTCACAGGAATAGTAATAGTGAAAATGACTAAAGTTATCTGTTTGTAAGAACATCTCTGGTGTGAGTTACACGAAGGGGGAGGGGGTGAAGGGTGGAAAAGTAAAAAAAAGCTTTAAGAAATCGCGAGTCGCGTCATAAATCAGTCGCAAGAACACGAAATGGCGCCCTGCCTTGGATTACAATAATATGGACTGAGTATCTCACATTATCATATTTAGCGACAAGGAAAAATGAGTGGTATAATGGTTGTATCACGTATTTTACAGACAGTTATTTGTAACTTTATGATGTATATCATTCATGCACTGGAACAATAAGCACATTACTAAGTAATGCATCTGAAAACACAAAAATCCAAGCTATATACAAAAACAGATGATAATTACGCATAATTATGCGCGCAATATCTAATTGTGAAGCTCTGCCTACCCCTTTTAGAGATTTATAGCCGTGAGTATAAGTATGTACGTATGTACTAACAAAAGCTTTGTCTTAATCCTGTCATGTCCATAATTTTAAATAATCAAGTATAACTGGATGACAATAACTCGCGATGTAGAAGTAGCTTGATCCGTCCACTCACCAAACTCGCTTTATTTATTAGTTTTCCTTAGAAAAACCGGGATTAACGGGATTTCCGCTTCATTGATCGGGACTCGATCTCAAGCGAACAAGATTTTCTATTAGATCTCAATTCGTCCGGTTCATTAATAAGATGGGAATTAAAACCAAGGAAGTGGAACTAAAGATTTTTTAAGAGCTTTTTGATTGCTTTCGCCGAAATGTAAGATTTATCAAGCTTTTTAGATGCACTTCTGAAGAAATTTAATACTTTTTTAAATTAGCAATCCTGATAGCTCCGGGGGGACATTACCGCTTTTGCTACAGGCGTGAAATCTTATCTTGCGTCAGACCTACAATAATGTGTCTTTTCTTAGGTCATATGTGTGGTTAATTAATCAATGTTGTTAACGGTGACGGACAATATCATAAGGAAATCCACATGGTTGAGCTGTGCTTAGTCGCGTGACAGTTCATTTGTACGAAGCGGTGATAGATAGGCTTGCCCTCTATCAGGTAAATTCACTATCTCTGAACACAAATGAGCTTTCATGTCGATCATCATGCCTTGAATAAATAAATGAATGGAACCAGTTTCTAAATAAAAAAGGGTTATAATTTTAGACTCATTAAACTAAATTATTTCATCCTCCGCCTGTCGTTTGTTGCTAAAGTGCAGGGTTAAGAAAGTTGAGTCCTTGAGGTGACTGGAGACATAAATCATCATCCTCACTCAACTTCCAAAAATGGCTGAGGAAATTCTAGTTCTGAAGCTATTGCTACTCTTTTTTGATACTTAGTCGTGTTTTTTTTTGTGTGAAACAAGAAGTTAAAATGTAGATCTTATTTATCAAAGATAGCTTATTGAGCCCTGTGCTTGTGTTTAAAGCTTTTGTGCTTTAGAAAAATTAACCCAATCTATGCTAATCAAACGGACTGACAAATTGCTTGATTTAAATCTTTTTGTTCATGAAAACCTCATGTGGGGATTATTATTACGTGTAAAAGAAATAAAGGATAGAAGTATTTCGCGCTGGCAGCCATTGACACGGTAGCTCAATTGGCAAGAGCGACGGGGGCGTATACCCGAGGTCGCGGGTTCGAATCCCGCCTATGTCGAAATTTTTCTTTCCTTTATTTATTCTTTTTTTATTAGTAATAATCCCCACATGACGTTTTCATGAACAATAAGATTTAACCCTCTGCGACTGACGCGGTAGTCCAACAGACACCGCGAAATATAAAATTCCCTTGTTTATTAGCAATTTTAAACTTTGAGCGCCGTCGTTGCGTGTACCTTACCGTAGCGGGTCTGCGCGGGGCTCAGTGTGCATAGGGCGGTCTCAGTGAGTGCGTGTGTGTGTTGCGGTAGGAAGGTGTCCAAGAGACTACTACGTCAGCGTTCAGGTAAGTGTCTACTATACTACCACCTCAGCCAAATGGTAATATCTCCATAGTGTCTCCTAAACAACCACGTCAGCTAATAAGTTTAAATCTGAATAAATAATAATATAATATTAAATGTATCTATAATTATACTACAATTAGAATATTTTTACTTATAGCCGATTTAAATCTTTTTGCTCATGAGAACCTCATGTTATTGGATTGAATCAGGCGTTACTTTGCGGAAATCCATAGCAATACTAATATTAATAAATTTCTTCGCTTAATTCCGCTAAATAATACCTGCAGTCTTCATGCAACATGCACTGTGCACCGCCCGCCCTTCCACTTACAAGAAATCGAAAAGCAGACAATGCACCACACACCCACCCGCAAGCGAAAACCACAGGCAACCACAAACATGCGACGCGTTTCGACTCAACACGAGTCATTGACGAGCAGTTAGTAGACAGTTCGGCAGCTGACCACCGAGTGCCGGTCATACGATTTTGCGGTTATATTTATAGGCCAGGCTCCCCACTCCCCCACCCAAAGAACATCAATGACGAGTGACTATATTATTGGAAAAAATTGTCAAAAGTGGGGAAACGGTGTAGCCCAGCTGTTCATTCAGCAGTGCAACGGAATTATCATTATCATATCTGGAGATTTCAAGTTTCTCTAAAAGACATAATCTTAATCCCTTATTACAAGTATGTAAAATCTCCAGATTATGATTATCGGGGAGAACGTGTCCAGTATCCAATAGATGTTTCGCAAAGTGAGACCTTTCTGGATGGTCGTTTCTGAATGCTGCCACGTGCTCCCCGTATCTTGTTAGAAAACTTCTACCAGTTTGCCCAATATAGACGCTGTTGCATTCAGGACAAACAATTTTGTAAACACCAGATTGTCTGTGTTTATCTAATTTCTCTTTTTGATTACATAAATAACGTTTCAAACTATTGTTTGTTCTGAACGCAACTTTAATACCAAACCCTTTAAGCGTCTTTGAAATCTTTTCGGAAATCGGACCAACATAGGTGAGACTGGACTTCATGCGGTCCAGTTTTTCAGGTGGTATAACATATAAGAGTCTGTTCACCATGTTGGTCCGTTTTCTTGTAATTAGTCTGTCTATTAATTGCTTGGTGTAACCGTTTGCAACAGCTATTTGGTAAATAGTACTTAATTCTTTATTGTAATTAGAAGGTGATAATGGAACTGTTAGCAAACGGTGTACATAGCAATGAAAAGCTGCAAGCTTGTGTTGCCAAGGATGGCAAGAAGATGCGGGGATTACTGTATCAGTCTGTGTAGGCTTTCTATAAATCTCAAAAACATGCTTATTTCCTGACCTTGTTATTTTAACATGTTAGCCAATTTTCAAATTCCTTCCCTAATAGAATTATATACCTATTTACATATCAATACTGATCTTTTTTTTAGATGGATGGCCCTAGTAATAACCACACACCAAGGACTTCTGTTCGTAAGAGAACATCTACTGGAACTTTTGTAAGTCATGAAGAGCAAGTATCGAGGTGGCTGGGAGAGGAAACTAAGGATGACTTCAGCGGTATTGATGACGAAGTCAAAGATCCAAGTTTGCTTGTTGAAGATAGCCTTGTATTGTATTAAAGTTGTAATGACAGTGATAGCAAAATGAGGAGAAAAACTTTTTTATTGCATATGGCCACAGATTTGGTGCTGAATCATATGATAAAGCGAGTATACAATGAAAGATTACCAAGGGAGCTCCGAATGACTATCACTAGAGTTCTAGGCAAGGATATCCACCCTCCACCAGCAGTTGTACGGTCTGTTCCACAAAGTTGGTAAAAAATTATGTTCTATTTGTCAAAAAAATAATAAAAAGGCAAATAAAATACCGTTGCTGTGATTGTTCGAAGCCAATTTTCCTTCAGTGCTCCAAACCGTTGTGTGATAATTGTCAAACAAAGCTGAGATTTTGAAAGTCTCTAGTTTTAAACTTAACCAACCAATGTATCTCATATTTTGTAGACTGATTAATATAATTGTTAACTTTTGAAATAATTAATATTAAGTTAAAAAAAACGTTGATTTTGTAATTTTTCTATGACATTATGTGTAAGAAGAAATTTATAGACTGATTTGTATTAATTTTATTTATTTTATTTATTTTATTTTATTATTGTTGGGGGGCTTACAGCTAAATTTACAATATAAAATAATAACATAGGCAGAAATAGGCCAATAACAAGCTCCCACATATGCATAAAAATAAAGAACATCGAAAACAACAGAGAAACAGAAGGCTTAACTAAAAAAGGAATTTAACTAATTAATAAAACAACAGCAAGAAAAATGCACCGAAACAAATGATAAGATGAAGAAGAATGAAGATGAAGCAACCGCTAATTTGAAACACTAAATTTTTTTAAAAGAAAAAGTCATTTGAAAATGATTGCTTAATGTGAGCTATACTGTTATGGAATAGATCCAAAGTGAGTTTATCGTTATGATAATTAAATTCATTGCAAGATCTGATAAGATAGGCATTACGTCTGTAATTTGTTTTGGTTGGGGGGACATGAAGCAAATCATTGCTACGCAGTTTTTTTGAAGGAACTCTCAAGCAAATTTTACTGAGGAGTTCAGGACAATCAATATTACCTTGAGCAATCTTGGCTAGTAGACAGATATCTGCTATATTCCTACGCAAATGAAGAGGCAAAAGGTGTTGAGCGATGCAACGCTTATTATAATCTAAGTATGTAAGTTTAAATTTGAAAGTCAGAAAACGGGTCAACTTTTTTTGAATTCGTTCGATTCTATCAGAGTATACGCCATAACAGGGATTCCAAACTTGAGACGCATACTCAAGGTGACTGCGAACATAGGCACAATAAATAATTTTGACTGTTTTCATATTTTTAAAGTTCACAGATGATCGTATAACAAACCCAAGAGCTTTATATGCTCTATTAACAATATGATCGACATGTAAATCAAATAATAATTTGCTATCATGAATGACGCCTAAATCTTTGGTATGAGTTAATTTTTCTAAATTTTGACCTTTAATTTGGTAATTAAATGAATTAATACTACGTTTACGTGAAAAATTAATAAAGAAACATTTAGAGACATTAAGGTCGAGTTTGTTACGATTAAGTAAATAACATACATACATACATACATATTCTCACGCCGTTAGTTCCCATTGGGGTAGGCAGAGACTATCGATCGCCACTTGGTACGATCCTGGCAAACCTCTCTAGCTTCATTCAAATCCATCAATCTTTTCATACATGCTCTTTTATTCTTCATACTTCGGACACCTGCCTTTTTGAGCACATTTTCTATTTGATCTAAATGTGTCCTCCGAGGTCGTCCTCTACTAACATTACCTTCCACATTGGCTCTATAGATCTCTTTCACCAATTTACTGTCATCCATCCTCTCTATGTGCCCAAACCATCTCAACATTCCTTTTTCTATCTTTCTTACAATATCATCTTTTACACCACACCTTTCACGAATCACATCATTCCTCACACGATCACATAACCTTACATTACACACTTTTCTGAGGGATCTCATTTCTACTGCATTCACTCTACTTTCATGCTTCTTCTGCCACACCCAACATTCACTGCCATACATAAGCGTAGGAACGAGGACAGCATCATGCACAGCCATTCGGGCCTTTTCAGACACCGACTGACTAGACATTAGACTATCCAGTGCTCCATTTACCGCATTACCCTTTTTCACTCTTCTCTCGATATCTTCATCACACTTTCCATCCCTAGTAAACAGACTTCCCAAATATACAAACTCTTTCACTTGTTCCACTTTCTTACCATTAATCTTAATCACGCATTCGGTCATATTCACCTCTCTCTTAAAAACCATAGGTTTTGTTTTATCCACATTCACCCTCATACCCTTTTTTTCAAAAGACGCACATGCAATATTCATCATCTCTTGCAGCTCTTCCACCGATGATGCAAGTAGCACTTGATCGTCGGCATATAAGAGGCATTTAATGATGAATCCACCCATTCTCAATCCATAATCACTTTCACGCAACTCTGTTAAACAGTCATCCATGAACAAATTGAAGAGCCACGGGGAAGCTACACAACCCTGTCGGACACCCAGAGAGATCCCGAACCAGTCAGTATTTTCCCCGTTTACTCTCACACATGCACTGGAATCCTCATAGAGTGATACCAGTGCACGTATAAGTCGACTCCCCAAACCGAACTTGGATAACACCTCCCATAAACACTTTCTTACCACCCTATCATACGCCTTCTCTAAATCAATAAAGGAGCAATACACCTTTCGGTTCTTAGCTAAGAACTTTTCGGTGATGCTCCTTCAAGAGAAGATTTGGTTCATACATCCCATTCCCTTTCTAAATCCTGCTTGCACATCCCAAATTTTATCATCCGTTTCATTTATCACTCTTTCTTTCTTTCTAAGTAAATAAACGCTGTTTAATTACAAAAGTACTTACTGTTTTTTTTTATTTCAAGTAAGTTTTATATATAAAATAGGCTAAAAATTTTAATAAATATCAAAAACTATCAATGGCATACTTAATTTCAAAATGTAAATTTGTTGTTAAAATGGTGTCTCGTGGACTACCACATCAGTTGAATAGTAAAAGTTAAGCCACGTCAGCCGCAGAGGGTTAAATTATGTGATAGTTAGGAGTTTTCTTCATTTGCATTCAATCTGAAAAGATAGACAAGTGGCCTTCCGAATTAGTAAAAAATTCGGAGGTAGGAAACGCAAACACTACTAAAACGTGTAAAAGAAATAAAGGATAGAAGAATTTCGCGCTGGCAGCCATTGACACGGTAGCTCAATTGGCAAGAGCGACGGGGGCGTATACCCGAGGTCGCGGGTTCGAATCCCGCCTGTGTCGAAATTTTTCTTTCCTTTATTTATTCTTTATTTATTAGTGACAAATTGCTATTCACAAAAATTTTTTTTGGATGGTTTGTGTATGGGGAGATCCGCTTTCAGCAATCACTTAAACATTAATATTTATAAATCATAAAACACAATTGTCGTCAGCAAATAATTGTACAGGATTGGACCGCAACACAAACTCTCTGGTTGTATCCCCAATATTGGCAAAGTCTGATACAGCTCTAGGCGTTGTCAGTAAGAAATTCAATCATGCCAATTTAAATAAAGCTGCGAGATCAAAGTTTCGGAGCGGCTTGGCGAAGCGAATTGACAAGTCCGGAATATATAAAAAGGTGGCAATAGATACAATGTTTCAAGAAATTATTATATTCACTTTATTATTTATGGACGTATTTATTATTTATTTGAGCATCCGCATCAGGGAGGCCTCTGCCTCTGTAATCTCTAATCTAACTTTTTAGAAACGCCGTGTAGTGGCGGCTTAGAATGTCACTACCCATTTCTACCCACGGGTATCGTAAGAAGCGAAAAAAGGGTATGGAGCTGTTTTAAGTGGTTTTTGGGCGATGCGTTTGGAGACCCATCACCGACGATACTTTATTTCTACCATCTTGTTCCCTTGCATCGCCCAAATGTGGCTAAAGAGTTTCTAGTTCTAAATCACCGGCTAACCCTTTTAAGGATTTATGGCCGTAAGTATATGTACGTATGTTTTTAGAAGCGGATCGTACTCCCATTGTTTTCACGTCAGTTATTAATTTTACTCAAGCTCTCTTATTCCTTTGCTATTCAATACCCTTTTTTTACATACATACATACATATACACACGGCTATAGATCCCAAGAAGGGGTAGCCAGAGCTAAGGAGCTAGAAGTTCTTCAGCCACTTTTGGAAAGTTGAGTGGGGAAAAGCTGGCAAAATAAAGGTTGTTGGTGATGGGTCTCCAACCACGCCGTCCAATCCTTTAAAAGCCCCAATACCGTTAGTCGCCTCTTACGTACACCCACCGGCACAAAGGGGTAGTGCTATTCTAAGCCGACACTACACAGCAACTTTTTTTATATCAATGTTTTTTGACCTAAAATATAATCCGTAAAGATAATATATTATTGACAATATTAAAAGGTTAGTAATTCTAATACGCCATATTTACATATTTCAGGTTTACAAAGGTGCACTGTAATCTTTTTTAAATAGAAAAAAGGTTGTTTTTATAATAAAACACAATAAAAAAAGGAAAACAGTAAATTATAATGCTTGTCACTAACCCTTTCTACCCACGGGTGTCGTAAGAGGCGACTAAGGGTATGGGGCTTTTTTAAGTAGTTTTTGGGCGATGCGGTTGGAGACCCATCACTAATAATATTTTATTTCTACCACCTTTTCCCCTATCAACATTCAAATGTGGCTGAGTAGTTTCTGCCTCAAAAGCTCTGGCTACCCTTTTTGGGATTTATGGCCATTAGAATATATATGTATGTTTGTGTTTAATTTGAAAGTTGTTAACGGTGAGGGAAAACATCGTGAGGCAACCCACATGGCTGAGTTAGACTTAGTCATGTGACAGTGTATTCGTACAAACCGGCGATAGGCCTGCCCCCTACCACGTGAGTACACTGTCTAAGCAAAATGTAGGTACCTTCTCTGGACACAAGATGGCGCTGCCATGTGAGTTCAGAAGTATTGGTACCTCTGCCAACCCCTTCGGGGATAATCGGCGTGAACGTTTTTGTTTTTAACGAGGGTGTGAAGTAGTAGTACACGAAGCCTGTAATTTCACAGATTTTTCTAGGTTTGAACATCAAGTTTTTATTGCACATTTATTTCGATTTCCATGAAAATCCATTTAACGACCACGTCCGACTTAACTGAAGGCTTTTAATTAAATCAGTTTTACATCAGAAAGCGTAAATAAATCACGAGACCAACATAACTTCCTCTAATTAGTAAAGTATGAAGTAGTATGATATATTAAAAACAGTCAGCATCAAAACAAAACCAACAAAATGCATGTAAATAGGTCAGCCGTGTTCAGCTGCCACATGGAAATTAAATTAGTTATCCAGTAGTTGGCAGCTCGTTTAGTATAATGCTGCTTAATTAATCCAAAATGTTTGTTGAAATGTATTATGTATTTGACCAATTAGGCTATTAAAGCTGTTGCTAATATGCTAACTCTGCGGTTAATAGTTCATATTTATGAATGTGCAAAATAACCATTAATAATAATACCAGATAAGGATTTTACCAAACTGTTAGTAACAATACCTACCGTGATAGCCCAGTGGGTAGAACACTCGGTTATCGTGCAAACGACTAGTGTTCAAATCCTGGGTCGGGCCTACACCAATTTGTCTTTTCTAAAGTTGTTTTACTATTTATTTTACAGATTATTTTACTTTTGAAGTATGACTAAAAAGCTAGGAATTTCAAGGTATGACGAAAACTAGTTTAGTCCAAGGTTGAAATTGGAAATTATTTCAGGGTTAGCTCAGGTTACCCGTAAAAACTAATAAACATACATAAATTGGAAAATAAATAATATTAATTCCTTAGCTCTGGTTACCCCTTCTAGGGTAATATAGCCGTGAGTATATGTATGTATGTAATTCCTTTAAAAAATATTAATGTTACATACACTAGAAAACTTATTCTTTGATCCTTTTTTATTAGCTGAGTTTTATTTATCAGTGTAAGATAACAAATCACACACACGTTACTAAATAAATTTACAACTATTTAAAATAACATACATCCTCAAAGGGTCAAAAGATTTTTCATTTACACATCATTTGCTTTTAGCTCGGAGCAAGATCAAAGTTGCAATTTTAACATTTTGTAAATTCACCATCAGAGCAATATAAATATTTTCGCTTCAGTTTTTCGCTCGGATACTATCACGTCGGCTCGTCGGCCAAATTTTAATTTCTCAATTAAATTTCACGGCGGGTGATCAAAGAGATCCGTCTTCGTCTACATTGAGACTGATTTAATTATTTTACAGAGTTTGATTGAGAAGACGTGTTTCGGCAGACATTATCCGCGCCGGCGGCCTTCAAAGACTTTACGTGTTTTCAAAGAAATTTTCACTTGATGGTTTTTATTACTGGCTAGTTAGTTTGTATTTTCTCATTATAATGGTTAAGCTCAAGAAAAAACAGTTTCCTTTTTGTAGCCTTTTTTTATAGTTTCAGAAGTTTTATAAGTATGATAGATCACAGTTTCCAGTAAAACACATAACCATGTCTTAGGATAATACCAATATAAACATATACTCACGGCTTTAAATCCCAAAAAGAGGCGGTCAGGGCTATAAAATTTTAATTTATTGAAGCAGTTGGAAACTTAGTAGGGACATGATTTCACAATAAAGGTTTTTGATGATGGGCATCGCCCTACCATTACTTTAAAAGCCCAGATACATTCATTCGCCTCATATGACACCTACCGGAAGAAACATAATAGTGCTATTCTAAACTGACTCGACAGAACAACATAATTTGTATATATCTATCCCGACCGATTTTGGTTTCAGTGACTGGGATCCGACAATTGAGAGCGTCGCTCGTGTGAAATTTGTTAATTGCTCACAACAGATAAAACCAAGTAATTTTTCGTGACATTTATCAAATAAAGTGAATAATTGGTTTGGTTTTTGATAAGGTGTTTTTTAATAATTAATATGGCATGTGTGTGTTTCTAATATGGCATCAGGTGCTCGTCACTAGTCATTCTTTATTTTACAGTCTACTCGCCTCGAAACTTCCAAAAGCGGGTGAGAAATTTCTAATGCAATCTGGCTTCCCGTTTTTTTAAGATTTTCAGCCCTGAGTGTATGTATGTACACGTATATCAATACATATTCAACTCAATTCATGCGTTCACGCTGTATACACCCAAAGGGGTTGGCTGAGGAAACTTCTGAACATCACGTGACATTTCACCTGATGTTCAGAGAACCCATGTTTTGCTTGGACGGTGAACTCACGTGGCCGGTACAGGACTATCGCTGTTTTGTACGAATACACTGTCACATAACAAAGTAAATTTTTAGCCATGTGAGTTTCCTCACGATGTTTTGCTTCACCGCTAACTATCATCATAAAAAAACTTAGATTATTGATTATAGAAAAGACAACTTCATCACCGCTCATCTGTACAATAAGCGAAATTCTACCCAATGAGCTATTAAAACCATTAAAACCATTTATTTAGTCGTAAATGTGGGTGCAGTTTACATAGATCTTCTATTGTACAATTGTATCCATACACATTTTACCCTTGCGGGTATACAACTTTAAATATTGAAAATAGGACTATATTTAAAAACATTTTTGGCAATTATATGATATCTACAGATAAGCATTATTTAAAAAAAAAATTATCCAAATTAATTAAAATGTATTATAAAACAGAAACTGTGATGTCAAAAGATACTCTTAAAAAAAAACTAATATCAATAAAAAAATAATTATAAATTGAAACAATTTTAAAATACTATGTCATGCATATGCATATATACTATCACGGTGGTCTAGTCACTCACTTCACTGGTAGTCATCGGATATCTTTAGCGCATCAGTCATTGAAGAGATATTCAGTTATGCTGTAATGTGTAAATAAGACATAATTATATATTTTATTTCGGGCAATATAACAAATTTAATAGAATTTAAACAAATTTTTGGAAACTCACTTAGATATACATTTAATTTATCTTAGTATTCTGCTTCGTTTGAGATCAATGGACAGATGCCCATCTTACTAATTCGACGAAGAAAATCATTTGAAAGATCTTTTATAAAACAAAGACGTAAAGGTCTCAACGAGGACTTTCACCTTATCTTTAAATCAAGATAATGTTCTACTTACGTTTTAATTTGACTTAAACTTTTCGTCATGAAACGCAGTTGTTTATATTTTTTATCTCTTTTTAACAACCCACATGGGCAGAGATGGAAAATCATTTCGCTTGGTTGTTGCTAGAGTTTAAGAAAATCTAAGAAGCTTTTACTAAATTGGCATTCATTCACTTAATTTTGAAATGTATTTATTATTTTAGTTAAAAGAACAGTATTTTAGAAAGGTTATCTTTAAATTGGTATCTTAAAATGTAGTTTATAGTATAAAATATCAAAATTATAATTTTATCTGCAGAGACCGTTCTAAGAGTATTTATAGTTTTGTATTGTGTTAATAAATAAATTGGTAATTAAATCAGTTAGAGTATTATATATCACGAATGAATTTAAATTTATTACAGCAGTTAATATTTTTTTCACTTTTATATGTATACATAACATAACATAACATAAACGTTCACGCCAAATATCCCCGAAGGGGTTGGCAGAGGTACTAATACTTCTGAACATCACGTGACTTTGTCACCTGGTGTTCAGAGTACCCACGTTTTGCATGGACAGTGTACTCACGTTATATGTATACTTTACGAATACTGGCTTAAAATGAGCAGGAAGATGTCATTGTTTCATGGGAGCCCCTTGAATATTAAGTCTACCTACAAAAATAAATAACTATGAAAGTTTCAACTGTTAAACCACTATAAAACTAGTCTATTATATATACAGTGCGTGACAAAGAGTCTGGAGACAGACGGACTGACAGACTTCGGATGCCAGTATTAGGATCTCATTGTATCTTTTCCATGCAAAACTTAAAACAAAGGCACAAATCTATTTATTTTTTTAATTTACAAGGCAATGTCATAAAACTCTTGAAAAAATACCTGCATTAGCAAAACAAATACGACGGGTAAAATTGACGAATCAAATCCATCAATTTCAATATGGAACAAAACCGACATAAAATCAATTGGTCATAAAACTCAAGGAGGCCATTACGAACTTTTTAGACAATATGAAAGAAGGCGAAGGTCGAATATTCAGTGCGGACCGACCCGACCTTTTTAATACGACATTCGGGCTGAAATGAATTTTGATGTTTTCGTCTCATGATCTTAGATAAACGGACTTTCAGCATGATAAAATATTTGATAAAAATTCAGAGAGCAAGATTTAAATGAAGATGTTTCTGTAGATTTTTGATGTGGTTTGGTTTGGTATTTTTTTTTATTAATGTTGATGGTTTTTTAAATTTCAGAGTTTTGTTGTAATAAAAGTGTAAAGTCAAAAGTCAAAAAGTTTATTTTTCAAAATAAAGTTAAATACTATCATTTTTTGAACGTCAAAGTTTTAAATGAATCTTTAATCCGTTGCTTCGGAAGGTGTTCGTAAAGAGAAGAAGCAACAAAGAAACTCTTTACATTCACATTTTTTCATTTTTTCAAAATATGGTGTGTACAATTTCAGTTTATAAACATGTTTTTACTTTACAAAAGATTTTCTATGCGACCAAACCAAACGCTAGTTTGACATAATTAAAATAAATTGTCCATCACAAAAACCAATCACATAACGTGAGAAGAAAAATCCTCACCAGACAATTATTCCTAGGAATAACGAGGGAAGATTTATAGCTTTACGGACATGGTCATGTGCGCGTTGGGTCCTTGTCGTTTAAAAAATCTTGAACACTGTAGTAAGATTTCTTTAAAAGATTTCTTTCTGTATTGACAGTATATAATATAATAAATACACACACACACACACACACACACAATTAGGGTAAACAAGCTGTACCGATCACAATTGGATATAATAAAATATTAGTCGCTTTTATTAGAAGTCAACGTTCGTCTTTCTTAAATGTTTTCTTTTTAGGTTCCATTTCATAACTAAAAAGGACTGATATCGGGTGATCCAACTAGAGGTACTTTTTTCATCAGCCTTTTTTTGACAGATGACGCGTGAGTCGTGTCAAGCTACAGATCCACAATCTTTTCTTGGCCGGCGGCGACTACCTACCTACCTAGTCGCCGCCGGCCAAGAAAAGATTGTGGATCTGTATCATATTATTTTTGTTCAGTATTGTTTGGCATTCCATCATGGAAAGACTTACGCCTGAACAACGTTTACAAATCGTTCAACTTTATTACGAAAATTCACATTCTGTAAAGAATGTGTTTCGCGCGCTTCGTTTTTGTTTTCGAGACAAATTTTGTTCAGCGATGAGGCCCATTTCTGGCTCAAGGGGTATGTAAACAAGCAAAATTGCCGCATTTGGGACGAAGAGCAACCTGAAGAGATTCAAGAGCTGCCATTATACCCAGAAAAAACAACGGTTTGGTGTGGTTTGTGGACCGGTGGAATCATCGGACCATATTTCTTTAAAAACGATGCCGGTAAGAACGTAACCGTCAATGGCGACCGTTATCGCGCCATGATAACCGACTATTTGATGCCTGAAATTGAAGCTCGTGATCTCGGCAAAATTTGGTTTCAACAAGACGGCGCCACTTCCCACACATCGCACGAATCAATGGATTTATTGAGAGAGCATTTCAGTGAACAGATAATTTCACGTAATGGGCCGGTCGGTTGGCCACCAAGATCGTGTGATATCACACCGTTAGACTTCTTTCTGTGGGGATACGTAAAGTCTAAAGTCTATGCGTATAAACCCGCTTCGATTCAGGCCTTGGAGCAAAACATCACGCGTGTCATTCGCCAGTTACCAGTCGAAATGCTCGAACGAGTCATCGAAAATTGGACTCAACGGATGGACCATCTGAGACGTAGCCGCGGCCAACATTTGAAAGAGATAATCTTCAAAAAATAAATGCCAAAGAATGTTCTTTCGAATGATAATAAACATTCCCCGTTAAATTTTAATTTTCTGTGTTTTTTTCTTTAAAAAAGTAGGGAACCTCGAAATGGATCACCCCTTACAACAAACAATTAATTCAACAATTTCTTTTACTTATAAAATAATTTCGGTTTATTTTAACAAAAAGTGTAAAAGTGCCAGTTGTTATAACAATCGCTCCGCTCCAATGTAGGAGCGCACAATTTAAAGGCTCTTTGTAAATCGTGACATTTTCCTTGACCATTACTTTCCTTTGTCGAGTCTTTTCTTTCTATTATCTCCAGCATCAAGTAAAAAAATATATGAGATTTTACCGTTTGATGAAACGTTTTAAATTATAACGTTTATTTTCATTTTTCTTATTCACCAGAGCTTAAATAATGTGTTTGTTTTTCGGGAGGTTTTGATGAAATATGGAAATAAATAATTTTTAAGAAGAAAAAGCGGTTACGATTGTTAAATAAACTTTTCAAAGGTTGTTTTATTGAACGTTATTTATTGTAATTATTCTTCATAACTATAATTTAAGTTATCATAATAGGGGTATACAGTGATAAAAATCAACAGTTCCAGGTCTGAGGCTCCATGTGAGTTGTAAGTGACTTCTTAAGAAGGCGAAGAAGATTGCCGTGTAGTGCCGGCTTAGAATGTCGCTACCCCTTTCTACCTACGGGTGTCATAAGAGGCGACTAAGGGTATTGGGGCTATTTATTGGATTTTTGGGCGATGCGGTTGGAGACCCATCACCAAAAACCTTTATTTTACCGCCGTTTCCCCACTCAACTTCCAAAAGTGGCTGAGGAATTTATAATTCCTTGGCTCTGGCTACCCCTTCTAGGGAATTATAGCCGTGAGTATATGTATGTATGTATGTATGCAAGTATATATGTTACACTATACACACATATACTCACGGCTATTTATAACAATACAACAAGGTAACCAAACTTTCGAGTAAGAAATTCCTCAGCCACCTTTGGTAGTTGAATGGGGAAAAGATTATATTTATACATAATTGCTAATACATAATGCATAATTGGTGATGGGGCTCATAAATACCAAATATTTGGAAGTTGAGTGAGGGAGAAGATTGTAGAAATAAAGTATCGTTGGTGATGGGTCTTCTACCAAATCGCCCACAAACCACTTAAAAGTCCCATACCTGAAGTCACCTCTTACGACACTCGCCACCTGATTACGTATCACTTCGACTGACGATTGTGTCGCAAGTTGCACGATTGTCTCTGTCAATGTAACATAAACGTTCACGCCGTTTATCCCCGAAGGGGTTGGCAGAGGTACCAATACTTCTGAACTCACATGGCAGCGCCATCTAGTGTCCAGAGAAGGTACCCACGTTTTGCTTAGACAGTGTACTCACGTAATAGGGGGCAGGCCTATCGCCGTTTTGTACGAATACACTGTCACATGACTAAGTTTAACTCAGCCATGTGGGTTTCCTCTCGATGTTTTCCCTCACCGTTAACAACCATGATAAATTAACCACACATATGACTTTAGAAAAGACAAATTGGTGTAGGCCCGACCCAGGATTGGAACTCACGCCCTTCTGTTTTCGGGCGAGTGTTCTACCCACTGGACTATCATGTCGTCATCAATGTCATAAATTTGTATCTGATGTGACACTTCTGAAAGCGACAATATTGCAACGTGCGACACAATCGCGGTCTCTAAAAATACATAGTCAGCCCCCCGTGGGTAGAAAAGGGTAGTGACATTTTCAACCCGTTCAACACGGGATATCACGGCACTATTTTATATATTCATAATTAATATTTGTACGCCCTTTTGTGCGAACTTTTATACGCTCGTATATTTCATTGTTTGTTATATACCTATCACAATCAATAAAGCATAAAGAAATATAAAACGCAATTGAATTATATATAAAATACATAGACAATAATCTTTACTTAATGATCCATATAAAAGTGTTGGCTAATAATTCTTGTTTATTACTTTTAGTTTTTTTTTTAGCCAGAATGTTTTAGCAATTTTTATTATTTAGTTTTCGTTCCAGTTACAAAGGTCTCGAACTGTTTTTTAAACCTTAATTCTTATGTCATCAATTTACAAGCTCGACAATAATTTATAGATTATAAAGTAAGAAAATAATGGTCATGTCTAAGCTATCTCCTTATTGCTGATCGCATCGCCTAGCAACTACTTTTAGAAAAGCTAACTAAAAGCTTTCCCATTCCCATCTTTACATACACATCCAACATTAAGTTTCCTTACCAAAAGCTCCACAATTACAGGTCCCCTGGCAACTACAAAACAACAGGATGCTTTAATTCAAAAGTCCAAACGATACATTAGTAGCTACGTCGGTATATCCTAAAAGCTTTATGAAAGTCAACTCAAGAGACGAAAGGCGAGTGGCGCCCCCTGGCGGCGGTAAGTGGCTTCCATTTCGTGTGTCCAGTTTTGAATTGCTGATTGCCCTTAAATAAGATGTATTACACTGGAACAGTGAAAGAACTCTCGTAAAAGATACATTCATTACCGGTCAAAGTATGGCAGTCTTTTACGTATTGTCAGTTTATACTTATTGTTTCTTGTATATTTTCATTTTACCGCGGATAATGCGGATTGAACTCAACACAGGACATAAACATGATTTTTTTTGAGCATTGAATAATGTGCGTAGCTTTTTAAACATAATATAGTCATTTTAACGTTACCTATTTCTTCCCACGAGTTTGGAGTGTTTAAAAAAAAATTTGTCAATGTTGCTAAATATCTATCATCAACTATCTTTTTTACAATCTTACACAATCATAAAACTTTAACAAAGCTTCTAAATAGAGCACACAAAATAAATAAAACACCTATCTCATAAAATTTATGACTGAAATTGTCTACTACAACTTGCAAGTCAAGTTTACAAGTCTCCGTACTGTACATATATACTTATAAATTGACTTCCTGATCAATACTTGTTGCTGAACGAAATTGGATTGAGTTTTTACTCCGCTATTGTTGATTTTTCAAGAGCGGAATGAATAATTAACATCTCCATACATTTGCGTTCAGAGCTGTCATTATGTTTGTGGATTAAAAGGGATTTCATATCGCTTTCGTTTTTCTTATGCATATATTCATGAGTGATTAAAAATTGAATTTTGGTGAGTGATTATTACAGTCAATAGCAAAATAAATATGTTTGCCCGCTTTAAACAAATATGACTATAGATAGGCAGTTCCATACAAAATTTAAATAAATTTGTGTTGTTCGTATTGTGCATTTGCAAGGGTTATTTTGATAAATATTAAAAACATTGGATGCTCCATCCAGGAATAAATGAGTATATGAGTGAACATTGACAAATGTGATACTAGAGGGGTCTTAATAATTAATACAAAGTGGGTAAATAATGTTTTGTTGTAACGCTACCATTTTATTATTACATTTATTTGTTTATTGTTTGTTTCATTTCACATTTTCTCTAAGGGGTTCATCACCGTAATACATATGTATGATTAAGTCAGGAATACAAAAAGCATAACTAACAATACATCAGACCGTACAATCACCCACAACGGGTGAGCAGTGGTAACTAATGAGTATTCATTGGCAGAGTTGAGTTGATCGCGCAAATTGAACAAAGTAACTACGCCGCAATCAAGCGCTCCGGAGTACTTCGCTCTGCTCTATGGATACACCCGATCCAGTGTTGTAAGGTATTAAAGATGCGTTTTTGACATCTTGTATCCTTATTCTTACTTATAAATAGTATTTGCCGCGTAGTGTCGGCTTAGAATAACATTACCCCATTTCTACCCGTGGGTGATCGTAAGAGGCGACTAAGGGTATATAATATATATAATATAAATGACGCAATTATTTTTAATGCCGCACTTTCAGAAAGATTTTGTCAATTACTTGAAAAAGTTAGAAATAAGAGATATTCACAAGCGTAGCTTTATATTTTTTGTGTTATGGGATGTAAGATTAATTTGTGTGGGTTATGATTTTAACTTTTTTTTTTGTACATATATAAATTAGTTGTATTGTCATAAAGTAAAATATGTGGGTTATAAACCAGCTATAAATGTATTGTCTATAACACTAGTTTACAGTACATATGTTGCTGGGATTTTTTAAGCTGTTGTTGACTACTCATATTGAACTATATTTAAAACTATTAGTAGTTTTTTTTTATCAGCTCTAGTTTTTGAGTTTCAGCTAATTGCGGTTAAAACAGAAAAAAACGTGTATTAACCTAAAAGAATATTTATTTGAAAAATACATTAATTGTGTAGACTTAGGGAAATGGCGTATCAGAGACCAGCAATAGTCAGACATCATATTTATATCCCAGAAACCCTGATAACGTTCTTCCATGACACGTAAATCTTGATGAATACGCTCTCCCTGTTCTTCGCTCATATCTCCTAAATTTTCCGGAAACCTGTCCAGATGACTGAAGAGGAAGTGAAGTTTTATGCTCATATTGCATCCCATATCTCTTAATTGTAAAAGCAGGTCTTCAACAAGTTCAACATAATTTTCAGATTTTTTATTCTCTTTCTCGATAAAAAGTTATTTTAGTGCCTGGAGATAGCAATTTTTTTTCTTTCAGTCTCAAAGCCAGCAATTCTGAAGCTTGTTTAGAAAGATTTAAGTCTCTTACAAAATCATCCAACTCATTTTGTGTAAAACATTTTGGCTCACCTGGCGTACTCTCGAAATCAGAATCAATTTGTGATGTGCTTGGTTCTTCATTGTCTTGTTCTAAGAGTTCAGTTAAATTTTTAGGCTCTGAAAGTTCAGGTGATTGCTGCACTGGACGCTGAACACATGTAGTACTTGGGTATTGCCATTTAGCTCGATTTTTGGTGTTTAAGCCGTTTATGTTAACGCTACAAAAGTAACAGTCGTCGAGATGATTTTTCGGTTCTTTCCAAATAGTTGGTGTTTTAAGTTTAAAAGAACTTCTTTTACCACTTTTCCATAATCTTAAGTATTCAATACACGACTTACAAGCACAATCAGGAGCCCAAGATTTGTCATTTTTAACCAACGACATTCCAAAATATAAAAAATAAGCATTTTTAAGTGTCTCTGATATGACTTTTCTACACTTCTCAAACTCATATTCTCCGCATATGTAACAAAAATGGTTTGGATTGTTTATACAACGTCTCCTTGAACTACTCATGCCGTAAAAACTTTTAAAATTTGTATAAACATAATAAAATACGTACTTAAGCGACTAAAAAATGTTTAGAAATGAGAAAGTTAATAACAAGTAAACTCGAGCTAGAAAAAAAAAACTGAGGGTAAAATTAATAAAAACTAAACATAAGTAAATCTTACCAACCATTAAATTCACGGCAACAGGGAAAAAGTTGGATTTTGTAAACTAGTGTAATTGTATGTTGTAAAGTAAAATTTAGCCGAATTGGATTTAAATCTGTAATGGTTATGTTTATGAATGAATAAAATAAATAAATAAATAAATAAATGAGTGTGACTATGTGATGACAAAAGAGGCTGAGGAATTTCTGGCTACCCCTTTTAGGTATTTATAGCCGTGAGTATATGTATGTATGTATATTTATGTATATTTAATTATGTCTTAAATCTTATATGAAGCCATAAAATAATATATTTAGATATCTTTAATTCATATATTACTAAACATTATTTTAGATATTATTAACAAGTCTGTAATAAATTGTTCTTTTAAAATAATTTTACTGTAATATGTTGGTAGAACACAAAATAATAAAGGTTCAGATGATAAATAAAATGAGTATAAGATGTTAATTACACCGGACATTGTACAAAGGGTACGATACAAAGTGAACGTGCTATGTTTTGAGATAACTAAGGTTAAGAAAGTCTAAGTAATGCTAACGGATTGACAAGAATATCTTAAGTTGCATTTTATACAAAAAACATGATTCATATAACAAACGAGCAGTACCCGACGTAGTAGCGGTTTTAAATTAATATAATAGTTACACTACCTTATACAAACATATTTTTATAAGAATATTCCAAATATGAATATATTGTCAATAGCTGTGTAGTGTCGGCTTAGAATAGCACTACCGCATTTCTTCCGGTGGGTTTACGTAAGAGGCGACTAACTGGATTGGGGCTTTTTAAGTGATTTTTGGGCGATGTGGTTGGAGACCCGTCACCAAAAACATTTATTATTACCATCTTTTCCCCAATCAACTTCCATAAGTGGCTGAAGAATTTCTTATTCCAAAGCTCTGGCTACCCCGTTAAGGGATTTATAGCCGTGAGTATATGTATGTATGTATGTAATACATACGTACTATGTATAAATAGTAAACTATGTCACGATCCGACTGAGAAATGATAAAGATGAAAGTTTATACACAAGTAGAAATTATTCAGGATAAGCTGTGTAGTGCTAGGTTGAAATAAGACTAAGGTACCAATTTCTTTCCATATTTAGGGAATTTTAAGCCTCACATATTGAAATGTGCCTAGCGAGTCTAACCATTTCTTTAGTTTACCATGTTTTGCCAACTCAACTTTTAGAAGTGATTTGGAGTTTCTAAATCTGAAGCCCTGGCTACCCCGATTTAGTGTTCCTACATACCTACTTACACAATCACGCCTGGCAAACCTCTCAAGCGGCGTCTTCATTTCGTAAAGTTTTCATTATCTACTACGCCGGCTTTATTGAGCTAATTCTTTTTTTTCTATCTCAATTTTGCCTCCATTGTCACCTTCTGCTGACACTACCAACTACATTGGATCTATATATCTCATTGCCATAAATACGCGAAGGGACTTGAACCGACTTGGGCACTGCCGTTCAGCCATGTGCAGACACCGACTGACTACGATAGACTATATATAGACTGTTCATTGCGTCATTTCCCACAACGTGGATATATAAGTAAGAGAAGATAAGAACCTCAAAAATAATCATCCTACTGACAATATATTCATATTTGGAATATTCTTATAAAAATATGTTTGTATAAGGTAGTGTAACTATTATATTAATTTAAAACCACTACTACGTCGGGTACTGCTCATTTGTTATATGTTATATTCTTGTCAATCCGTTATTAAATAGCATTACTAAGATTTTCTTAACCTTAGTTAGCTCAAAACATAGCACGTTCACTTTGTACAATGTCCGGTGTAATTACCACCTTATACTCATTTTATTTATCATCTGAACCTTTATTATTTTGTGTACTACCAACATATTACAGTAAAATTATTCTAAAAGAAGAATTTATTACAGACTTTTTAACAATATCTAAAATAATGTTTAGTAATATATGAATTAAAGATATATAAATATATTATTTTATTGCTTCATATAAGATTTAAGACATGATTAAATATACATAAACATTGTCACACTCATTTATCTCTTATTTCTAACTTTCTCAAGTAATTGACAAATACTTTCTGAAAGTGCGGCATTAAAAATAATTGTGTCATTTATTCCCTAGCACATTAACAGAGCTGTAAAAGAGACTCAAATAAATTAATAGGTCTATCCACATTAAGGGTGAGTTTTTTCATTCAATGTATTTTACAGGTATTTTGTACTAAAGCTTAAAGTGTGCTTGGAAGAAAAAGTATAAGACCTTAACATAGGAGTCCGATAAACTGAATATTTTTTTTATCATTTTCTACGTTTCATTTTTACGAACTTCGTGCTTATATTTGCTAGTTAATTAAGGTAATTAAATTACAATTAAAATTAATTATGATTATTTATTATAAACACAGAAGTGATAAATTTGACCTCTTATAGTTACTACACAATCACATAAGTTAAAGTTCTATGACTCACTAGTTTCTGTTCTCGGTTAAACGATTACAAAGGGGTGATGAGGAAACTCTATCTATATCAAAATCATAAAGGTAACCTCTTAACTTTACTTCTGCTAAGGAAATTCATAAGTAAAGTATTGTTATTTGAAACAATAAAAGTAAATAAGACTGAAACGCTTTTCAGTGAATCGAGTATAAAACTGCAAGTGCAGCGAGCAAAATAGTTAATACTTCGTTAGTGTAGTAATATTCGAATAGTCGCGTAGACGATTTCCGATTAAGCTTATTATTCGAACCAGAGATCTCGCTCCAACTTGAGATCGAGTCATAAAACGATTTGCATTCGCGTTGAAACTTTGTGTCTGCTAATTGATATTAATTTGGTGACCGATGACTGAATTTTTCCTTTTATCATTTAAATAAGGATCTTTTTTATGATATCGTACATTAAAGGTGAAGCGGGACCCTATTATTGAGACTTTGTTCTGTTGCGTCTAGAGAAAGAAAGAAAGAAAGAAAGAAAATGTTTATTCACTGCTTCAAATTAACTTGAAACTATGGAACAAATTAAAAATGTTAAAAGAACACAATGAAAAAAACATTCTTAAAAATAACAAATATAAATAAAAAAATTGCACAGATGAGTCACAATCTTTCACCAGACTGTGTCTCATAAACACATTGGCTATTTCCACAGATGAAGTATTACTATTGCCTCTATAACAAGAAAAGAAATATATGGAAAATAAAAAAAATATGAAATAAAAATGAATTAATATACACCAATGATTTTTCAGATAGGAACTGGAACGGAATTCAGCTTATGCTATTCTAAGAAGTACTGAGACAATATATACACACTCATGCATACTACATAGGCTCACGCAATTATTTTCCGTTGGGGTAGGTAGACACTATTGATCGCCACTTTGCACCATCCTGGCAAACCTCACTAGCTTCGTTTATATTTATCAATCTTTTCACAGACACAATCTTTTCATATACACACTTATAATTTACTCAAATTTGTGACTTTATTTGTCAAACTTGATAAAATGCAAAATTTATCATAGTTTAATTGCGAAAAACTGTATGACCACGTTAAGACTACGATTTAAATGGAAAAGTTTTTAAATAGAGCAGAAAGAAGTTTGCTAGAACTTTATGAAAGTACTTCTGGAGCAAGATTATTATAATGTGAAATTTCTCGTCAAAAACAGTTATGTTAAAGTTTCGCATTGTTCGGGACGCTAATGAATCTTTGATTAGCTACTTCTTTGAAATGAAAATATTAGTCGAGAAACTATTAAAAGTTAGTAAACAGTTAGTAGCAGTAAGTTTTTAGCTAAACTTATCACAGAGTTGATCTTGCAGATTATCGGGAAAAGATCGCAGACGAGTCACTGCGTTAAGCAAATACTATCAACCACATTTGCACGGTACTGACAAATCTCTTGTACTTTCATAAACATAACATAACATAAACGTTCACGCCGTTTATCCCCGAAGGGGTTGGCAGAGGTACCAATACTCCTGAACTCACATGGCAAGCGCCATCTAGTTTCCAGAGAAGGTACCCACGTTTTGCTTAGACAGTGTACTCACGTGATAGGGGGCAGGCCTATCGCCGTTTTGAACGAATACACTGTCACATGACTAAGTACAACTCAGCCATGTGGGTTTCCTCACGATGTTTTCCCTCACCGTTAGCAACCATGATAAATAAACCACACATATGACTTTAGAAAAGACAAATTGGCGTAGGCCCGACCCAGGATTGGAACTCACGCCCTTCTGTTTTCGGGCGGGTGTTCTACCCACTGGACTATCATGTCGCTTGTACTTTCCTCGCATTAGTTTGTCTTCCTATACAATACATGCTCTTTTATTGTTCCTACTTCAAATTGTTGTCTTTGTAAGAAGGTTTCCAATCTAGTCTTTAAATGTCTTGCTCGGCCTTTCACCCAAAACACCTTAATACTCCTTTTTCTATTTGCACACTTCATCATTTTATAATTGAACTAGCTTTTTGCCCGCGACTACGTCCGCGTGGACTACATTTTTTGCATCCAGTTTACATCCAAAATACCAAAACACTATCTAACTACACTAACTTCTTTTTTTTGTATTTATATTCCCGTGGGCGTTGTAATAGATATAAAGAACATTGAGACTTTTTAAGTGATTATTGGGCGATGCAGTTTGACGGTTGAAAACATATTCTCAAACCTACCAAATGAATACGCAAAATTCATACAATATACTTTCAATTATCTTTATTCATACATATTCGCATAGTTGAATGTGAAAAAGAAGGATTAGTGCATCCTATTATTCTAACCTAACACAAAAGCAAGAAAAATACGCAAAAAGACTTTGACCACCCGGGATTCGAACCTGGGTCTTTCGTACTTTGTGTTTACCAAACGGTATACCGCTACGCCACGCAGACATTTGTGTAAGTCTCAAATTTGTGATATCCTATATATCTAGTAGTCATACTATTGACAAACAATTAAATGGACAATTATTTTGATGATGGAACCCTTGATGGATGGATTAAATGGATGAAACCCTTATTTTTTCCAAAAAGACTATTAATGAAGAGTCCGATAAAGTCGGTCGATGAAAAAATTAATCGTGTTAATATGGGGAACCATATAAAAGTTATGTTTTTTTATGCTCCTGTGGGAACCCTTGCGAAATCCGGGATAAATTATATCCTATATGTTGGCTAGGTGTACAACCTACATTCATGCTAAATTTGATCAAGATCGGTCCGGTAGAATTAACGTGATGAACGGACATACAGACAGACAGACAGACAGACATTTTTTTCAAAAAAAGCAAATTTGGCTTCAGTATTGAAAATAAAACATATTCCACCGGTTTTTATTTTTTTTTCTTCAATGTACAGTTTTGACCTCGTTACAGTCTTATTATAGTATAGATAGATAGATATAAAAATATACACGGAAGTCCACGTACGAATTCAAATGGTTCCAAATAAAATTTCATGACTCGTCTGCGGTTTTGTGGTAAAGTTGGATTTATATTTGCTGTGACAATCCATTCCGCCATTTTATGTGTGGACATTGACTTATATACTAAATTTGATCACTTTTATTATAGCACCGTCTACCTAGGAACTGCGCTGTCGATTTAAAATAGCCCTCCTCCATTTCTTCCCCTTTATGTATCTTTTGTGATTGTGACCATCAACCTTAATGTTACAATCTTCTTCCCCCATTCAACTTCCAAAATTAGCTAAGGAATTTCTTATTTTGAATGTATATGTATATTTTATAAAAATATACTTATTTAATGCTGTGTAGTGTCGGCTTAGAAAAGCACTGCCCCATTTATTCCAGTGGGTGTTACTTAAGAGGCGACTAACGGTATTGGGGCTTTTAAGGAATTTTTGATCGATGCGGTTGGAGACCCATCACCAACAACCTTTACTTCACCATCTTTTCCCCACGAAACTTCCAAAAGTAGCTTAGGAATTTCTGATTCCCTAGCTCTGGCTACCCCTTTAAGGGATTTGTAGTATATGTATGTATACTAATTCAACAAATCATTCACTTAAGTTCTGGCGATAGACGTCCGCTGTTTTCGGCATGTTTTGTCAAGTCGTCTAGTTTGTTTAAATGAATTAACCGTTAAACGCAATACACAATTAGCCCGCCGGGCCACCGACTTTACCCGCCGACACAACCCGGCGGCCTGTGTTGAAAGAGTTAGGTCTAACCAATGTATGAAAACTAGACCGCCGACCAAAAGTTGCCGACATATGTCCGAGGCCCGGCGGGCTCAGTGTGTATTGCACATTACGATAGTTTTCGTGCTAAATAAAACTTCAATAAACGAATTTCTATCAATGTTTTATTCAAAAAAGTATGAGTACGAATACAAAGGACAAGACAATATATAATGCTAATGATATAAATACCTAATTTATACATACTTATTTTGTAACACAACTAAGTAATAAACTTCAGATATTGCACGTCTGTCCCAGATGTAATTATAATTTAAATCACAAATAGATCGATCCAAGTAGTAAGGTAAGGTGTATAATTAAATGGTAGGTTATATAGATTGATACAAACTAAGTTTTAATTTAACATAATAGTTTATATTATCAATTTATTATACAATTTTTACAATTAATTTATTTTGGTATACCATTAATACTGACTATGTTTAGTAGAAAAGATTTAAATTTTATATGATTTTCTACTGAGTATAAAATAAGTTATCATTTACATGTTGGTTTATTTTCTTTATATAAAAGTGAACTGTAATAGACTAACGATCTGTAGTTTTCTACATTTTTTTATTTAAATACAAATATCAAACTAATAAATGATGCATGTTTGCATTTCAGAAACTGAACAAAACTGGAAACAAAACGATGTTGACATTTTAGAATTCTATTTAATTATATGTCATTAGATTGTTTTGATATTTATACAACAAATAAAATATCAATAAAAATAAGAAGTTAAAAAAAATCATTCAACAAATAAAGAATATAATAATGGATAAAATTTTAGATTAGTCTAGTTTTAACAAATAATATTTTTCTGTGTAAGTTCTGAAGTCCAATAACGTTACAAATGAAATATTCAAGGTAAATTCGTGTAGTTGACAAAATCTTTTCCATTTTTATACATTGAAGTGATGGTGGGATCCAGGTTATGGTATTCTTTGCCGGAACGAGGCCTCAACGTATTTGTTGGCTGACGAGACACTCTGCAATGAGCATAATTTATGTTAACTGGTTGACAAATGAAAGTTAAAAATGGCATTATATAGATAAACAAAGTTTTCCTGTATTAAAATCAAGAATCCATGAGCTAAAAATATCCCAGCAGCCTTGATAGTCCAATGAGTAGAACGACCGCCAGTCAATACAGACAGGCGTGAGTTCAAATCCCGGATCGGGCCAACACCAATTTGTCTTTTCTAAAGTCACATGTGTGGTTAATTTATCGTCGTGAGGAAACCCACAGGACTAAGTTAAACTTAGCCATGTGACAGAGTATTCGTACCAAACGGCGATAGGACTGCCCCCTATAACGTTAGTACATTGCCCAAGCAAAACGTGGGTACTCAGAATGTCACGTGATGTGGAGAAGTATTAGTGCCACTGCCAACCCCTTTGGGAATGTATGGCGTGAACGCTTGAATTGAGCAAAAATTTACGTTATGTTATAAATGTTTACCTCATACTAGGAGCGTCTGATGATTGTGATGAGGAAATGGACAAAGTTTCGATGTAGTCTGACATATCTGATGTGCCACTTGACGTGCTGTGAGAATCAATCACACCTGTAAACAATCATATTTTATTAATATTTAATTATTTATTCAAATATTCCACTTCCTTTAACTTAGACTCAAAGACTCAAACTTTCTACCTCAGATGTAATTTAGTAAACTAAGCATCTTATCGTTTACCACCCAATATAAAAAAAAAAACATAGTATTCTATTACATTACCTTTTGCTTGCTTTGGTGGCAAGACAGGAACTTCTGCTTCGGCTGATGATGATTTCATTGGCAGATCTACCCTTTGCAATTGAAACGATAAGTCTCTGACTGGATCTGAGGATTTAGATTTTCTGGGTAATGAAGAGTGTACAAAACCACTCAAACTACCTCTGAGTCTTCTCTGCATAATGTAATGTTGCCTGTTGTTCTGGCATTCTGAATCATTATACACCATTCTATGTTTGTTTGAACAACTTGAAACTCCGGAATCATTGGAACTGGAAGAATCTCTGTTACATCCAGATTTGCAAGAAGAGTTTGATAGTCGTTGAGTTTCAGTGTCATCAAAAGCTTTGCTTCGCAAATGTGGAGTATCCTCCGATTCGGTTTTGTTTCCGGAACTTGAAGATTTGCAACAGTTTTGACTACATATATCTTCGTTGTGACTAGAAAAAGATGATTTTCTGTTGTCTAAAGCTAGGTTTCTCAATGTTTCTAGAGATGAAGAAGTTGCATGGCTATCAATACTACTATCAAATTCCGTTATATCTTCTATCAAGTTAGCAGAATCCACAGAGTTAGATCGATTTTGAACTAATCCTTTGAAACTATTTCCTAAAGCATTACTGTCAAAAGATAATTTTTTGTCTTGTGTTAGAACAGGATTACTGAGACATTTTTCTTTATCGGTGTGATTTGTTTTGTTTGTGGGATATTTAAGACTTTGTGACCAATTTGGGTTAGGAGACATCGGAGTGTAACCAGGATTAGTAGTCAACATTTGGCTACAAATGCTTTTTGAATCTGGCGGTGGCTCCATCATAAGATACTCATCAGTTTTATTAGTTTCACTTGGATTATTTTGACATTTTACACATTTAGAACAAACTTTATTTTTTCCCGTTAGAGGAGCTGATTGTTCTAAATTTTTGCTTAAATCAATTAGCTCTTTTTGTGTCACTCCAGCATTCTTTAACAAATCTTTAGCATTTTCATAATGCTCCAGTGACATTGCAAATTCTAAATTTTCATAGTTAGAAAAGGGCCCATGTACATTTTGGTTTGGCTTTGGTTCAATATTTTCATAGTTTATTAGCAAATCTTCCTCGGCTAAACTAAAAACATTATCTTTTTCTGAAGAACTGCTCTGCCGTTTGTTTTTCTTCGCAACATCCACTGTAGCATATAAGTCTGAATTAGCTTTGTTCTTACCGGATTCAACATCACTGTTTACTTTTTTACAATAAGGAAGATTTATTAAATTATTTGCCCAACTAGTAACTTTTTGGCAAGCACAATCTGTCGGTTGAAAATTTTCTTCACATTCTACAATTACAGGTTTCTTTTTAGAAGCCAATTTCAAGATGCAGCCACATTTTTTCCTTAAGATAACAGACTCTGGATCGGCCTTGTTCATTTGAACAGGCTCTTCTGTAATGGCTTGTTTTATTCTTTTGGGCGTGTCATAGTATTCGCCTGTGACCTAAAAACATTTAACCCATAAAAACACAGAATTTTCATTATAAAGTTTACCTGCCTGATCACACGTTTCAAGTAACTTTCCAATAAATAAGCCAGTAAAATATAACTATATATGTCGAAAATGAAAAAAACAATGTATGCTTTTAAAACCTTCAATACATAAAACACGCTGCCTTATACTGTGTCCTCATACATGATGCCAGTACATACATACACACATAGACTCACGTTTATAAATCCTTAGAAAAAATAGCCAGAGGTAAGGAATTAGAAATTTTTCAGCCACTTTTGGAAAGTTGTGTGGGTAAAAGATGGTAAAGTAAAGGTTGTTAGTGATGGGCCTCTAGCCGTATTGCTCGAAAATCCTTTAAATTTTAGTAGTAAAACGTTAATATGTAAAATGCTTACTTTTGACTGATTGTCTGTTGCACTTATCTAACCCATAATTAAATCGCTTGTTATAACTACCATTTGAAAGAATTTTTTTTTAAAATTATTTCAAAGACTTAAAAATATAAAGTGGCCATGACATGTAAATAATACTTACTTCAGAATTTATAGGTTTCGGCACGTCGTAATTTTCATATGGACCTATCTTAGAATTGTTTGTATTTATATCACCGGTTGCTGGAGCTATTCTGTTTTGTGTACAATAGTTCTGATTTATTTTTTCCGTTTGACTTGGTTTAGGAGGTCGGTTTGGTGGTTGATCAATAATGTTATTTATTTCTAATTTCTTTCTTATTGCTCTTGGAGTTAAATATTCAGCATCGGTTGGAATTGGTGCATTTTTTCTTAATGTGTTCATAGTCCATTCGGGGTTAAATGTGTCTGGACTTAGAGGTTTATTAGATGATTGGTCAGTACCAAATTTTGTGAGACAATTTGTGCAACGCTCGAGTGTCACATCTGACTGATTCCAGGTCTGTTTTGCATCATCTTGCGAATAATTGGTACAACCTCGACGTTCATTAGAGGGCCAAAGATTTGTGGAATCTCTACCATCGTCGGCGAAGAAGTTGTTTTCCTCATACAGTCCACTGGCAGTGTCTGACATCGATTGGTCTGCTGTATTTATATCGGAAAATCGAGTATCTGACCTTGTGTTTCTTCTGTCTTCTGTAATAAAAAAAGCATTTATTTTGATTCATTTGAAATAAAATAATTGTGGGTGAATAATAAAAAGTAATACAGAAAAGTAATGCAGTGTAGTATCAGTTTAGATTAACAGTAATCCTTTTATGATAGGGTGTTGAAGCTTCTTGAATAGGGTTGGTGGCATATTATAATAATTGGTGATACTAAATATCATGTTGATGATATTGTAAGAAAGATAGAAAAAGGAATGTTGAGATGGTTTGTGCACATAGAGAGGATGGATGATAGAAAATTGGTAAAAGGGATCTACAGAGCTAGTGTGGATGGTAATGTTAGTAGAGGACGACCACGGAGAACACACTTGGACCAAATTGAGAGTGTGCTCAAAAAGGCTGGAGTCCGAAATATGAAGAATAAAAGAGCATGCATGAAAAGATTGATGGATGTAAACGAAGCTAGAGAGGTTTGTCAGGATCGTACAAAGTGGCGATCAATAGTCTCTGCCTACCCCAATGGGAACTAATGGCGTGAGTATGTATGTACTAAATATCATGTATTTTAAAATTTAATTTAGTTTAAAAAAGTGACTGAAAAATTTCCTTAGAACTTTATAGAAGTTATAACGGTAGTTGCAAGCTGTGAAGTGTCGGCTTAGAATAGCACTACCCCATTTCTTCCGGTGGGTGTACGTAAGAGGCGACTAACGGACTTGGGGCTTTTTAAGGGATTTTTGGGCGATGCGGTTGGAGACCCATCACCAGCAACCTTTATTCTACCATCTTTTCCCCACTCAACTTCCAAAAGTGGCTGAGGAATTTATAATTTCTCAGCTCTGGCTACCTCTTTTAGGGATTTAATGCCGTGAGTATATGTATGTATGTATGTATAACGGTAAGATAAATGCAGAAAGTTTAGCATTTATTCACTGTATTTATTTAAATAATAAACTCACTCCTTGTAGGGTTCGTTTTGTAGCCTCCATCAATAGCCATTGCAAACGCATCTTTGATATCCTGAGCTTGATCTGTGATGAGAACGTAAAGTCCCTCTCCTTTGCCGCAATGAGAACCACCTTCGAAACAAAATCTTCCCTCAACCACTCCGTAGCGTCTAAAACATACAAACAAGACAAATCAAATAAGTTAAGTAACAAGTTGGTATACAGTGTTGGTTTAAAATGGAGCTACCACAATTCTGCTTGGTGTTATCGTAAGAGGCAAGTAAGGGTTTTGAGACCCTCCTCCTAGGACCCTTACTTTACTTAGATCTTTTCTATCTCAACTTCTAAAAGTGGCTGCAGATTTATTATAATGTAGGTCTAGCTACCCCTTTAGAGAATATGTAACCGTAAGCATATGCATGTATCTTAAGTAACAACTCTTAGTATGACATTCTTTAGGAAGAATTTCGACTGGTACTCTGGTCAGCGAAATCAGACTCAAAGGAACATAAACGTTCACGCCGTTTATCCCCGAAGGGTTTGATAGAGGTGCCAATACTTCTGAACTCACATGGCAGCGCCATTTAGTGTCCAGAGAAGGTCCCACGTTTTGTTTAGACAGTGTACTCACGTGATAGGGGCAGGCCTATCGCCGTTTTGTACGAATGCACTGTCACATGACTAAGTACAACTCAGCCATGTGGGTTTCCTCACGATGTTTTCCCTCACCGCTAACAACCATGATAAATTAACCACACATATGACTTTAGAAAAGACAAATTGGTGTAGGCCCGACCTAGGATTGGAACTCACGCCCTTTTGTTTTCGGGCGGGTGTTCTACCCACTGGACTATCATGTCGCTCAAAGGAAGGTTTATCCTATAGATGACAATTTATTTCAGTAAAAGTGTGAAATAGTTTTAATTATTTTGAACAACAATGATATTAAATAGAGACAAAATTCAAGGTTTAAAATGCTGCCAGTTTAAAACATAACAAATAAAAGGAACATTATCACTATGATTCGCATGAAACTATTCTCTGTAGTAAACAAAAAAGTTGTAGTAATGTCTTCACAAAGAAATGTTGGCGGATTGCCATAATAATAGGAGTAGCAGTACATTTAAAACATTTAGCCTAACGGTAATAAAATACCGAGTTAGCGAGTTGCGGAGTCAAGCCAAATATATGTCGCCAGCTGAATTTATAATACAACTTTACTTAGTTCGCACTCCGCGCTTGCGGGTTCATTGTATCTTTATTCAATTACACAAAAGTTTGAAATGAAACTCAAACAACCTGCTCTTTCTATAAGAATACACTGAAATACAATACAATTCACGGATTTACTTAAATTCTTGTGGCAATGCAAATCTTCTTTTATAGTTTTTGTAGTAGCAGTTTAAATGCAGCATCATACGAGTATAATATAAATATTTTTTTTGTGTACCTTATGTTTTGTTAAGTTATATGAAGACTCAATATACATTGTCATATCGTAATAAAACTAAATTAGTATGAAATGACGCACAAAATATTTTAACGCAAAATATTATAAACCAGTCATAGCAATATTTCAAGAACTAAATAACTACTCGTAAGTAAAATATTATTATCAATTCTCTTCACAAATTCATTAGCCTTTATGTAGGTTAGTACAATGGAGGTAATAAAATCCGTACATGTTGTTTTTCATGCCAAATGTAAGAACGTTGTCGGAACTGGAGCCCATTACTTCGGCGCCGATATAAAAAATAAGAAATACGAGTAACGTTTGTATGCCGGAACTATATATATGATACGGTGAGTTGTTTGGGACTAGTTTGCACCCGCTGTTTTATGTTAGTCCGTTCTGCATGGGTAGTACGACCGACCTTTTAACTAGATATCGCGTGGCATAAAACAGCCATCCCTTACGCACTTACTTAGTATCGTATACTGCCATCTCATTCTAACTGATTGCGTGTCGATAGACTAGCGCTCGTGCTAGGTCTCCTGTTTCAAAATATGTTGATTATTGAATTGTAAATATTTTACCTACCTATAGCCATACTAATACATAAATAAACTGAGGCTATTTGTTCCGATTGTCTCTACCTAGCCACTACACACTACACTACACGCCACTTTGTAAGCTCCTGGAAAAACTATTGAGCTTCATCTGCAGTTATCAATCTCTTCATATGATTCTTTTATTCTTCAAACTACTATTCAATTATTTGATCGAGATGTGTCCTCCTTGACCGTCCTCTACTGACATTGCTCTATATATCTCTTTTAACAATAATTTATTTGCATCCGTCATCCTCTCTATGTGCTCAAACTATCTCAACATCCTATTTTCTATCGTTTTTACAAAAATACCTTTCGCATTTTAGCAGTTGAATGAAACAAATCACTGTCGAATATGCTTAAGGCCAAATTTTGATGATAAATCCTTGTTGTTATCGTAAAAACTTAGTGCCCTCAAAATAAGTTGCGTTTGAGCTGTATCGCAAAAAAGAATTAAGTCTATCCAAGAAATCCTACCATATCTATCAATCCAAGCTGAACTTGTAAACAACTTTTAGGAAATGACAAATGGATACGTCAACTAAAAAGTATAAAGAATGAAATTTGGACGTCGAGTTTGAATAATTTACGAGTGTTGCCAGCTCCCGCCCACCACTAGTGCGGGTAGTAATAAATTTCAAATCTGAATGTTTGCGCGGAATCCTATTTCCGGTTTATGTTTATTCCACGTTTTAACGACGCCATTTTGTTTTCGCTTTGTGTTTTTGCGGAAACATGTTTATGATGGTTAATATCTTTTATTATATCTGTTGGGAGGAGTTTGGTTTGATTGCTGTTAACTTTGGTAGAAACAGAGGGTCAAAGTTTTCGACTGAGCTTTGGGTTTTAATTACTTGAATGAAGTTTGTAACAAATATGTTTTACGGACGCACTCTCGTTTGGGCAAACTACGAAACACTAAGTACATATAGTTATATCGGCAATAGGCCAGTAGTGTACTCACGTGATAGGGCTGCCTTCTATCACGTGAGTACACTGGGTAGTCTGAACACCAGGTGACAATGTCACGTGATGTTCAGAAGTATTAGTACCTCTGCCAAAGCTTTCAGGGATATATGGGGTGAACGTTTTGAGTTGAGTTGAGTTTGAGATAGTAATAAGTTACGGGTTATATCGCGGGTTAAGGTAATAAATAAATATAAATGGCATATTACACAGGATAGCTCAAACTAAGTACAATGATACCCAGAGTTTAGTTCCAATTCTGTAGAACTTGATACCCGTCAGTACAGGCACGTAAAACAATATCTATTTACCTCAAATGTCCCAGCTCCCACAGTCCGAGCAGCCGCGGCGGCACCCCGGCGGCGAGCGCGACACGCTGGCCTTGCAGGTGCAGCCGCGCCGGCCCCGCCGACAGCTTCTTGGACCCGCCGCCGATCATCACCAGGAACTGCGACGGAAACATCATCACAGCGTATTAGTATTACTGCCAAGGGTTTGGGGATAGCCTTAAAAACCATTTAAAGAACCCCATACTCTTAGTCGTATCTTACGACACCCGTGGGTAGAAAGGGGTTATGACATTTTAAGCTGACACTACACACTGTGTACAACACAGTACTAGTAAATAAGAAAATAAAATACATAAGAGAGCACACGTGCAATAAATATGTTGCATACCATTTTAAAGATAATAGTGCAAAACCCGATTCACTCTTGGCCTGATTTTCTGAAAATCAAGTTGTACAACCTACAGTGTCTTTATCTAACTGTAAAATATCACAAAATGAATTTGTAAGTTAACCTTCTATCCAATATTTTTGCTACGAGTATTTGCTATTTTACTCCATGAGCTGAGTAGTAACAATCAATAATTTTGATATCACCATATATTATATTGCCAACACTTTTTATACATGATAAAATAGACAGTTACTAAGATACAGTTATTAAATAGACTGATGGCTTAAGTACTATTCCCTGTTCCTCTTTCAGAAGAGATGGCAGCCGTTTTTTGGTCTGAAATGAGTATATCATTGTTAAGCCGCTGAATCTTCCTCTACTTTGTTCTCATGATTCGATACTAAATCATTATTTTAAAACATTACAATCTTTTACCATTTCATTGACATCAACTCTTGTTGTAGTTCTTAAATATATATTTTCAAATAAATTTAATTCAAAATATTAATAATGTAACTTTCTAAACAATCATAAAAAAATTAAGCACATAACAAATAAATAGTTATAAACCTAATACATAAAAAGAGACGAATACAACCTCACCCCAACACTTACCTCCTTAGAAACGCCGAGCTGACCGCCCAGCTTCACCTGCCACGATATCAGCTGCTCCCTCGTCTCTAGCGCCAGCACCACGATGACGTCACGGCACAGGATGGCCATGGTGTTGGACTCCTTGTCCAGCGTGAACCCGGACTCGAACCCGAGGAACTGCTGGAGGGAGAGAGACGCCTTGGTCTGCCCCTTTTTGTAGCGGTCGCGCGGGTCGCGGTATAGTTGCAGGTGGAGGCAATCTGGAACAGGAAAATTTGTATTAGTGTGTCATTATAGGAAATTTAAATTCAAGGTTTACGTCGTTTATTCTTTATGGAGTGGTGGAGGTTCTTATACTTCTGAACTTCACGAGACATTGCGGTTGCTGGGTGTTTAGAGTCAATGTTTTGTTTAGATAGTGCATTCAATCAAATAAATTAATAGTTTAAAAAACACTAAAAAACACGCTTTTATAAGTGCACTTAAAAGTTAAAAATAAATTACGGGTCGTTCAAGTTGTCTCTATTTCTGGGCTGAAGTGTAAACTATGTGCTTTAAATTATAATATTTGATTGTAAAAGCTAGGGGCGCTGGAGCAGAAAAGTGGTGCTGCAACTCTAGTTAGAGTAACGATCTCTGTAACCTGCTTCCCGAAACATCGCTTAACTTGATTTCTTAGCAATTTAAACTAAAAATCTTTCCTTTTCAAGCGCCCCACGCTTTTACAATCAAATATTATAATTAAAAGCACATAGTTTACACTTCAGCTCAGAAATAGAGACAACTTGAACGACCCGTAATTTATTTTTAACCTTTAAGTGCACTTATAAAAGCGTGTTTTTTAGTGTTTTTTAAACTATTAATTTATTTTATGCTTTTTAGTCTTTGCTAATGACATATTTACGTAAAGCCGTTGGTGCCGGTTGTTATCGTAAGATAGCAGTTCTCAAGCTTTGTCACAGACCAAAACGGGCGGCTTGATAACATCTAACGGTAAGGTGACCACTAGACTTACAAACCTCCACCAACCCGGCTGGCCCCCGTGGTGAAGTATGGCTAATACCTTCCTCACGGAAGAGTCCCGTGCCGAGCAGTGGGACGTTATGGGTTGGTAACGATACATCGTATGCTAATATTCATAATGAAGTTCCAGTTTAAATCTTCCGGCTCCATCATCAGATCAGTTCGATAGTACCATATTATTATATTCAGACCTTGAACTTAATCTTGGTCAATGTTCATTACAAGACCTTTCTAACAAGTTCAAACACGGCTATGATACGATATTTCATCATGGAATGCTAGTGCCTATTTTCCGGCTTCATCATCATCATGAGACCTTGAAACCTAATCATGGTCAACGTTCATTACAAGACCTTTTTAACAAGTCCAAACACGACTATGATACGATCATCCATCATGAAGTTCCAGTTCATATCTTCCGGCTCCATCATCAGATCAGCTTGACAGTACCATAATATTGTATTGTCATCGAAATCACATACAACTGCCAAATTTCATAACGCTATGACCTTTAGCTGGATAATAATTTATTAAAAAAACATTGTCGATTTGCTTTTCCAGCCACATTGGTCATAAAATCACTTAAAATGCTCCAAAACCCGTAATGACCTTTGCGACACCCGCTGGGTAAATTTGTTAATGCTTCGGTAAGCCGACACTACACAGATAGTAAACATTTTAAGTAGTTAATTATATAACTTACAAAAACTCACAGAGAAGCGGACCTACCACCAAGGATCGATCCTTTAACACTCACAGTAAAGACTTAATTTACCTATTTATATTTTCTACCAAAATATGTATTATTTTTCAATTTATATATTATATTCCTTTTTGTACCTGATGTATATAACTAGGTAGATTTTAACTGTAACTATAAAATAAAACATTTTCTACCAAGGTAAACATTAAACATAAATTTAATTAAAATTGTACGGAAAAGGAAACAGTCAAAAAATTCAATAACGTCACCTAAACAAAACATTTACTGCAAAATTGTGTGTATAAGGAAATTTCGTTCCGATTAGCATACATCGCTTTCTTTCAAAGGCGGCACGTTTGCTTTGTGAATAGTAATACATCGATGTATGTTGCGAAGAATTTAAACAGTTTTATCACTCAAAGGTAATGTATGCTCGAAGTTCGAAATACGAGCTTTGATGTCAAATGCTTTTTTAGATCGTCTCGCAGATCGCAGGGAAAGTTTGTAAACTGGTTGGATAGTAGGAAACTGGTCTTTTTAATACTTACAGTTTTAATTCCAAAAGGGTAGCCAGAGAATTGTTTGAACAATTCAAGTGGGATAAGGAAAAGATGATGAATCTTTCACGTGAAACTTCGCCTGCCCTGTGCCGCCAAGTATAATCTTGTAGTTTAAACTTTTTGTTCATGAAAACCTCATGTGGGGATTATTACTAATAAATAAAGAATAAATAAAGGAAAGAAAAATTTCGACACAGGCGGGAATCAAACCCGCGACCTCGGGTATACGCCCCGACGCTCTGCCAATTGAGCCACCGTGTCAATGGCTGCCAGCGCAAAATTCTTCTATCCTTTATTTCCTGTGTCGAAATTTTTCTTTCCTTTATTTATTCTTTATTAATTAGTTATAATCTTGTAGGTTTTTTTATAACTTCTTATTTTAGCTCCACAAAGCTCTAGAGCTTTTAAGTGCTGCAATCGTAATTTATATGCAGTGACTGAATAATACGAGTATTTTCAAATAAAATATGGGCAAAGGCCAACAAATAAACGCTTTTAAACAAAGGCCTAGACTAACTAGGGGTCTCTACTAAAAAGTGGTACTGAATAGAGATAGTAAAATTTACAATGATATTCATTTAAATTCATTTATATTCATTTATTCATTCAAAGGTTGCTGTGTAGTGTCGGCTTAGAATAGCACTACCCCATTTCTTCCGGTGGATGTACGTAGGAGGCGAGTAACGGTATTGGGGCTTTTAAGGGATTTTTGGGCGATGCGGATAGAGACCCATCAACAACAACCTTTGTTTCACCATCTTTTCCTCATGCAACTTCTAAAGGTAGCTGAGAAATGTCTCATTCCCTAGCTTTGGCTACCCCTTTAAGGGATTTATAGTCGTGAGTATATGTATATGTATATGATATATAGCCTATGTTGCTTTTGATGGACGTTGGTTTCTTTTAATGAAAGTATTTTTCAAATCAGTTGAGCGGTTTTGGAGTCTATTTATTACACTCAGACGTATACTTAATAAATATAAATTATATATACAAATATAAATTATTATATATATATATATTATTACTGTGTAGTGTCGGCTTAGAATATTGCTGTGTAGAGTTGACTTAGAATAACACTACCCCATTTTTACCCGTGGGTGATCGTAAGAGGCGACTAAGGGTATAAGGGCTTTTTAAGTGATTTTTGAGCGATGTGGTTGGAGACCCGTCACCAAAAACATTTATTATTACCATCTTTTCCCCAATCAACTTCCAAAAATGGCTGAGGAATTTCTCATTCCAAAGCTCTGGCTACCCCGTTAAAGTATTTATAGCCGTGAGTGTTACATATGCATGTAAATTATTATCATCACACACAAGTATTTTTTTCTATTTAAAATAAAATCCATATAATCTCCGTGTGAAATAACATGGTGATTTATTTGTCAAACGCACGTGTTGCGATCTGGCGAGTGCAGATCAACATGGTTCAGCTTTTATCAGCTTTCCTGCATATCCTAGAGGCCTAGTACGGCGCTATTTTATCATCACGATATCGGTTAGAATGAGATGGCAGTATACGATACTTCGTAAGTGCGTAAGAGATGGCTGTTTTATACCACGCGATATCTAGTTAAAATGTCGCTCGTACTCGCTATGCTGAAATCAGCTTTGTTCGGATTTATTGGAAATGTTTACTGAGCACGGGGTAACGATGGGTGATATGATTGCAAAGTCAACCGTTACGTTTTTATGTGAATTGTAAAATATATCCGACTGGTTTATGAATGGTAGTGAAATTCTGAATTGATCTCTATTTATTTAAACGTTGAGTGATAAAACTGAGATGTAGTACAAATTTTTGGGGTGTTATTTACTAGTATCTAATATCTAGTATTGAGTACATATTTAACACACAAACCAGGTTGCAATTTTCCTATTAGGGAGGCAGGCATTACCCATTGGCATTTTTAATGAATTACCAAAGATCCCCGCACACCGCACAAAATGTTAGGAAAAAGCCTTTCGATCAAATTGGCTGAAATTTTTTTGGAAACAAAGTTTCTTACACTTTAATTAACTGTTTGAAGTTACAAGGTTAACTAATAAGTTTTTTTTTAATATAGTTGTTTTTATATTGCATCTAAATAGTATATGTTGATGATATTATCACTTACTTAAGATGTTTATACACAAACGCATAAGTTTCTAAAAAGTATTAAAATACTTAGTACTTAAAATACTATTTTAACAATAATGAACCAGTTGAAACGGCATGGAAATATTTGTTGGATCATCATTTGAAGGTTAGAGTGTCTTCATGTTGATTTTTTTCTTTGTCCGCTCAGGTGCATGAGAGTGGATAAGAAACAAACTCGAATGTTTCGACGTAACGTAACATATACTATTTAGATGCAATATAAAAACAGCTTTATTTTAAAAACTAGTCATTCATTGACGCTGTAACTTCACACAGTTAATTAAAGTGTAAATAACTATGTTTCAATAAAATTTCAGCCAATTTGACCGAAAGGCTTTTTCTAACATTTTGTGCGGGGTCCTTGCTGTTATGATCATAAATTCAAGAAAATATACTTACAGTTGTCAATGTAAATGTGTATTCTTTATTTGAAAAAAAAGAAAGAAACAATTTATTCGTTGCACATGAATAGATTTATGTATATATAGGTACATTATGTCAATTCAATTGATTTTATTTCATAAACGCCCTTCTATTTAATGTAACAATTTCATGTAAATCATTTTTGAACGTACAGCAAGACAAAGATTTAAATCAAATTTATCCTACAGAGCATGTTATCTCGATAGTTCAATTTGGATTAAATAAATACTATGATTTTCGCTTAGATCAGATTAATATTATAACAAGATATGCGCGTGTAAGCTGTTAATTGTGTTTTGGTTGTCAATGTTCCAGAGCAATTGATTCACCTGGGATGGTAATTAGGGTCGTAATGCCTATCGATAACCTATTATTCCTATTTTAATTATATTTCAGTGAAGTACGAAATATTTACTACGAAACAAGAATTTTATATGTTTTTGCAACTCAAATAGCTTAAAATGGCTTCAGGATCGTCAATTAATTTTGAATTTCTTTGATGGGGTGTTGTTCACAGCCGTTCTAAGTATGAGACTCTTGATTTATTATTTTAAAAAATAACGAATTGTAAGATAATAAACAATACCAGCGAAGTATATTTGAATTTCAGTTTCAAACCTTAAAAAAGAAGCTTAAAATTTTCGCAATTGAAGACGTCAAGTGTATACAAAGCGGAAGCGGAAGTGGCTCACAGCGGGCAGCCAGACCGGAAATGAAGCCTCCCGCGCTAAACAACTACCGCTTACGAATATCAAAACTCTGGATTTAAGAACATCAACATGGCTACGAAAATAAAGCTAAATGTGAATTGTTTTCAAAAAACTTGGAAATAAAAGGAGGTTCGCTATTTTACTTATTGTTAGAATACTATTTAAATAAAACTTCACTCGTTATAATTTTAACAAGATGTATTATAATTCTTCACTTTTACAACTTTTCTCTAGCAGTGCTCAATACGAACTGTCGGCGCAACTGTCCGTTCATGCTTTTAAATACCCTTTTGACTCAAGCAACCGGAACACGTCACTATGTGCGCCGAAGTTCGTATTTGACTTTCATTAACGGAAACGGAAATGGATATTTGAAATTAATTTACAATATGAACGGAAACATACTCTTTAAACATTCAAATATTAATAAACGAATATTAAAACACAGTACAATAAGTCTTGTAGTTTTATCGAAAGCTAACAGTCGGCCTTTCCTGAATTTATTCTCGTCCCGAGAATATGTTACGCATACTTTTGGCTTTTGTTTTATATATTCTTACAAATTATTAATTTACTTAATACATTCCAAGGATTTAACAATACAATAACATTATTACTTAAGTGTTAACTGCTGTAACCCCTACACGTATTCATCATAACAAACAAAATTCAATTTCAATTATCTGTATTTCTATCTCTTATACCTAGATGTTGAAACCCCTTCATGTTTTCAACATATACTTAAAAAATGCTTAAAATTAAAGTGGCCTCTGCATATCCACAGTAATTTTCTATATATTGCATAATTATGTTGAAACCCCTTCATGTTTTCAACACAATATTAAATCGTATAATTACTTTCATTTAATTGTAACTAATCATGTTTTAATACTCTATGCAATAAAATATCAACGTTGAAACCCCTTCATGTTTTCAACACAATATTAAATCGTATAATTACTTTCATTTAATTGTAACTGATCATGTTTAAATACTTTACACAATAAAATATCAATGTTGAAACCCCTTCATGTTTTCAACACAATATTAAATCGTATAATTACTTTCATTTAATTGTAACTAATCATGTTTTAATACTCTATACAATAAAATATCAACGTTGAAACCCCTTCATGTTTTCAACACAATATTAAATCGTATAATTACTTTCATTTAATTGTAACTGAATCATCAAACAACTATAAGGCAAGTACTTTATTATTAATATTCTACAACAACAATAAAATTAAATAACAAGACATTATTGAGCCATTTATAATCAGTTTGTAAGTAGTTTCAAGTTGTAATTAATTACATTATTTAATTTAATTTGTAAAGCTAAAGATAATTGCAATGCTTAGAACATTCTCAAAGATAATAAAATATCAATTACTATAGGTACTCTTATCAAATATATCATTCACTTTCAATGCTTTCGGAAGCTGTTTCATCATTCGATCTATTGAAAACCATCCAATGATAAAATTTGTCCCCAAATAAAAATTTTGCTAACTTTCTATTTTCTTTCTGGGACAGTTCAATAACAAACCAGTCATTATCTTATCCTATTAATATTTATTTATTTATTTATTATAATGTATAAGTTTAGATGTGTGGATGTTTGTGTGATTGAGGCGAAAAAACTCTTCAACTCCATAATGTATATGAATGAAATTTTGTCAGAATGCAAGATTAGACCCAAATTAAGACATAGGCTACTTTTCATCCCGGAAAAATTTGACCTAGAAAATATTCACGGCTGATTGAACTAAGAGAACCGGAAAAACGCCTAAAATTTTGTAAGCAAATTTGACAGTACGAAGTCTGTCGGGTCAGCTAGTACCTTAATAACTCTGTAATGTCCACGCAGCTTTGGGACAAGTTCTCTACTTTACGCGCACTAGATCGCCTACTTCGAATTAAATATTGCTTTCGATGTTTGTCGAACCGAAGTTTTTGTTTCAACTGGACTTATGATACCTCATCTCTGATTATTGATATCTCTTATTGATTGACCTTCAACGCTTATTTCGGAAATAAAAACCAAACAAAATTTCAGATGAGTTATGCCAGTGGCTCTAATGATAGTATTATCGAGTCCCTATTGTATTTCAGAAACACCTTCGTCCCATACGTGTTCTGGTTTTCCATGATTTTGACAAAATAGTTCAATTGTAGGGTTCCACTTGCCCATGGAGTGGCGACCGCGTTTATGACGTGTTTTACTATAAGTGATGCTAAAAATTTGCCAAACTGTTTTACTATAAATGAAGTAACACGATCGAAATTAATTGATAAATGGATAATTAGCGTTTTATGTTTAGATGACTTTAAATATTGATATATAACATATTTGTGGCATAGGATTCTGTTTTATTTATATATTATTTTTTTTTATTATAATTTTATGACTGACATTTTGATTTATTAATTTGTAAATTTAGAATGATTTATAAAATAATGAATTGTAATACCTAATAAATTAATAATACTGCATAATGATATTTATAATAATTTTGAATAACATGACGTGGTAAAACTATGTACTAAAGACGTACACCCAAAAGAGTAGATTGCAGTCACAATCTACTCTTAGGGTACTAGTATTATTTTGATGTAACATTTTTTGTTGTATCCTCTATCAGGACAACAAAATGGTTTTAATGGGTTTCAATGGGAAAATTAGTCTTTTTTGGACACCAAAAGCGTAAAAATATTTTTTAATCGCTCTGATTGATTAAACTGTTTTAGTACTCTTTACGGAACTAATTGTAAATATTTTGTGAAAGCATAAATAATTACTAGCATGAAGGAATTTCTCTTCTTTTTTTTACTTTGTGTAAAATGACCTAGAGGACTTTTGTAACTAAATGAAGTTGACCAGCCTTTTTACCTGCGGGTACCTTAGAAGGGAAAAATTTTAGACACAACTCTACATATTTTCGAATAAATCGTCGAAATTTTTTTTGGAAAACAAAAACTTCCCTTTGCCTATTCGAAAATGTTATCATAGCTAAAATGTCCAATTTTATCATAATTGCCTTATAATACCTGCCATTTCACTGCCTTAGGTACTGCTTACCTACCCCCATAAAGTGTCCTTCTAAACAATAAATCTTTCATTCGTATGAGAGGCCTGTATAGTAATTGGAACGATAGACTTGACATTTATGTGGGTCTCAACCATTTTAGATCACAAATAGGAAATGTATTTGAAAACATTTTAAAATTTAAACCCGTAATACTACTACTACTCTATCCCCTAAATTGTTTTTTTTTGTTAGGTTCATAATAATATTAACTAGTATATTCTATAAATACTTGAAAGAAGACGTTTAACACGCAATCATTTTAAAAATGTTGTCAATCCGAATCGATATCATGTAATGTTTCATATCTGTAGTGTGTTGCAAATAAATAAAACATAACTCTTTTGAGCACAAAGTTATTTTCTATCTTAATTATATTATTACTTGTTTCGTCCTTTAAAATGACAACAATCCTTTGTATTTCGGAATTATTTTGTTGTACTATAGTCACCCACTTTGTATCGAAAACCTGAGAGATAGTTCGGGAATTTGAAAATTATTTCGAACTGTGACTTAACGCATCTACCTACGCGCGTCATAGTTTTACCAGGCTTATATGTGATGTAGAAATTATATTCTCACATGGCTCCCCACCATCTAGCTACTCTTAGCAAAATGTCTCGCTTTTCAAACGTAGCTCGTAACGAGTTACAAACGGCCACGATAGAAAATGATATATCTACCTAGTATGTAAACCCGGGAGCGTTGTAAGGAAGCTATACAGCTAATGTCTCGAGGTCTTATGAAGTAAACCGACTTTCTTCGAAAGAGGTTCAAGATTGGTCGCTTAATTAATTCACGTCTTAATTGTTGAAAGGCCTCATTCCCTACGTGTCACCAATGCCATTTAGAGACTTTTTTTAAAAATTTAGTTAATGACTGATATATATAGTCTTTTTATATAGTTATTATTTTATTAATATATCCCAGCTCTTTAGTCGAAAAAGCAAATCAATCTCAAACACCAACACCCACACATATATAATTCCAGCACACATCTGTTTTGTTATTTAAATGTTGCATGTCTTTCAATACCATTTATTTTAATTCCAATTTTAACTATTATAATTTTAACTTATGATAATGTTAACTTTAATACTGTAAATTTTAACAAATGTATAATTTATCAATCGTATTATTCAGTAATTGTAAACATTTCAAACATCTCAATGAAATTTTATGCTATATGTACACGGAATATTTGTAATAAATGCATATTTTTCTTTGTTATCTCTGAATTCATTCAATAATTTTGTTTGTTCTGTTTGTATTGAAACTTTTAAATTAGTATCTAAATTTATCATTTATTTTTCGATTGAAGGAACTGGGCTGAACGTCTCAACGTTTGATTGGTAATTTACACTTGTAAAATGGATGTCTCTCACCGCCGCTATTGTAACATTTAGGTACAAATTTAGTTTCATTATTATTCTGTGGTCTGAACGGTTTGGGTCATCTGTTGTCGGAATTGCTTGCTTGACTGCTTGCTAAATTCTTTTCTGTCCTTTTCGTAAGTTGATAAAAACTAGTAATTTGTCTGGATCCGTGAACTGTGCTGCTTCGGCACTAGTTCGCTCTGATCCGTCTTTAATGCTGAATACAATGAAATCTATGGCATTTTCGCCTGTTAAGTTACATCGATTCAGCATATTCACTTTTTCATAAAAATAGTCTAATAACGACTCTCCATACTTTGTTTTACAAGCAAGCATTTCCGTCAACAATTGGCTAAACTTTTCGTCACTTGGAAAAGCTAACCGCAACTCACCCTGCCATTCAGCCCATGAAGCAGTACACTGGGTATCTCCCTGATACTACACTCGATAATTTTGGTAAGGAATAATTTATTATTTGTGGTTCAGTACATCCTTGGATTATTGCATATTCATTAACCTTATTTATTTTAGAGCGGCATTTTTAGTCGGAAATTATTAAATACTTTCGTCTGTTTTCATGGCTTGAATGACTTTTTTAAACGTATTAACTTAATTATTGGCATATATAAACATTGTTGGATTATTTTGTATCTGGCTCGATGTGCCGTGATAGTCTCTTTCGAAATGATGAAGTACTCACACTGCGCCTGTGATTTGCCTGTGTTCTTGTACGTGACCGCTGATGATGCTTCGGCGTAACCACTTCTTCAACCACCTTTGGAAAGCCGCGTCGACGGCCGCCACGTCGTCTAACTCTCCTTGGTGGTGTAAGTCACCGAGACGTATTCCAGGACCATTCCAGTCACCCGTCTCTGAAGGAAAGCCGCGAACATACCACACTCTCTCTGGTCATCAGATTGCACCTACTCAAGTTCTTACATTTCGCTGAAAATGAAAGCCATAAACGAGTATATGATGTTTTTAAAACGTATCGCTTTTTTTATTTTTATTTGTGGTTAGTCCTATATGCGGGGACAAGTCTCAAACTCACATTTGCGCACCCAAGGAGTAGCCCCGGCAAAACGCATATATACGACAACTGTTATTATACACCCCAAAGAGTAGCTCCGGCAAATGTATAACACAAAGTATGTCAAAATAAAACAAGGTACATAAAAAAAATAAAAAGATAAATCGCGACACTTCGCATGTGCGCAGCCAAAGAGCCCCGGCAACACGCACGTACTACGACACATGTTTGCGTACACGTATTTACAAGACTACGTATTATATAATGTGAAATATTCTACGTTACGTACCTTTCTGGGCGTAATGTTCATCACCAAGATCGATAACACCGTAATATATTAAAATCCTGATGTATCCCTGCTTCTGAACTGTTAGAATACTATTTAAATAAAACTTCACTCGTTATAATTTTAACAAGATGTATTATAATTCTTCACTTTTACAACTTTTCTCTAGCAGTGCTCAATACGAACTGTCGGCGCAACTGTCCGTTCATGCTTTTAAATACCCTTTTGACTCAAGCAACCGGAACACGTCACTATGTGCGCCGAAGTTCGTATTTGACTTTCATTAACGGAAACGGAAATGGATATTTGAAATTAATTTACAATATGAACGGAAACATACTCTTTAAACATTCAAATATTAATAAACGAATATTAAAACACAGTACAATAAGTCTTGTAGTTTTATCGAAAGCTAACATTATATACATAAATACATATACTACGTAGACGCCATAAATCCCAAAACGAGGTAGCCAGAGCTTTGGAATGGAAGCTTTAGATGTAAAAACTCCTCAACAACATTCGGAAGTTGATAAGGGACAAGATGGTAGACAAAAAAGATCTGTGACGATGGGTCTCCAACCGCATCGCCCGAAAACCACAAAAAAAGCCCCACACCCTTAGTCGCCTCTTACGTACACCCACCGGAGAAATGGGGTAGTGCTATTCTAAGCCGGCTTTACACAGCAAAAGTGGTAAACAATAACAACAAAAGACTATATGTAAAAAAATACATAAAAAAGCAGCCCTATGCAGTGAATTGGTCACTGGCTCAGCATGTTGCCACAGATGATGATGTCACCAACTACACGGCAATAGGGTCAGAATTGTTGGGAGACCAGCTTATAGCGCCTGAAGGCACGTGTTTGGTTTCCCACTGAGAGCAATAATTAGTTTGATAGTTCAATCATTCACCAGACAATCAGGAAACCTGTTTTATTTGAATGCAAATCTTGTTACCGATTTTATTAACTGAATTTTTAGGTTGGCAGAAATCAATCTTGATGAAATAAAACATCAACTGATGTCCTAGTGTATTGTTTAAAAATATGCCTCATATTCGAATGACTTACAATTTTTGCCTTTTGATAAATTTACTTAAGCGTGAATGCGTTCTTGTAACTCATCTCTCACAATTTTCTTTTTTTTTGTTTCAAAATCAAAATTTACATAATTGTGTTAATATTTTTATTTTATTGCCAATCATTGGAAATAATTAAAAATATCGAGTCCATTAAGTGATATTTCCCAGTAAAATAGTTAAGACATACATACATACGGGGCGATAGGCTTGCCCTCTATCACGTGAGCATACTGTCCATGAAAAACGTGGGTACTCTGAACACCAGGCGAAAAAGTCACGTGATGTTCAGAAGTATTAGTACCTCTGCCAACCCCTTAGGTATTATTCGGCGTGAACGTTTATATTATATTTATGTATGTAATATACATACATATACTCACGGATGTATATCCCAAAAAGGGCTAGCCAGAGCTTCAGAGATAGAAACTCCTCAGCTACATTCGCAATGCTATAGCTTTTCAGAGAAACCCATTCTACGCTGTCTTTAACAATCAACTTCCCGCAACGTTCCCCGAGTCATCGATCCACCTTTAAAGTATCTTACTCACAATGTGTTCTCCGGTACGTGGCTGCCACTCCAGAACCTTGGAGCTGCAACGACCATGTGGTCTGCCGTAACTTCAGTTTCTAGTTGCTTTGTCAATTAATTATTTTTTACACCTTTTCGTTGCCGAATCATTTAAGAAGTAATACATACATACATACACATATTCACGGCTATAATTCCCTAGAAGGAGTAGCCAGAGCCAAGGAATTATAAAGCCCCGATACCCTTAGTCGCCTCTAACGACACCCGACCCCTTTCTACCCACGCGTGGGTAGAAAGGGGTAGCGACATTCTAAGCCGGCACTACATGGCAAATATATAATAATATTTATACTCGTAGTATAATGCTGTAGGTGCCGAAGTAAGTATTAAGTAAATGAAATATTCTATTGAAAGTCTACAGGTGTTTTTTTAGTTAGGTATTTTTTTTGTCTAATAGTTGTTTTTGTTTCTTAACCTCACTACATCAGAAATTTGAGAGTGGAAATTAATTATCTGATGCTAAAAATAATTGCGAAAACAGATCGCAGCTATTACTAACCGAGCGAAGCGTTACTTTGAAACTTTCCTTGTTAACTTTTTGAATTGGGGCCTTAATGAGATCCTTTGCAATATTATCTTCTTATTTTCAATATTAATTTTCTCGTTAAATTTTTCAATTATAAATTGTTAATTTGTTAAAGTTGCCTGAGATGTGTATGCAAGAGCCGTTTTGATTGCTATTCGTGTCAAGATGCTAAAGAATCATTTTTCGTTGTACATACATACATACATACATATACTCACGCCATTAATTCCCATTGGGGTAGGCAGAGACTATCGATCGCCACTTCGTACGATCCTGACAATCCTTTCTAGCTTCGTTTACATCCATCAATCTTTTCATACATGCTCTTTTATTCTTCATACTTCGGACGCCAGCCTTTTTGAGCATACTCTCAATTTGGTCCAAGTGTGTTCTCCGTGGTCGTCCTCTACTAACATTATCATCCACACTAGCTCTATAGATCCCTTTTACCAATTTTTTCGTTGTCTGTCTTGCTATTTGTCTGATTTTTAGTTTGCCTAATTTGAATTGCTATTAGGTACATAGTTTTAGCCACAAATACTACCAACACGTCACTATGCTCATCTTAAATAAAACTTTGTTTTATAGCTGTGTAGTGTCAGCTTAGAATAGCACCACCCCATTTTTTCCGGTGGGTGTACGTAAAAGGCGAATAACGATATTGAGGCTTTTAAGGGATTTTTGGGTGATGAGGTTGGAGACCCATCACCAACTCCCTTTATTTTACCATCTTTTCCCCCTTAACTTTCTAAAAGTGGCTGAGGATTGTTTAATTTCTTAGCTCTGGCTACTCCATCTAGGGATTTATAGCCGTGAGTATATTGTATGTATGTATGTTTGTTTTATCAACTTTGGATCCCTCAAATTTCAAGAATTCACGCTGTTTACACTAGCAGGCTTACCAGAATGTTTATTGAATTTAAAATTTCCCAAATTCGGGCTCACATAATGTTCTGTGAGAAAGGAGTGCTAAAAGTAATGTAAGATGTAGTTTTTGAAGCGTTGTTAAACACAAAACTACGAAATTTCTAAAACGTAAACGAAATTTCTTAAAACAATAAGTTAATGTGCATACAATAAGTTAATGAACACTTTGATTATTTTGTTTTTGTCATTTTTTAAATACAATTGTGAAATTTTGTTAAAAACAAATTCAAGGTGAATAAAAGTTTATTTTTAAATTAAAAATATCTTTCTTAAAACTTTTTAACAAAAAGAAGACAGACTTCATAGTGGAAAAAACAACCGAAAATAAAAATCTAGTACTAAAAAGTACGAAATAAGTTTTTTAATTGAATATGCCAGTGTATGAGTGTATGAGTGTATGAGTACTGTGATCAATACCTTTGCATTTTTTTTATTCCACACGCGTCAGTTCAACCTACCTAAATATTAAAATTCTCTTAAATTAATTTGTGAGCCGGTGCCAGCCTGCGTGATGGATGATTGACAATAATAAGTGTGTATTTCGCACTTCATTCACATGTTCAATGTAGGATACCTTGTAGTTGTAGGGTAAATTAATTTTTGTACGTATTACCATTTAAAACGTGAGGCAATAGATATATATTGTTTAGATTGTAATAATCAGAGATAGATAGAAGGGTGAATTCACTTTTATTTGACTGGCACCGACTCAAAAATTAATTTAAGAGAATTTTAATATTTAGGTAGGTTGAACTGACGACCTGGCAAAGATGCCTCTCGTATGAGGCAGTGCGACGGTTACTGTATTATTATTCGTGTTTCTGTTATTTTTATTATTATACGATATTATTGCCGAGTAGTGCCGGCTTAGAATGTCGCTACCCCTTTCTACCCACGGGTGTCGTAAGAGGCGTCTAAGGGAATTGGGGCTTTTTATCGGATTTTTGGGCGATGCGGTTGGAGACCCATCACCATAAACCTTTATTTTCACCATCTTTCCCCCACTTAACGTCCAAAAGTGGCTGAGGAATTTCTAATTCCTTAGCTCTGCCTACCCCTTCTAGGGAAATATAACCGTGAGTATATGTATGTATGTATACGATATTAAATAGGCTCAACAATATGTAACTTTACATTGTTCTTGAAATCCCTCGAAAGGCGATGGTCTACAATTCTACATCTCAAGAAAGACTCAAACGTTCACGCCGAATATCCCCGAAGGGGTTAGCAGAGGTAGTAATACTTCTGAATATCACGTGACATTGTCACCTGTTGTTCAGAGTACCCACGCTTTGCTTGTACCCACGTTCTCACGTTATACAGGGCAGGCCCATCGGCGTTTTGAACAAATACACTGTCACATGATTGTGAGTTTCGACAGTCCCCTCGATTTCCTGGGATGCCATCATCAGATTCTGGTCTCATGGTACTTTCTCGGTAACAATATAATAAATAATAACATAACAAAAGAAATGTTGAGTGAACCTGTACTTCTCTTCATAAAAGCTACGAAGAGGAGCATAAATCTTTATAAAATGGTGAAAGAACTGTTTCCTAACTCCTTGTGATAAAGGACCCACACCTGCCATCATCAGCTTAGCAGCATAACAATATGATTTTCAGAAGCAAATGCCAATATAAGTTTAGAAAATATGTAAAACGCGGTACATTTGCCTATAAAATTTCAAGGTTCCCCTCGATTTCTCCAGGATCCCATCATCAGACCCCGATATCCTCATCATGGTACCAATCCGGGAGTATTTCCTTTCGAACAAAAAAATAATAATAATTAAAATCGGTTCACAAATGGCGAAGTAATCGGCGATAAAACATAAAAAAAAAAAAATATACGGTCGAATTGAGAACACTCCTTTTTTTGAAGTCGGTTAAAAATATGATATGAAATTTTCTGGACAACGTGCAATCAATAAGAACAGCAAACAATTAGCAATCAGACAAAACTTTCTAGTGTAATTTCACCCATAGTATTTTCTAAGATTTTCACGATTGCACATTATAATTAAAACAACTTTTTGATTAATTTGAACTAACTTTTTGATAATTTTTGATTAACGTCGGGCTTTAAAAATAATGTAATTACACGCGATTAAAATATCCGAAAATCAAAAAGATGTTTTAATTATAATTTTACCCATGTTATAACTATCCATGCTTTTCAAACGTATAGATTTATCAATTCATACACAATTCCTCAAACAAAACGCATCAATGTGAAACAGTCCCGACCACACCGGGCTCACAGCGCGGGCAAACAGCGCACAACTGAAAAAATAATAGCCGCCTCCAATAAGAGCGGCAAGTCGCGCGGAAACAATAGCGCTCTTTTGTTTTATTGTTTTTTATGACGATTCGCGTACGAATTTATGGTTTGTTGGCTCCACGGATTTCTGACACGTTTTTATATCCGCGCTCGTCTGCAATATGACTTTTTTATTCGAGTTGTAGTGTTGTTTAATTATTGTAGGTACTTTTGAAATTGGATGCTTTCAAAATATGCATTTGGTCTGTTGTGTTTTGTTTATCGTTATCAAAGCTTCGCCTAGCTTCACACATCCAATATCTTTGACGCTCCTGTAGAAATCTTTACGAAATGTAGGAACAATGGTACATAGGCTATTTTCATGCCAATAGTGAGTAGGATCCATCCATTGGTTTTTTCATGTTACGTGATGCGTGTATAAATATATGTAGTATTCAACAATTGATCAAATTTTATCGATGGAAAAAAGATGCTATCTTTCATCTGCACTGCAATAATCTACAGATATACTTAATCCGTACATTTGATGTACATTTTAGTTAGACGTCAATAATATCTGAAATACGGAACATTTAATTATGCCCGCACGTAAAACAGCCAATCATTAGACACATTTCAACGCCAGTACACTATAAACAGACCCTCATGTTTCAAACCAAACAAAACCAGATCGAACCGGTTTCGCAAACTGATCTCCGCAAACAGATTTATAACTGGTAATATCCAGATTAGCGAATGTACGTGTTCATTTGTTTGCTCGCAGATGTGATTGGACGATTAATTAGACTGATTTAAATCTGATGATTTGTTCGTCATATTGCGTTTGAACGGTTTATGTGTTCAAAACGTTATTGACGTTTTATTATTGGTAATTTCTATGCAAACTATCTTATACATACATATACACATGGTCATAAATCCCAAAAAGGGGTGGCCAGAAGTTTAGGGCTAGAAAATCTCCTGGCACATTTGGAAGATGATAGGGGACAAGATGGTAGAAATAAAGTATCGTTGGTGACGGGTCTCCAACCGCATCGCCCAAAAACCACTTAAACAGCACCATGGGATTAGTCGCTTCATAAACAACCAGGGGTAGAAGGGGTAGTGACATGTTAAGCCGGCACTTACTAATTATTATTACTTATGATAGTAATGACGTCTAACCAGGGTCTCATCAACCGATTTCTTGCCACAGGTTTTGTTCTGGCTTATAGTTATATTATTGCAACCGCCGATGGTGTTGCGAATTGCAAGATCTTTGTCAATGTAAAAATTTGCAATGTTGCAACATTTACGTAAACGACGGTCGTAAAGTCCCTTAATATGGGAGCGGTAAAATTTGCCGTGTAGTGCCGGCTTAGAATGTCGCTACCCCTTCATACCCACGGGTGTCGTAAGAGGCGACTAAGGGTATTGGGGCTTTTTATTCGATTTTTGAGCGATGCGGTTGGAGACCCATAACCAAAAACCTTTATTCTACCATCTTTTCCCCACTCAACTTCCAAAAGTGGCTGAGGAATTTATAATTCCATGGCTCTGGCTACCCCTTTTAGGGAATTATAGCCCTGAATATAGGTCAAGTATATGTATGTATGTATGGGAGCGGGGTGACAAAGTTATTGCTGAGTTTCCTTTAGATTTTATTTACGTATAGCTAAAAGTACGTAACATAAATAAAACAGCAGGACAAAACAAACATGGGTAAATCATATTTAATCTATCCCCTATCACGGAGTAGTGACTGTCGTTGAGGATTTAGAAACTCTTATTGGAGGTGGCAAGATGTTCAGAGATATTCATAAGAATTGGCACCAGGAAAAAGATATTCGGCTAACTACAATTGTATGTATCATTTACTATGAGTCATGGCCTTTTAATTCTCTTGATAAAAAACGATGCTTCCATAAAATACAGTTCCAAGTACAAAAGTAAACAACATAAATCAGCCGTCTTTCCATGAAATCTCACTATTATAATAACACGCGTCGATTTCACGGTGCACCCTTTGTTTGTTTGTGTTTTGTTTTGTGCAAGGGCGTGCTTTGTCAAATACTGTGGGGCAGCATTTTTTATATTTGTCAAGTGTGAGTGTGACTAAACGAACAAAAATAATACGTAGAACTAAACATTTTGGTGTCATAATTTTGATATTTCTTTTTATTATTGTGCCGTGTAGTGTCGGCTTAGAATGCCACTACCCCTTTCTACCCATGGGTGTCGTAAGAGGCGACTAAGGGTATGGGGGTTTATAAGTGGATCTTGCGTGATGCGGTTGGAGATCCATTACCAACGATACTTCATTTCTAGCATATTGTCCCCTATCAACTTCCAAATGAGGCCGAAGAGTTTCTAGCTCTGAAGCTCTGGCTACCCCTTTTTAGGATTCATGGCCGTGATTATATGCATGTTATATTATTTTTTGCATTGGCATTGGCAGTGAGTGTACCGATAAAAATAACTCTGATCGTAACCTACAAATGCTTTACTAATTATTTCCGACTACAGACATGACATTACTTTCTCTCAAACTCGCGATGACGGCCACACACAGGATTAAACTTATATCTCATGTGAATTGGCCTAGACCTCGTTTTTAGAACATACCTTTTTTATATTTTAAATCGATTCAGGACTTAAAACTAAACCACTTTGCCTATGGAATGCATACCTAAAATATTGTAATTTTCAAAATAATTAATACATAAAAACTGTGGGTCTCTAGATCAAACTGAGAAAGTATAGTGAGGTCCTTAGCCTCGGCTGAAATAAAAGAAAAAACATAGAAGAAATTTAGACCAGTTTTTTTATTTAGCTGAGGCTAAGAACCTCACTATACTTTCTCAGTTTGATCTAGGTACAACACTTTTTAATTATTAATTATTTTGAAAATAACAATATTTTAGATATGCATTGAGGGTGTTCCCACACAGCTATCATAAAAACATACATACATATACTTACGGCTATAATTCCCTAAACGGGGTAGCCAGAGCTTTGGAATGAGAAATTCCTCAGCCACTTTTGGAAGTTGAGTGGGGAAAAGATGGTAATAATAAATGATTTTGGTGACGGGTCTCCAACCACATCGCCCAAAAATAATTTGAAAAGCCCTTATACCCTTAGTCGCCTCTTACGATCACCCACGGGTAGAAATAGGGTAGTGTTATTTTAAGCCGACACTACACAGCAAACCAAGCTATCAAGGTCAACATATAACTAAAAAAACAACCAATTCATTTTACATTATAATACATATTCCACTGAGCTGCTTAAACTCTTTATTTATAAAATAAAGCTTCCCCTCAGATAATATAAGCAACTTTTCCAAAACGCTACAACGATATTTTACGATACAAGTAATACTCAATGAGTAGTAATAAAGCGAGCATATCAATCGATTATGTAAATGTAGCAGTGTTCGATACATATTAGTATAATAGGATTACACGACGGCGGCGGCGGCGGAGTGATTTGGTGTGTTATCTAGAATATATCGGAACTAGTTTTGGATGCGGCAATCGGGGATTTTTGTACAGACTTATATATAATAATGGCTATGAATCCCAAACAGGATTAACCATCGCTGTATAATTATGAGTTCCTTACACATTACTGGTTGTTAAGTGCGAAGAAGATAGTCAAATAAAGGATTTTTGGTAATGAGTCTTCAGCCAACTTAACAAAGGCTTAGAAATCCTCATGACTGAAGTCACCTCTTACAACATACATATACTTACGGCTATAAATCCCTAGGAGGGGTAGCAAGAGCTAAGGAATTCGAAATTCCTCCGCCACGTTTGGATAGTTGAGTCGGGAAAAGATGGTATAATAAAGGTTGTTGGTGATGGGTCTCTAACCACATCGCCCAAAAATCCCTTAAAAGTCCCAACACCGTTAGTCGCCTCTTAAGTACACCCACCGGAAGAAATGGGGTAGTGCTATTCTAAGCCGACTCTACACAGCAACACCTCTTACAACACCCACGATAATAAAAAATCGGAACTATTATAAATCAAGAACACACAGCTAGTGAGGTTTAATTTCAACTTACAGAATATTTGTTTTCCCATTTATCAACCTATTTTTTTTTTTTTTATTTATTTAAAGACTCACAGACAGAGGACTTACAACAAAAGTAACAATAGTAAATCTAAATAACTATCCTGCACGTTGCAGTCTCTATAAAAAGTGAGTACAGCTTGGATACAAAATTATTATAAAGCTATAAATATGATTTTAACAACAAAAAAAATAAAATATATGTAAGAAAAGCATAAAATAACAGTAAAATAAAATAAGATTAATAACAATTTCAAAAATTACTGTCTATTTTAAAAGACTTAACAAAACTAATAGGGGCATGAAAAATATCGAAACTTTCTTGGTGACGGTTGTAGGTGTTCTGAATACGCGTCATAGGAGCCTGCGTACCTATGTTCGTACGGAAAGGTAGGGAATTAAATGACTTGCGATTCGACAATCTTGAAGCCTGGCGTGGTACGCGCAAAAAGATTCTACCTAACAACGTTTCCGAGTCGATCTTACCATTAACAAGCTTAGAAAGAAAAATAAGATCGTTTCTAGTTCTCCGATTTTTGAGTGTTTCAAGGCGGTAGTGTTCAAGTCGAGCAGCGTACGAAACCAAAGACTTACTCTTACAGTCGGCATAGGCGAGGTGGTAGCAGAAACGTTTCTGAACACGCTCGATGCGGTTCTCATGCACCGCGTACCTAGGGTTCCAGACTGTGCTACAGTATTCCAGTGCACTACGCACGTAAGCATTATACAGAGTAATCAGCACGTGTGGGGAGCGGAAGACCTTCGCCTTCCGAATCACAAAACCCAGCGATTTACTGCCTTTTTTTACTACAGTATCAATATGGTGACGGAAACTGACAGCGCTATCGAAGTGAACACCTAGGTCTTTAATTACGTGTACCTGCTCCAGCTCAACGCCATTTATTTTATATAAGGGACATGACGGAGTGCGCTTTCTAGTGAAATTTATCGAGAAGCACTTAGAGGTATTAACAGACATACCATTCATGTCACACCACGAGGAAATTCTGTTAAGGTCTTCCTGAAGTAGTTTGCCATCGACATCACTCACTATCTCTTTATACATCTTAAGATCGTCTGCGTAAAGGAGGACCTTAGAATTCTTCACCGATTCCTGCAAGTCATTCACAAATATGACGAAGAATAGCGGCCCGAGATGGGAACCCTGGGGAACACCGGATGAAATCGTAAGCTTGTCCGACTTGTGACCACTGCATACTACCATTTGGCTACGGTTTCTTAAGTAGCTTTCGCACCACCGCAAAAGTGAGCCATGGATACCCATGTGGGAAAGCTTTTTTACGAGGAGTCCGTGGTCAACAACATCAAAAGCCTTTGCGAAGTCTGTGTATACGGCGTGTACCTCTTTGTTAGCGTCAAGAGACAACATTAAGTCGTCTGAGAAAAGAGTAAGGTTGGTACTTGTTGACCTCTTTGTCAAGAAACCGTGTTGTTCATGAGACAGTAGATTTTTTACCTGCCAATATAACCGTTTTTGAACCAGTGATTCGAAGAGTTTCCCAAATGTAGACAGAATAGATATAGGGCGGTATTTTTCCACATCGCCTAAGTCATTTGTTTTCGGTATAGGCACAATTCGGGCTAACTTCCAATTGCAAGGAAATTGGCCAAGTTGCAAGGATTTGTTAAATATTATAGCCAGAGGAATCGCTAAGCTTTTGGCACATCTTTTCGCGAAAAGAGGCGGAATATCATCAGGGCCTGCTCCCTTAAGTTGGTCCAATCTGGCAAGGGCCGTTTGAATGTCATTGTCACTAAAAGTAATTGCAGATATAATATTGGTGGTCGAGAGTTCACTCTGAGGCAAATAAGTAGGGTTGGTAGGCACTGCTATTGAAGGCCTGTAAACACTGTTAAAAAACTTTGCAAACAAATTACAGATACTCTCCCCATCATAAGCTTTGTCTGGACCGTACCTGATACCTAACGGGATGCTAGAAGAATTCCGACGCGTGTTCTTCACAAATGTCCAAAAGGCCTTTGGATTCTTCTTTATGTTTTCTGCCATCCTTGCTTTATAACTGTTGTAGCAAGAGATCGTCAGTTTTGAACAGCGTTCGCGTAATATATCGAAAGTAACTTTGTCTCTAGGGTAATTAAATCTTTTGTATTTTTGGTGGCACCTTTTCTTTTCTTTCAAAAGTTTTATTAGCGGGCTTGAGTACCAGACTGGAAAACGCGAAGGCTGGCGTGTTTGGATTGGGGTATGTTTGCTAATTATTATTTTCAGCTTTTCATAAAAAGAGTCTACAATGGAGTCTATATTATTCATACCATCAAATAAGGACCGCCACCCTATATCACATATATCTCTATTTATGAGGTCGTAATTTGCTTTGTAAAAGTTTAGCGAAGTCGATTTACTTTGAACGAGAGTTTTCACATTCTTGAGCTTCAGAGAAAACTCTAGAGCTGGGTGGTACACATCCTCTTTGGTAAGCGGATTAAGAGAGTGGTGAGGGCTTGTCTCTAAGATATCTACATTATCTTGGAACATTACTAGATCGAGCGTTCTGTCAAGACTATTGGTTGTTCCGTTACATTGGAGTAAGTTATTATACATGATACAGTCAAGTAATTCAGAATGAGTGTTGAGAACTGGAGTACTGGGATTGTATACATTTTTTGTGCTCGATTGAAGCCAATGTATCTGGGACAAGTTAAAATCACCAACAATAATATTGTGATTGTTATTTTTGCTTTGTTCTGTAAGTATTTTGTCTATATTTGAGCAAAGTGCTCTCACATAAGCCGGTTCCAAGGGCGGCGGCAGATACACAACACATATGTTTATTACAGACGTACTATTGCGTTTAGGAATTGTTAAAGTTAGCCAAAGCAATTCGCAGTCACATTCCCACTCCACGCGTCGACGTGACTGAAACTTTTTGTTCAAAGCAATCAATACTCCACCACCTCCAACTTTAGAATTAATACTATTAGCAACTCTATCGCGTCTAAAGACGTTGTACCTGTCATCTAGAAATTCGTAGTCAAACACCGAGTCGTTTAGCCATGTTTCCGTGAGAATTATAGCGTCAAATTCAGAAGCCATTGCACTACATTTAAAGCTATCTAATTTTGTTTTCATGCCCCTGACGTTTTGATAATACATAGATAATGAAAAGTTCTGATTATGAGCCATTGAAAAAAGGAATTAGCATATAATGCGCATGCAAAAGCTTAAGATAAAAACAAGCAAAATTAACCTATGATTAGAAATTCACGAAAATACTCTTTTTCCATCACCGTCGCCTAAAAAGAGTCTAGTGTTGTCTCGTCCACACTCGTCCACATCCTGGGCCCACTCAGTCCATCTATCAGCGGTTGGCGCGCCGCCAGCTCTCCCGACCTTTGACCTGCCTCTCGGGGCAGACGCTTTTCTACGCGATAACACATTTACACTGGCACTTGGGAATAGGAAGACTTTTTTACATTTCTATTGGAGCTTGGATTTAGACAAGTTTTAATGTTTTCATGAAGTATGAGCATATTTTTGTGTGTGCTGTTGGTTTCGTGACCTATTTTTTTGATTGCTTGTTATTAAATTTATTATTATTATTTGGTAACCAGCAGTTTAGGTTATGTTATTGGAATCTTAGTTTACTATTAATATATATTAAAGAGAATTTGATACAATTTACAGTGAATTATATGTTTGAGCTTAATTGTAAGAAATAACACTTTTGATATCGTTACTGATACCATTATTGGTTTTTTCTATAATTATGCTATTATAATAACATTAGTTGTATTGCAAATGATTGGCTAAATCTTAATAGCAAAGCTATTTAATCAAGTTATTCTAATCCGCGCAACCAAGCAACATTGCATGAACTAAACAGCATAGTTGAAATGCCAGTGAGAATAAGATAGTACCTTTATATGGAAACCCAATATATGAACCGTTGAATTGATTTGTGTTATCACATAAGGCTGCGTGAAAGCTCATGCTATTAGTTACTGAAATACTGTGGGTTTCTTGAAAGAAAGAAGGAAAGTGTGAGTTACAGTTTCCTATTATACTAAAGCACATGAATGACATACATACATATATATACTCACGGCTATAAATTCAAAGAAGGAGTAGCCAGAGCTAAGGAATTATAAAACCCTCAGCCACTTTTGGAAATTTGAGTGGGGAAGAGATAGTAAAAATAAAGGTTTTTGGTGATGGGAATCCAACCGCATCGCCCAAAAATCCCTAAAAAGCCCCAATACCGTTAGTAGCCTCTTACGTTCACCCACCGGAAGACATGGGGTTGTGCTATTCTAAGCCGACACTACACATGAATTGACTTTTTTGATTAATATATGCTTGATTGTAGATACTTACTTTTGATACCTTTATGCTTAATAATGTCATGAAAAAACATTAATACATATTTTTGATCTTAGTTCATACTAAGTCATAAAGTGCTGTGGTGCATATAAAAACTTGGTATTTGTTTTTTTTTATAATTAGGATGTTTTGTTCATGAAAATCTCATTTGGGGATTATTACTAATTAATTAAATTTAGTTATTTTTCTCCAAAATCGTCTCGACCGTTTCATTTTATTGAAGGAGTGACAGAAATGTACGATTAATTGATCAAATTGTCAAATCGACAGGTAAACAATTATATAAGACTAAAATTATATTGAAAATGAATGCCCTTTTTGCCTTACATACATACATATACTCACGGCTATAATTCCTTAGAAAGGGTAGCCAGAGCTAAGGAATTAGAAATTCGTCGGCCACTTTTGGAAAGTTGAGTAAGGAAAAGATGGTATAATAAAAGTTGTTGGTGAGGGGTCTCCAACCGCATCGCCCAAATTTTCCTTAAAAGCCCCAATACCGTTAGTCGCCTCTTACGTACACCCACCGGTAGAAATGGGGTAGAGCTATTCTAAGCTGGCGCTACACAGCAAGTTTTAAATATAAGTATTGAAATCTATTCGCTAAATATTAATCAAAGCCTATATTAATAAAAATTAGTAAGTAACTTAATTCAGAAATCATTTGAGTTGATTTTACTCTATTTTGACTTAGTTAGAGCTTCATAGTACTTAATTCACCAATGCAATTAGCAATATATTGATCAATTCCGTTTGACAGTGAAATAGCCACGAGATTCCAACTTCATTTGACATCATAAATAGTCACTGTCCGCTGTAATAGATTCCTGAATTCTAACAACAATTTGCAATTCAGTTGCACGCCAAAACAACTTCTAAATAAATATGCATAGAGTTTCAATTTGCGTTGAACAATACCGTATGCTGTGAAGGTCTGCAAAGCTGATTTCCAGTTTAAACCAGTAAATCCTGCTCTGTTTAAATGGACTAAGGCTCGTGGGAAACGGCGGTTGTTATTGAAATTATTTAACGTTTAACAGAAATGGTAAAACAGCTTTTTAATGGATGTGTCGTTCTTTTATGGTGCTATTTACTTTGACGTTTGACCATTTGTGTGAATGTTACGCTGATATACGATGTTGTGTAGTCATTGTCTGGTTTATCAGTATTGGTAACATTTGCGTTAAATACATATACTCACGACCATAAATCCCTAGAAGGAGTAGCCAGAGCGAAGGAATGGGAAATTTCTCAGCCACTTTAAGGAGCTGTGTAGAGTCGGCTTAGAATAACACTAACCCATTTCTGCCGGGGGGTTACGTAAGAAGCGACTAAAGGTATTGGGGCTTTTAAGGGATTATTGGGCGATTCGGTTGGACACCCATCACCAACAATCTTTTTTTTGCCATCTTTTCCCTGTTTACTTCGTACGTGACAACGCTTATAAATGGACGCACGAAGAAACGTTCAACGAGCAGCAGCAGTGTGGAAAAAGTGATAGAGACGTATGATAAGTGAAATCACTTGGCAATAAACAGCTCACATGGAAACGATTTTATCATCATTCTTCAATGTCTGTTTTTATACTATTGTCAAAGTGTACGTACCTAGTAGGCAAGCGTTTTTTATAAGATTTCCCTCAGAGGCATAAGTTGACTTCAACTATAGGTGCTAACTTGGAATATGCATATAGGTTTATAGGTTTTTCAATTATTAATAGCTTAAATATCAGTCAACTTTACTTTTCGTCATTACTAATTGCTAATTACTTTGTCCATCACAAGTTTTATCTAAATTGTGCAACACTAGCAATCAAAATGAAATCTGTGCTGCAAGCAAAGTGTACAATTTGCTACGTGCTACGCCGTAGACATGTCGGAGCGTGCTCCGTAGCAGTGCATGTGCTACGATTACTAAATCCAAGTCGTAGAACATTGTCAGAGGAATATTGCAAATCCATTTATACTTTGATTCAATTCGATTTGATAACTGACTTTGTACGATTCACGTTTCGATGAAATTTGCTTAGTTTCTGCTCGTAGTTTGATTTAACAAGGAGTAAAAGGCCATACAATTGCGAAAAATATATACCTATTTCATTTTATATGAAATTCCTCTTTTTTATACTTGCTATGAATTAATGTCTTTGGTTGTATGGAATTTAGCAATTCTTAAAAGAGACAAATATCTTTCATCTTTCTTTCATCTTTCATCATTTGCGCTGAGATTTAGTATATACCACCGATAATATGATTGTAATCGAAACTATTAAGTTTAGATAACAATGCATCCGTACTTTGTGATGTCATTCTAAATCTAACGTGGCAGAGCATTCCAAACATCACTTAATGTGCATCAAATGAGCCGAAGCACAAATCTGTTAAATTGGGTGCAACTAACTGTCCGACCAGATACTACTAAACGGCAGTCAATCATCGCAACAATGCCTCGCAGACAGGCGGACTCGTGTGATGAGTTGAGTATGTGTATACTCGTCTATGACAGACCACTTGAGACCACAGGACTTCATTTAAAATATATAAACCAAGGAGATCAATAAAAACATTAGAGTACTGTGTAATGATGTGAATTTGTTGAATTGGGGTCAATTATTTCAATGTTACGTGGACTGTTCATTTTCATTTTAAAAAGATTTCTTATGAATTTACGCTTTGTCACAAAAATACTTTTGGAGTTAAAACTGGGAAAATATAAATGATCAATCTTTAAATGCACTAAATTTGGGCTAGATATATTTAATAACAAACCTACAATACCACTACTATGGCATTAAACACTAAACTAGTTAAATGCCTCGGTAACCAGAGCACAGCAAGCAACCTCTTCATAACAAGACATGCAGCAGAAGTAACAAAAGATTACCCATCAAAATAATTCATACATACATATACTCACGGCTAAAAATCCCTAGAAGGGGTAGCCAGAGCTAAAGAATTCAAAATTCCTCAGCCACGTTTGGAAAGATGAGTGGGGAAAAGATGGTAAAATAAAGGTTGTTGGTGATGGGTCTCCAACCACATCACCCAAAAATCCCTTAAAAGCCCCAATACCGTTAGTCGTCTCTTACGTTCACCCACCGGAAGAAATGGGATAGTGCTATTCTAAGCCGACACTGCACAGCAATAATTCATCATTAAAAATCTTCCGAGTATGCCGTGTAGTGCCGGCATAGAATGTCGCTACCCCTTTCTACCCACGGGTGTCGTAAGAGGCGACTAAGGGTATTGGGCCTTTTTATTGGATTTTTGGGCAATGCGATTGGAGACCCATTACCAAAAACCTTTATTTTTACTATCTTTTCCCCACTCAACTTCCAAAAGTGGCTGAGGAATTTATAATTCCTTAGCTCTGGCCACTCCTTCTAGGGAAATACAGCCGTGACTATATGTATGTATCTATGTTAATTTTTTTCATATCTAAAATCAGATTGAAAGTTTAAAAAATACTTAAACTTACAGAAGTATTTTGATTAGGATAAAGAATAACCATCAAAATATCATCTAGACAAGTCTTTGTGCTACCCAGTCAGTGCTAACGCTGCAAGCCTAGCACGGACGTGCAGCACGGAGAAGCAGACGAGAGTTAACACGCGTGATTCGAACGTCTTTGCCAGTCGGCGCACACTGTAATGTTACCTCTTCATTGCCTGGGCATGATAGGTCATTGACTTCTGAGTTGTTGGATGTTCACGATCACATGTGTATTTGAAATTGGGTTTCACTTCAAGGTTGTGGTGAGATATTTGGTTAATATAAATGTTTAAAGATGGTATTTGTCTCCAAAATTCATTTGTTTTGGGTCTCCAACCACCTCGATCAAAAATCACTAAAAAGCCCCTATACCCTTAGATGCCTCTGACGATCACCCTCGGGTAGAAATGGGGTAGTGCTATCCTAAGCCGACACTACACAGCCTAGGTAAGTTCTAAAATGTAATTATTTTAACCTTGAACTACAAAAGAAAAGTGTTACATTAAAATAACCTATTTAGTTTGTATTTAGTTTGCCTTGTAGTGTCGGCTTAGAATAACACTACCCCATTTCTATCCGTGGGTGATCGTAAGAGGCGACTAAGGGTATAGGGGCTTTTTAAGTGATTTTTGGGCGATGTGGTTGGAGACCCGTCACCAAAAACATTTATTATTACCATCTTTCCCCCAATCAACTTCCAAAAGTGGCTGAGGAATTCCTCATTCCAAAGCTATGGCTACCCCGTTAAGGGATTTATAGCCGTGAGTATATGTATGTATGTATGTATTGTGTAAACTGTAAGCCATAGCACATGTCGATATAATTAAACAGTTTTTTCTCGACGTTACACACTTTCCGCTCGCCGTAACAGTTTGAGCAGCTTAATTAAAGGAAAGATCTCGATCACCGGTTTTAATTAACTTTTGTTTTTATAGCGTTTTTATAAGTTACTGTATTGTACATATTATATTAAAATTAATTTTAAGTTCTTCTTATTAGAAAAATGAGTTTTTAAGGAATTTTTGGGCGATGCGGTTGGCTACCCATCACCAACAACCTTTATTTTACCATCTTTTCCCCACGCATCTTCCTAAAGTGGCTGAGGAATTTCTAATTCCTTAGCTCTGGCTACCCCTTCTAGGGATTTATAGCCGTAAGTATATCTATGTATGTATGTATGTATATTTTATTTTATTTTATTTATTTATATTTATTTTATTTATAAATATGAAGAAATAGTATTCTACAAAACAAGTTATCTCCAAGGTTATTACAATTAAAAACTACTGATTGGGTCTAAAATAAAGGTAGAGAAAACAATATTTATTATCTAGTTAATTAGAAACAGCACCAAAAATACGAAAAATGATTTAAACTGGACTGAAGCTAAACTGAATGTTTCTTTCTTCTCCTAAATGGTAAACAGGGGCCCAATTCTACAATTTTAAGAAACGTCACCGTTTTGATACAGTCTGTAGGTCAAATAAGTACAATACTGTATCTCTATTTTTAGTCGTTACAACGTAATCGGTTCTATTATCTTAGCTGCCGGAGCATGGTTTTGTCAATTTTGACATTCCAAATCAGTCATTTATTCATTCTTTAATAAGTCAAATAAGTGTTGTCATTTCAGTGATCTTAAAAATCTACCGCAATAACTGTACCTATTTCTGTACCATCGCCCAAGACTAAAGAAATATCATTTAAATTTTATGTACAGTTTATGACTACTTTCTGCTAGAAGATTCGACCGAAATATTTTACATACATATACATACATATACTCACGGCGATATTTCCCTAGAAAGGGGTAGCCAGATCTAAGGAATTATAAATTCCTCAGCCACTTTTGGAAGTTGAGTGGGGAAAAGATGGTAAAAATAAAGGTTGTTGGTGATGGGTCTCCAACCGCATCGCCCAAAAATCCAATAAAAAGCCCCAATACCCTTAGTCGCCTCTTACGACACCCGCGGTTAGAAAGGGGTAGCGACATTCTAAGCCGGCACTACACGGCGAAATATTTTATTATAGGTTAATTCTTTACATGGGTGTCGTAAGAGGCGACTAAGGGTATGGGGCTTTTTAAAGTGACTTTTAGGCGATGCGGTTGAAGACCCATCACCAACGATACTTTATTTCTACCATCATCTTCCATATCAACTTCCAAATGTGGCTGGGGAGTTTTTAGCTCTAAAGCTGTGGCTACCCCTTTTTAGGGATTTATGGCCGTGAGTATATGTATAGCAAAATTAAAACCTGTAACAATGGACCTACAGATACATTGTCACATGACAGGACTAAGTATAACTCAGCTATAATAGTTTCCTCACGGTTAACGTCCTCAATAAATAAAAAAGACATTGGTCAAGGCCCAACGAGAATTTAAACTCAAACCGATGAAGTGAAGTCTCAAAAAAAAGAGCTGAGTTTTGATTTCATCGTTATAAAAATTTAAAATTGTATGGGTACGTAAATGGTTAAATTTATGCGGGTACCTACTCCATGGCGATCGATAGTCTCTGCCTACCCCAATGGGAACTAATGGCGTGACTGTATGTATTTATGTATGTATGTACCTACTCCGTAACTATCATTTATTTTAATGGAATGTCTTCTAGGCATGACATTATTACAGAAGCCGCCTGCCTTTTTGAGAAAACTCTCTATTTGGTCCAATTGTGTCCTCCGTAGTCGTCCTCTACTAACACCACTTTCCAGTGCCTTCCACATTGGGTTTTTACACATCCAATTTACATATTCATTCTTATCATGCCCAAACCATCTTAAAAATATTATTGCCTTAGTATTAGTATATGTAAAATTCTAGTTTTCATTGAAACAAACCTATCCCAAATTTTTTATTGATGTACAAGCGCGAATTTAAAGGCTGTGTGGCTGTGTTTTCAATGTTAGTAAAAAAATTGTTTTTTCTTTTCCTCAAAGTCTCTATAGGTACCCTGCGTTTTGAAAATGACACCTCTCTTTTGCTCTGTTTTATATTCTACAGATAAGTTAGTAGTAAATTGTTATAATTGTGCCAGTGACAAATTGGTCAAATAAATACATTTAAATTTTTCACACAACCTGTCAGACGTCCGAAGTGTAAAGAATAAAAAAGCATGTATAAAAGATTCATTAAACTAGAAGAAGCTAGATAAGTTAGCCAGGGTCGTACAAATCCAACAAAATTAATAGTTTCTGCCTACTCCGATAGGAACTAATCTCGTGAGTTTACGCAAGTAGGTTTGTATCATTTTCTTTTAATTTTTTTTTATTTTGATAGAGAAAATCTTGAAATTATTATTTTTATTTAATTATTTATCTTTAATTAATGATGAAATAAATATTTGTTAGATAAAATGTGGCACGTTTAAGAGTTTTTTGTGTTTTGTTTCAAGACCTTTTTTTCTGAAATATTAGACTTTTTTAAGTTTGCCTTATGTTTGTTCATAATAAGTCGTGATTATATGATAAGATTTTTGCGGTCTGTTCAAAGTAAAGTCAAACTTTTTCTTACAAACTCATTACGCAAATTCTTGGCCAAACACGAACTCGCTTTAAGAAAAAAAACTTTTTCCAACTGTCATAATTTGACATAAAACCGTCAAAATTCTGTCACATGTCACTAAACGTCACAATGCAAACTTAATAGAACTTTTTAATGGGTATTCACAATCTTTTTAAGATGTATCTTAGGTGTATGTCTCTGGTATGGTGATCCAAATTTGACGTTTTAGCCAAGTTTCTTGCTCATTCGGTCATTGAGTTGAATGATTTTAAATCCAGTATTGCCATTTTATTCTAATATTGATATTGCAAATACCTACCACTTTATTTATTATGTACCCTATGCTCTTAATCTAGAATCATCCCCGATTTTGTAACTAGATCTCAAATATTTCTTCAAAATTTAATTGTAAATGATTTAAAATATGTTACCAAGTATGAATTGTCAGGTTATTAAATAAATTATATTTAAATTGAGCCAAAAAGGCTGCTTGTAAATATACCCAAAGCTAAAAAGAAAAAAAATAGAAGAAAGATAATTTTTGGAAAATAACAATAAGCATGACATAATTAGTTGGGATTCGCGATGATGGGATTTCATTATTATTTTTTCTTTAATTTTATGTTCTTCCCAAAATATAAATAACTCTTAACTTAGTCTTTACTTAACCATTGATTAAATACCTTCAAGAATTAATTGTTTAATAATTTCATTCTTTATACATATTTTTTTTCGCTTTAATGATAAAAATCCTTACAACTAAAATTCACATGCGAGACTAAATCACGCTGTATGTGGCGAAATTGCTGAAAAAATATTCGGCAGATACCGCCAGTAACAAAAAAAATAAAAAAACAATAAGCAAACAAAAAAATTATAATTAGTCAATTTTCATTTTCATTATTACATATAACTCCCGCGAGTTAACATGACACCTGGCTCGACAAACAACCCTCCCCCCGCTATCCCGCGCAGCGCCCCGCTCTCGCCAGTAGCGTTAGCATCTCTGGACGTGCGCAAAATGTGTCACTTCAGTGAAAAGAAAGACATATATTAATTGGGGGTACTGAAGTATATCTTTCATTTAGTTTACTAGTTCATTTAGTTCAGTTCACAAAGAGTCGAAGAGTCACTGAAGCGAGATATCTGAAGTATGATATTGATGAATTGATAAGATTCCATTCAAAAACTACAATAACGATAATAATACATACAATATTTAGAATTTCTTTAAAATTGATATTTATTAATAAGTAGCCTTGTCTATCAACCGAAATGAATAAAAAATGCTATTAAGTTCTAAAATAACATATGGGTCAAAATCAAAAGGCCAAGTTTTTTTTTTGAAAAAAAAAAAGAATCGTGTAAATATTTTTTCTTAAATTTTTATTGTTTGAAAGACATAAAAACATTCACAAAATGAGATCAGAACAGATGAACACATGAAAAATTGTTGCCGAACTTGCCTCCAAGTGGCATAGTTGTGATTGATAATGCTCCGTACCACTCAACGCAATCCGAAAAAAATCCGTGCCAGTCATCATTGAAGAGTGACATGCAAAGCTGGTTAACAAATAATAATGTAAGTTATGCTGCAAATATGACAAAACCAGAGCTATATCAAATTATAAGATTGAATAAGCCAGAAAAAAAATATGTGAATTACTAAGGGAGCACAGCCACGGGGTCGTACGTCTGCCACCCTACCACTGTGATCTTAATCCGATCGAATATATCTGGAATTTGATCAAACAAAGGATGGCAGAAAAAAATATCGATCAGTCGGAGAAACACATTGAAAAATTAACTAAAGAAGCGATTGTTTCCATAATTGCTGCTGACTGGAAAAAGAAGGTAAACCATGTACAGAGACTTGAAAAAGAATATTTGGTGCAAGATCGACTGCAGGAAACAAGAGAAAGGGAGTTTATTATTTCACTTTGGGGTAAAGAAAGCTCCGACAGTGAAGCGAGCGAGGGAGAAGAAAGTGACACTTCTATTATGTCAGGTATTGAAGAAATGAGTGATGTTGATGAGTAATTATCTTGAAATAAATCTATTTAATATTGTATGTTTTTTTAATTTCTATCAGAAGTTAATTATTCTAGCTGTGTATATTATGTTAGCTGTGTAGTGTTGGCTTAGAATAACACTACCCCATTTCTGCCGGTGGGTGGAGAGGCGACTAACGGTATTGGGGCTTTTTGGGCGATGCGGTTGGAGACCTATCACCAACAACTTTTATTTCACCATCTTTTCCCCACTCAACTTGCCAAAAGTGGCTGAGGAATTTCTAGTTCCTTAGCTCTGGCTACCCCTTCTAGGGATTTATAGCTGTGAGTATATGCATGTAATTATACTATTTATTTAACGTATTTTGATAAGTTATTACGATAGATGTAATTTGATAACTATTAATCAAAAATAAATATATACAGAGTATAAAGTAATCAGTGCTACAGCCAAAGGCTTTGCACCCATTGCGAAGGCAATGTACCCAACATACTGAACAATATCTGATATAAAAATAAATTTGCAACTCAATAAAAAAATAATTGTACCCCATTTAAAAAAGGTCAGCTGACTTTTATGCACTCAGTACTTTCAACAAACGTCAATCGAGCCAGGTGTCATGTTAACTCGCGGGAGTTATATTTTGAAAACTAATGAATAAATTTCTTATACCGAATAATAATTAAATTAACGGACTGGTTAATATCAAACATTATTTGTTTGCGGAACTATTCGTACGATACGAACTTAACGATGAATATGCTATCAGTGATTTTGGTACCAATTATTCGTGACGATGAAGCTTAATTAAAGTTTTCAAACTGGAACATTCATATGGTGTCTCTATTTTATAAGAATCCCTTGCGGAAGATATCAACCAACTGAAAATTACCCAAGAATATACATTTATATTTCAAATCATGTAGGAGAAGCTAACAAATAATAAAGCGTATATTTATCATACCAAAACTTGTATTAAAAGTTCTTTGCTCGTGTTAGTGATTATACTTTAGTTACAAATATATAATAAATAATATGTTCTTTATACTTGTTTCTTTATTAATTTACTAGTGGACCATTTCGGATTTGCACGAGTATTGTTATACTTTGTATATACTCCTGTGTTTCTTAGGGCAATATTTACTGGCATGAAAACTGTGATAATTTAATTAGGAATAACTTTTTTAGAGGGCTAACGGCAACGTTAATAACTAGAAAACGAAAAGCTTAACTGTTTTCGCTTAGACTTTATATAGTCGTTACCTAGCATAATTTTCAATGCATACGTTTAGTATATAGGCAACCTATAATGTTTTCGGTTTTCGTAGTGTGGCCGCACATGATCCTGACTTTTATTTTACCTTAAGCCTATTAATATATACATATATATACAAAGTATATATACACTGTAACATAACATAACATAAACGTTCACGCCGTTTATCCCCGAAGGGGTTGGCAGAGGTACCAATACTCCTGAACTCACATGGCAAGCGCCATCTAGTTTCCAGAGAAGGTACCCACGTTTTGCTTAGACAGTGTACTCACGTGATAGGGGGCAGGCCTATCGCCGTTTTGTGCGAATACACTGTCACATGACTAAGTACAACACAGCCATGTGGGTTTCCTCACGATGTTTTCCCTCACCGTTAGCAACCATGATAAATTAACCACACATATGACTTTAGAAAAGACAAATTGGTGTAGGCCCGTCCCAGGATTGGAACTCACGCCCTTCTGTTTTTCGGGCGGGTGTTCTACCCACTGGACTATCATGTCGCTTATATACACTGTAGTATATATATAGTGTAGTGTATATATACTGTGTAGTGTATATTTGCTGTGTAGTGTCGGCTTAGAATAGCACTTCCCCATTTCTTCCGATGGGTGTACGTAAGAGGCGACTAACTGTATTGGGGCTTTTAAGAGATATTTGGGCGATGTATTCGGAAACCCATCACCAACAACCTTTATCTCACCATCTTTTCCCCACTCAACTTTCCAAAAGTGGCTTAGGAATTTCCAATTCCTTAGCTCTGCCTACCCCTTCTAGGGATTTATAGCCGTGAGTATATGTATGTATGTATGTATATATATCCGACTGTACACTAATTAGCCAATCATCTCAAAATCTCTGGTCTACAATATCAAATTTCCAAAAGGAGAGATATTTGTTTGTATGTATAGGTTCCTAATTCCCCAATAGCTCAACCGATATAAAATATATTTTTTTAAATTAAACGTTGGAATTATTCAAAAGTCACGTAGGCTATATATCATCACACGAAATATCAAAGGGGTGTTGGTGATGAAACTGACATGCATACATATAAACTGGTTTCCAATAATACAGACCTAGCCTAGTTTGGGAACCTCTGCTTAGGTCTGTACTACTGTAAATGCCTTAAAGGCTTTGGAATGAGAAATTCCTGAGTCACTTTTGGAAGTTGAGTGGTGAAAAGATGGTATTAATAAATAATTGTTGAAGCCGGGCTCTCTAACCATACATACATACATACATATTCTCACGCCGTTAGTTCCCATTGGGGTAGGCAGAGACTATCGATCGCCACTTTGTGCGATCCTGGCAAAACTCTCTGGCTTCGTTTACATCCATCAATCTTTTCATACATGCTCTTTTATTCTTTTATTCTCTAACCATATCGACCAAAAATCTCTAAGGGTATCACTCGAAATCACTAAGGGTAACCCATACACTCCTATTATTATGACCACCCACCGGTAGGAATGGGGTAGTGTTATTCTACTGTTTTGCTATAAAAACATAAACATAAACATAACATAAACGTTCACGCCGTTTATCCCCGAAGGGGTTGGCAGAGGTACCAATACTTCTGAACTCACATGGCAAGCGCCATCTAGTTTCCAGAGAAGGTACCCAGGTTTTGCTTAGACAGTGTACTCACGTGATAGGGGGCACGCCTATCGCCGTTTTGTACGAATACACTGTCACATGACTAAGTACAACTCAGCCATGTGGGTTTCCTCACGATGTTTTCCCTCACCGTTAACAACCATGATAATTTAAAAACATATTTATCTTATATCTACTTTGACTGGGACCTCATAATGAGTTAACGTTTTCTTGAATAAGTGTAACTGCATTTATAATATCGATTTTCTTTGAACCACATTGAAACGAAATCTACTTCGATACATTTGAAATATTTTCGAACTTTGAATAAAATATTTTTATCAGAAAAAATATTGTCATAAAAACGCACATTTTATTGATATCTTTAAATTTTCAGTAAAATGTAATTAAAATCCAATAAAATACGTGTAAATACATTCAAATAAATATTCATAATCATTTTCCACAAAAAAAATTTTTTTTGAATGTATGAAACAATACACAAAAAGCTACTGTTGTTTTTTAGGAGAAAAACTGTAGCATTATGGTGGATTGTAGCTTCAGACAGCTGTCAAAAGAACTCTTAAAAACGCTTAGAATACCGATTTGGTGAATCATTCGTTCAATCATCATAACGCTGATAAAAATCGTTAATTTGCAGAATACCAAATACGTCAATGTGTCAAAAAGTGACGTAAAATGGTCTTGTAGAATAGCAAATAAGATCTTAGCTGTCTCACTATTGTGACAGTGACACAAATGACATTTGACAATTTTGCTTCGAGAATGCCAAAACCACAGTTTTGATACACCTAAGACCGACACACAGAAAAGATGGTCGTGTAGAATTGGGCCCCCAGAGATTCCATTTTTGTTTGTGTATTTAGAACAACATGACATAACATAAACGTTCACGCCGAATATCCCCGAAGGGGTTGGCAGACGTACTAATACTTCTAAACATCACGTGACTTTGTCACCTGGTGTTCAGAGTATCCACGTTTTGCATGGACAGTGTACTCACGTGATAGGGGGCAGGCCTATCGCCGTTTTGTACGAATACACTGTCACATAACTAAGTACAACTCAGCCATGTGGGTTTCCTCACGATGTTTTCCCTCACCGTTAACAACCATGATAAATTAACCACACATATGTCTTTAGGAAAGACAAATTGGTGTAGGCCCGACTCGGGATTAGAACACTAGTCGCTTGTATTTAGAACAAGTAAAACGAAATAAATATAAATTCGTCAAATCAATCGTATTTATTAAACATTTAATACTATACCTAGTGTTGGTGTAAGTGGTTACTGCAAAGAAGTGCATTAAAAATTACCTGAAAAGAGAATAAGGCTTAATTAATAAAAAGTTTTGATATGTGTTTTAGCGACAGACAAGATTACACAATACAAATATTCTCGTAAAACAGTCTAGAAATATTTTTCGCAAACTACGAAATTCGAACATATGTATTTATTTCGAATTAAGATGTAAAAAATATATGTAAGTATTTTTAATTCATACATATACTCAAAGCAAAAAATCTCTAGAAGGGGCAGCCAGAGCTGAGGAGTTTCTAACTCCTCAGCCACTCTCGGAAGTTAAGTGGAAAAAAGATTTTAAAATAACGGTTTCTGGTGATGGGTCTCCAACTGCATCGAACCAAAATCCACTAAAAAGCTCCAATATCCTTGATCGTCTCTTATGTACACTCACGAGAAGAAACGGGGTACTTCTATTTTAAGCCGATGCTTAGAACACCTTTTTTTCATTAACAATATATATTAAGTGCGTACAATATTTGGGAGCGACGCAGAGCCGGTTCCATTATAAGCAGGCTGCGTTATTTCGCTCGCAATATGAGATTTCCTCGAGCCTAAGTAAACGAAACCGACCCGTAACTCATCATATGGATCATATAGAAAAAATAAGTACAGAAATGACAGACATAAATCAAAAAGGAATATATGTATTAAATTCTTTAATTTTTCTGCGCTTTTATGAACAGCTAACAGAGACACTAAACTAAACGAAACACTAAATGCTGTTGAATTTGAGTTTTAGAGTACTACTCTATATTTTGTATCTCAATCTGAAATAAATATTTTCTATTACCTTTTAGATTTTTATATCTCCTCGGAAAAATTATCTGTGCACTGATTAGAACTTTAATATTAATCCATTTAATTATATATACTAAACAAATAAACATACAAAAGTCACACTCAAATTGGTAAAACAGGACAATATATCAAAAGTATATTCATGTATTTTGTTTTTTTATTTACTTATTATTTCTAGTTTTTTATTACTTTTTATATTAATATACAATCGTACAGTTTCAAAAAATTTAATTGGCATGTTTATAATTGTGTCATGATATTAGTTTTATCTCTTCAATCTAGTTATTTTCATTACAAATAAATAAATTAATGAAAACTTAATTCAGTATATTTCGCTTTTTAATGTCTGTTCTGTGATACTTGCTCCCAAACCATAATCAGTAGGATATTTTGTTCGAGTAGTATTAATCTTTCTTCACATTTTATTGGAGTCGAAAATAAACAGAAAGGCCTTGGTCTGGGTGCGGGTCGGCGCGGTTTTGTTGAAATAACTCTCGGAAAATGGTACGATGTTTTAGAACATCCTTTAATTTGTTAACATTTTCTTCTCTAAATAAGTCCGCAACGGATGAAATTTGGAATAATTCGTTCAAAACCTACTTTTAGAAAATATACTATCATATATTAAGTCACAAACTCGTGGCATCTATCGATGGTCCCCATCAAAAAGGTCCGAGACACATAATAGGCAATGAAGAAGGCAATGTGAGGAGTTTTACTACGCGATCAAACCCGCAAGGACATCAGTTTACTGGTTTAGTCCAAAAAGAACATACATACATACATTTAATCACGGCTGTGATTCCCTAGAAGGGGTAGCCAGAGCCAAGGATTTATAAATTCCTCAGCCACTTTTGGAAGTTGTGTGGGGAAAAGATAGTAAAATAAAGGTTTTTGGTGATGGGTCTCCAACCGCATCGCCCAAAAATCCAATAAAAAGCCCCAATACCCTTAGTCGCTTCTTACGACACCCGTGGGTAGGAAGGAGTAGCGACATTCTAAGCCGGCACTACACGGCAAAGAAGAGTTGCTCAATAAAAGTGGCGCATGGTGGTTTTTGAGCGATGCAGTTGGAGACCCATCACCAACGGTATTTCAACCATCTCATCCCAAAAGTGGCTAAAGAGTTGCTAGCTCTAAAGTTACCTCTTTTTGAGATTGATGGCCATGAGTTTATGTATTTATGTTACATACATACATATACTCACGGCTATAAATCCCTAGAAGGGGTAGCCAGAGCTAAGGAATTAGAAATTCCTCAGCCACATTTGGAAAATTTAGTGGGGAAAGGATGGTAAAGTAAAGGTTGTTGATGATGGGTCTCCAGCCACATCGCCCAAAAATCCCTTAAAAGCCCCAATACCGTTAGTCGCCTCTTACGTACACCCATCGGTAGAAACGGGATAGTGCTATTCTAAGCCGACACTACACGGTATTTATGTTCCATCGTTAATAAAAACAATATCAATTAAAACGCTACATAGGAAAGCTCACTATTATCTGTAACTCATTTCGGCACGAATAGAAGAAATCTCGGTTCAATTCGACAAAGGAAAAGAAAAAATAAAGGAAATCCCGGAAATGACAATTACATTGGACACAAAGGAATTACAGCTTACAGTAGTTACAGCTTACCGGAGACGATATTGTCAGCGGAGACAAATAATATAAACACATACAGATGATACGATAGGTCGCCTTGCAGCTTTTACAAAAATAACACTGAGTGAAAATGTAGACTAATAGTGGGCAAAAACTTAATGATTTTATTACTAGCATCTTTTTGAATTAAACTCAGAATATTTGGTTTAAATGAGTTGCGATAAAGATGCTAGGTCGAGGAAGTCACAGGACTGATTTATTGTTGGCAATTTTATTGGTCTGGTAGATATTATTCTTATCCGGTCATATTTTGAATTTATTTTGTTAAACTTGATCTATGCTGCTCTTTGATTGATATTAATTCTCTATTTTCAAGCCTTGGATATTTTTAACTCATTTACCGATTTGTAAAGATGAAACGATGTATACCAATGGATATATTAAAAAGGACTATCACGGAAGATAGGCGTCAAAATTATGAAGTTAATTTTATGAAAAGTTTTATTTATTTTTTATTTATCTTTTATTTATTAGTAAAAGAATTATAAGTTTAAATAAAAATCATTGGAAAGTAATGACGTAAGTGTCTTTATGTAAGTAAACGCTGTATACCTCCGACTTCATTAAACGCTGTATACCTCCGACTTCATTATTTAGGGTTATTCATTTACTTCATTTTAATATAGAACTCCACAAATATAACTCAGCAACTTACACCTCGAGCAAATCTCATATAATACAAAAGGCACGGAATGACATATTCTTTCGCTCGACAATTGTCTTTAGATTGAACTCGACAGAGATCTGGAACGAGGCTGAGAAATTGCTCCTTTCATTTTTTGATGAAGTTTGTGACCGTAAAAGAGAGACTTCTTATTCTCACCTTTATATCTGTGATTGAAGTTTGCCTGAGAGGGATGAGGTATCTATTGTGTTTGCTCGGATTTTTATGTTTTGGGAATTGTCTTTTGTAAATAAATAAAATATTGGGTCTTGGTTCGGCAATATTTTCTGTACTTTTGTTTGTGTATTTGTAGAAATATAGCTTTAGGCATCGGGAAATTAGTACGCACGAAAAGTTTGTGACCGTTTAAGATGTTATTATTTTTAGAGGTAGTAAATTGTTACATGTTGTTATAGAAGCAAAATATAATAATATTGCAATAGTAAAATATTTTTGGCAACGTTATGAAAAAGGTTTGTGTATTCAAAGCCAAATAAAAACATTAGTATTCATTCTATAAAAGGAATAACATTCGGAACAGTTAACTAGTTATGATTAACAATTTATGATGGGATCCAAAACAAAGCGAATCACCTTTTTTTTAATATGTTAATCGACCATGTGAAAACATATCGAATGTACATATCAAATAGCCAGAGCTACTAGGGATTTAGAAATTCCTCAGCCACTTTTGGAAAGCTAAGTAGGAAAAGATGGTAAAATAAAGGTTCTAAAAATCCCTTATAAGCCCCAATACCGTTAGTCACCTCTTACACCCACCGGAATAAATACGGTAGTGCTTTTCTAATCCGACACGACTCAGCGATGATATGATAGACATTATCGTTTAATAAAAGAACATTAAATGCATCAAATTAAATTCATTGCCATTCAAGCAATAACTCAATCGCTTCAGCGACCATGAACCTGTAAATCTAGATTCCAAGTAGAGGAGCTATCGGGACGTCTGCGGCGAATGACGGATGAGGCCGCGGTTGGTGACTGGCCTCTTTGCGTCCATCCATCAATTGAGCAGCTTACCGCTGGGAGGATCAGTGGCTAGAACTGAGGAGCTGAAGTGGATTCACAATGAATGTCTTTTCGGTTTGTATAAAAGAAAGAAAGATTGTATCCCACCAAAAACATTAAATGTAAAAAAATGCCAAGTCTCTCGATGCAGTTTTTCCATCTTAAAAAGTTTTGAGATCTCATAGAAGCCAAGTTCTATTCAAAATATTTCGTAGTTATAAATCAACATTTAGTAATTGTATCAATAGTTTTCTTTATATTATAATTATAGTGACTTGGCAATGAGCACAAGAAGAAACAAATAAAACGGCATACTCGTATTTGGAGGAGTTGAAAGTTACACACACCGCATGCGTAAACATTAATATCACAAAATTAATTTTATTTTGGTTTATCCGTGTCGTCCCAACCGAATTTCGGCAACGGCAGTCAGTCTTAGTGCACTCTCGATTCATTTACTTTTATAAAGCGATGGCCCGTAAGGTATTCTTAATTATTGTATTGGAGCATGTAGTCGGAAGTGACCATCATGATTCACACATAACAAATAATCTGATCACTGGTCTCGTCAGTAACATTTGCATATAATTCCAGGCAGCAAGCAGCTTTTAATTTGTGCTCATTGCCAAGTCACTATAATTATAATATAAAGAAAACTATTGATACAATTACTAAATGTTGATTTATAACTACGAAATATTTTGAATAGGACTTGGCTTCTATGAGATCTCAAAACTTTTTAAGATGGAAAAACTGCATCGAGAGACTTGGCATTTTTTTACATTTAATGTTTTTGGTGGGATCTCATTTATTTTTTGTAATGCATTTCTTTCTTTTACTTTTAGGTGACCTCACAATTTCTTGGACGTCAGCTACTGCTTTGCTTAGAACCCATTCTCTATCTCTATCTCTTCTGTTTCTTCTCTGAGGCTTCGTTACTTCTAAGGTAGACAAGTCTGGGCGATATATACTTCGGAGTCGATTATATTCAGCTATTGCTGTCTCCTGAGCTTTGATACTACTAAAATTCACATTTATTAAATGTAATCCACCCAAACTAGTCACTCTTGAAAGGGCCACGTATGCTTGTTTGACGACTGAAAACTCCCATACATGCTGTATGACAACGAATGAAATAAACACGACCCATCTCCAGGAATAGAGATAACTCTGTGTGGACAAAGGTCGCCATTTATGTACAATATTTCACGTTCCATTACACTATATTTACAATTACTTCTATAACAATAGGGCTTAAACTTATATAAATATATGCAAACTAAATAGAACTAAACTAACTAACAAATAACTAACTAAATAAATATATATCTACTAACTTACAAACGATAACTAAACTAAACTAAATAACACGTAAAGTTCTCCGAATATCAATTATCACTACAATATTTTTTAGTTTCGAAATGGGTTTTCATAGACAGATGGCGCTATCAAATGAAAATTATCGAATTATTTTGAAGTACCTACTACTTACACTGCGCTTTGTAACGCAACCATAGCGCGATTCAGACAGGTACAACGCCATCTATCGAGCGCGCATACAATATTTATCGCAATACAATGGAGTTTTAGCTTTATTAATTTAATGAACTTTATGTATTAATTTGTATTAATGATAGTCTATGTATTACATTTATATTATTCTTTTCTATTCTATGTATGTATTCATCCAATTGAATAGGTACTTGAACAACGAACAAAGTTAACAATGCAGTCAAAATCCATACATAATGTTCTTGCCAAACCGCAAATATAAAATTGTTTTCTATGGCATATAATTTTTTAATGTTTTTATAATTTTTCCTTTATATGTGGCTAATGACCTATCTTGGTGCAAAATTTGAAGTTTCTAAGTCTGCTAGAAGTACCTTAGATTTTTGATGATCTGTCAGTGAGTCAGTGAGTGACAAAATGGTGTAACTTTGATCGACCGTAACTCCTAAACTATTAATTCATTTGGCGTGTAATTTCGAACTTAAGCTTGTTCCAATGCCTACTATTATTCACCGAAAACCTAAACTCCTAGCTTTGTCCACGTCGAAGATAAAGGGGGGGCGAAACAGCCGCGAAACGCTTCGAGAAAAGATGGTACGGCCGTGCCCGTTTTGCTCGAGACTTGGCAGGGGCACTGCCGTGCCCCCAGATTTAATTATTGCCCGTGCCCGTTTTGCTCGAGACTTGGCAGGGGCACTGCCGTGCCCCCAGATTTAATTATTGCCTAAGGGCACATCTATAACAAAATACAAACAATTAAAAAAATATTATCACCAAATTAAATAAGTAGATGATAAAATTAACAAAAACAAACAAAAACAGCAAAAAAAAGAAATTAAAAATACCACTAAAAAGGAATAAATGCGCTCAAAGGCAAAGAATTGGCTTCTGGCTCAAGGCATTTGACTTTAAAAACTGATTTTCAGCCAGAACCATAATGTGTCACGCCACGGACTTTCTTATAAAATAATAATATGTTACTATTTGACTTTCAAAAAAACAAAGACTTATCTTTTTTTTTTTACTTTGAAATAAATGATTTTTTTATTTGATTTTACTTTATATATAAATAAATATTATAATATATATAATAATGCATAAAAGAAGAGTTTTAAAGAGTTTTCGAAGAAATACGCTGAGATGAATGTAATATATAGTTATAAACTTATTCATTAAATACATATTATAGATTAAGAGCATATAAAGATTATATTATTTTAATGAAACTCGATAGTTTTTCAGGATCGTAAATAATCTCGATCGATAGTTTTTAACGACAACTAATAATAATAATAATTAAATAATTTCGGCCATGGGAGAGGCGAGAGTTAGTAGGGAAAAACTTCCTAACGAATACCCGGAACACCAAATTTTTTTCAATTAAACTTCCAAAAAAACACACCCTCTTTTGAATGTTGAACAAGAAGGAGTTTTCTAGCTGCAAATTAAACTCCAAAATATTTAAAAAAAGATGTTACTCAAAGTCAGGATTAAACAAAGTATGAAATCTTTATAAGTATTTATCAGGTGAAAGTCTAAGAATCATTTGAAAAGATGCGCCGACGGATGCCTAAAAATATATTAAATCAATGCAATATGCTTTACTCACACTACCACGTATTTAACTCCAGACACGTCAATTTATTATAATTAATTCCAAACTAAAAACAACTTAATGACTTGTATTATGGGACATATTATATATTATGTAATATACATAGAAATAACATCCAAGAATAAACATAAACATAAACGTTCACGCCGAATATCCCCGAAGGGGTTGGCAGAGGTACTAATACTTCTGAACATCACGTGACTTTGTCACCTGGTGTTCAGAGTACCCACGTTTTGCATGGACAGTGTACTCACGTGATAGGGGGCAGGCCTATCGCCGTTTTGTACGAATACACTGTCACATGACTAAGTACAACTCAGCCATGTGGTTTTCCTCACGATGTTTTCCCTCACCGTTAACAACCATGAATAAGAAACAATAATTTAAACTCAGGTGTAGCCAAAGCTTTAGGGCTAAAACTCTTAGAATAGAATAGAATAGAATAGAACGATGCGATGTGGTTGGAGACCCATCACCGAAAACCTTTATTTTACCACCTTTTCCCCACTAAAATTTCCAAACGTGGCTGAGGAATTCACAATTTCTTAGCTCTGCCTACCCCTTCTAAGGATTTATAGCCATGAGTATATGTATGTATGTATTATTTATTCATCCTTTATTCCTCAGCCACATTTAGAAGTTGATAGTGAAACAAGATGGTAGAAATAAAATATCGTACCATTAACCATTAACCGATGATTAACTCACGATTTCAACCCATGCCTTTTATAAAACAAGCGGTATTATTTCCACAAAGTTATAAAATGGTATTAAGCAAAACAATTTGAGATTTTCTCTATTCTCGGTTTTACAAAGGATGGAAACGAAATAGATTTCCCTAGCATTTTTATCTTAAGTTGATTGACAGTAAACCTGATAGGAGGAAAGGAGGGTGCCGCTTTATTTTATTTTTAATAAGAGGATTTTCAGATGAGGGGTTGTTCGGGGTATTTCGGGTATTGTAGGATCATCTGACTTGAACGTAAGATAATTTGGTAAGATTGCTTTTATAAATCAGGGCATTTTAAATTCAAATTAGGCGAAAAAAAAAAGATTTTTAGACAGTATTTGTATTCTTTTAAAGATTTCGATTTCGTTTTTATTTTAAGGCTTGAAAAAGAAAATTAGTGTAGCTTATTTCGGTTATGTAGTATTGATTTTTAAATAAATAATTCAATGTCTTGTACTGAGCTCTGTTGAATCATAACTATCTTTATTCGTATAAGTCTTCCTTTGCACTTCTTCTCAGCTATTTGTGATTCCTTACGAAACTTACATTTAAATTAATTCCTGCTAAAAAGTGTTTGAAAATCCATGCAATAATTTGGATGTATAATAAGGCAATAAAAATCCACGGAACCTTTACTTTCATTTGTACACAAATGAATAATATATAATGTTACCACTCAATACCGAAACAAGCCAACCCCCTCTCGCTCACGTCGGTCTGCGAGGCCGCTCACAAATAATTACCAGCAGTTTGCGCCGCACTAATGATATTTGACAAGCAAACTCTTAAACTGTTTGAGTGAGAACCAACTTCGACACGCGTTCGAGCGTATTCTGAAATATATTATTAGTATCGAAATGTGTATTTTGGTTTTACTATGTGGTTGGTTACTGTAAAGTATGTGAGATGGTTAAAATTGCCGTGCCGTGTAGTGCCGGCTTAGAATGTCGCTACCCCTTTCTACCCACGGGTGTCGTAAGAGGTGACTAAGGGTATTGGGGCTTTTTATTGGATTTTTGGGCGATGCGGTTGGAGAAACATCACCAAAAACCTTTTTTTTACCGCCTTTTCCCCACTCAACTTCCAAAAGTGGCTGAGGAATTTATAATTCCTTGGGTCTGGCCACCCCTTCTAGGGAATTATAGCCGTGAGTATATGTATGTATGTATGTAATAATACTTAAGTTGTAACTTTATGGTCTAACAGTTTGGCGTGGATGTCTTAAGTTTGATTTCTGGGTTTGAATCATACATTCATTGTTTAATTGTTATTTAAAATGAGTGTCACTATAATATTTTAAATGGAATAATAACCGTATTATTTGTATATCGCCTATATTTGTATGTTTGTGTCGCTAAATGTAGGTTTCTTTTACATACATATACTCACACCTTTAGTTCCCATTGGGGTAGGCAGAGACTATCGATCGCCACTTTGTACGATTCTATCTAGCTTCGTTTACAACCATCATACTTCTCATACATGCTCTGTACATTATCATAATAAACATGATTCTGTTTTATAAAACTAGAATAAAGTACTATTTGTAGTTTAAGAAATAATATAATCGAAGTTTGCCATGTAGTGCCGGTTTAGAATGTCGCTAGAGGCGACTAAGGTATAGGGACTTTTCTAGTAATTTTTGGGTGATGTGGTTGGAGACCCGTCACCAAAAACATTTATTATTACCATCTTTTCCCCACTCAACTTCCAAAAGTGGCTGAGGAATTTCTCATTCCAAAGCTCTGGCTACCCCGTTTAGGGAATTACAGCCGTGAGTAAATGTATGTATGTATGTATGTAAAACCAGAATACTCGGAAATCGGAATTACTCGGAGTTTAAGAAAATACTGGTCAACCGTGAGTCTAACAAAACAAAGGCTGTGCAATGGCGCAAAACAAAACTTAGAGTGAGAAAAGTAAGTAAGAATTGGTTTCTTAGAACTGAGCTCCGCATTTACTCTCAGTGTTCATCTTGGTTACTATTTACTTATACTGAGATGTATTTTAAACTCAATTTATATCAATATCACAGATCAAATGAACAAAATATTATCTTTTATCGTAAAGTTTGTGTATTTCTTCATTATTAGTGTAAAGAGTCTGTTTAAATATGTGTTTTGTAAAGTACAGTGTTTTTACTGTAAAATAAAATATCTTTTGTAGGGTATGTAGACTACTCAATACCAACGATTTTGCCTGTTTTAGGTAAGAAATTAGAGCTAAAACTTGCTCGATCATAAATCTCACACTTTCTTTTTTTATTATCGTGAGTATATATTTATATAAATAGTAGACAATAGTATAATCCATTTAGTTATAAAACTAAAAAAAGCTGTCTTAATTGTAAATTTACAATTATATTATATTTTATTTAGTCTTGATACACCGACGTGATTAATTGTCACAGGAAAAATCTTTTGTGATACCAAACTTTGTTACAAATTGCTGTCATTTACAAACTCCGCATTAATCACTTGCCAACCCCATGAGGTAATTATTTTTATGTTTTTAGAAATCTCACTCTTACTTACTTAAATATTCGTTTTATATATACTATTCTATCAAATCAATAAATAGCTAAATAGCAGAAATAACATAAGCTGTTTTTTTTAAATGTTTTTTGACATGAATTCCTCATGTGGGGATTATTACTCATAAATAAAAGATGTTATTAAAGGAAAGAAAAATTTCGACACTGGCGGGGTTCGAACCCGCGACCTTCGGGTATACGCCCCCGTCTCTCTGCCAACTGAGCTACAGTGTCAGTTGGCATCCAGCGCGAAATTTCTCTATCCTTTGTTTCTTTTTTACACGTTCAAGTAGTGTTTGCGTTTCCTACCTCCGAATTTTAACTAATTCGGACGGCCACTTGTCTACCTTTTCAGATAGAATGCAAATGTTGGAAACGCCTAACTATCACATAATTTTTAATGTTTTTTGACATGAATTCCTCATGTGGGGATTATTACTCATAAATAAAAGATGTTATTAAAGGAAAGAAAAATTTCGACACTGGCGGGGTTCGAACCCGCGACCTTCGGGTATACGCCCCCGTCGCTCTGCCAACTGAGCTACAGTGAATTAAAGCTCTTTACTAGTCTAACTAAAGTTGTGTTCAAAAATGGCCGTATAAAAATTATAATAAATCACAATCATTGATTTTTTTACCCTAATACGTAATTTTTACAGATAACACCTAATTCATTTGTATTTTTATATTGTATTTTAGGCCCTATCCAATCAAATGTTTGTCAACTAATCCAAAAGTATTGACTAAAAATCTGTACTTATATCATTATACGGGTTTCACAGAATAAGTATTCTTCCCACACGAAGCTACCTGTCTGAAACGGCATATAGTGGAGCACTCTCGAGGTAAGAGGCAAGTCTCGCTCTCCACACACCGTTTGTTTGGTCAACACGAGCTTGCGGATTTATTGCCAACTTACTATCTTTTGTGGGATAATCTTCTCAAAAGAGCAAGACTTTTGTACTCTTTTGTATTTATTTTTTGGTATGTTATAGAATAGTTTTGTGTTTTTGTAAAGCCGATTCATACAGGCATCTGAAGACCTTAGGTCGTTATTTTACAATCACTTATTTAACAAAAATTGTGATAATTTGTAATTATATTTAGGATCAGGATGAATAATAAAATGTGCTATAACTTTTGACGTACAAAAAACCACTCATAAATCTTGTAAAATTTTGATCAATCCTTTTTAAATTTTCAGTAAATCGGTCGGTTTAGTAGTAGCGGTTACATTGTTATATTAAAAACCTACAGCTTCATGGTTTGATTCCTGGGGATAACACGTTTAAAATAATTTACATGAGTCTAAATCTGGTTGATAAATTGCTAGAGGCATTAAATCAAATTCTCGATTGTTCGTTTTGACTAAAAGCAGCTCATTTTAACACTTCTTCCTGCATGAATATATATCGTAATTGCTAACGTAAATACTGCTGTACAAATAATGTAACGAGGTAAACAAAATAGCAAATAGACTATAGTAAAACAAATATCATAAATGTTAATGTAGCGCTGCGGTCGCGGTCCGTAATGAACAAGACCGCGCTGTGGTCTGCCAGACTCACGCACTCGCTTTAGGGTTACGGTTCATTGTTTTACTAATTGCTGTTAATGTTTTAATATTGCATTATCGCTGAAAATATATTTCGTTTTCATGTGCTTAAATTAATCCGTTAAGTCCCAGTTTAATGATGCAAGTTGTCAGTTCAATGGAAAAAGACTATGGTTTCCGATACAGAAGCACATAGATTCAAATCCCATACAATGATTCTTATCTAAAGTCATCAGTGTACTGTATATATCAAATATTTTGGCAGGGGTGTAAGAAAACATTGTAACTATATAAATAAATTTACACACAGATCAAGTTAGTCCCAAGATAAGTTAGACTTGTATTATGGGACACTAACTCGATGCTAATCATATAAATTTTCTCTCAGCGGGGATCGAACCCGCAACCATATCTACTCGGCCACGTATGTCGAATGCATATTGCTAAATATTTTCGTCATTTGATAAGGTATTCATATTTATAGTAAATGTGTAATTATGTCCCAAATTGTTGTCATCAAAATATAAACTCAAGCTGTAGAGCTTCTTGAACAAACATTAAATAAAACAAACAATAAAATACCCCAAATTATGAAACAGTTCCTTAACAAATAGTATCCCCTAGCATACACAGCAAATACGCTTGTTAAACAATGCAAGTGATAATAGTATGACGTCATACATGTTTGCGTTGCATTAGCTCACAGCGGTGCGGGCGACACACGCTGTCGACGACGGGTTAACCTGTGTACCTTGCAGTGTACGCTTTGAGGAAATATGTAATGAATTATGTTTGTTGTCCTTTGATGTTTTGTTGCAGGGTTAAGAGGGTTGAAGTTTTATTTAGATGTTATGCTACTCACCCACTTTTGACCACAGGAGCAATGTTACAAATGAGTTAGTTTAGAAAAAGTTACAACTACGTTCACGCCGAATATCCCCGAAGGGGTTGGCAGAGTTACTAATACTTCTGAACATCACGTGACTTTGTCACCTGGTGTTCAGAGTACCCACGTTTTGCATGGACAGTGTACTCACGTGATAGGGGGCAGGTCTATCGCCGTTTTGTACGAATACACTGTCACATGACTAAGTACAACTCAGCCATGTGGGTTTCCTCACGATGTTTTCCCTCACCGTTAACAACCATGATAAATTAACCACACATATGTCTTTAGAAAAGACAAATTGGTGTAGGCCCGACCCGGGATTTGAACACTAGTCGCTTGCACGAGAACCGAGTGTTCTACCCACTGGGCTATCACGGTTGCTTATCAGATTTTCTAATTCAAATCTTTTTGTTCATGAAAATCTCATGTGGGGATTATTACTAATAACATAACATAACATAACATAAACGTTCACGCCGTTTATCCCCGAAGGGGTTGGCAGAGGTACCAATACTCCTGAACTCACATGGCAAGCGCCATCTAGTTTCCAGAGAAGGTACCCACGTTTTGCTTAGACAGTGTACTCACGTGATAGGGGGCAGGCCTATCGCCGTTTTGTACGAATACACTGTCACATGACTAAGTACAACTCAGCCATGTGGGTTTCCTCACGATGTTTTCCCTCACCGTTAGCAACCATGATAAATTAACCACACATATGACTTTAGAAAAGACAAATTGGTGTAGGCCCGTCCCAGGATTGGAACTCACGCCCTTCTGTTTTTCGGGCGGGTGTTCTACCCACTGGACTATCATGTCGCTTAACTAATAATTAAAGAATAAATAAAGGAAAGAAAAATTTCGACACAGGCGGCTAAAACGTGTAAAAGAAATTAAGGATAGAAGAATTTCGCGCTGACAGCCATTGACACGGTAGCTCAATTGGCAAGAGCGACGGGGGCGTATACCCGAGGTCACAGTTTGAATCCCGCCTGTGTCGAAATTTTTCTTTCCTTTATTTATTCTTTATTTATCAGATTATCTTATTGCATGTAAGACACTAGACAATATTAGGTTTAGTTAGTAGGTACAATTGAAAGTATTTGGTTTAGTTATTCCGGGCACTGCTGATAAGTTATTCCTATAATACTAACACTTAGCCATTTAAAAACCCGGGGAATATAAATGACCACATGGCAGTAGGTAGTGAAATCTAAAGTACTTTTTGGCAACACAGTAATTACATTGCCCATTGCAACATTTCTGTTGGTATATAAAACATAATACAACACAAGCACGACTTTTGCTATTCAGTGTATTCATTTGATTTGAGATATTGCTCCAACTTTATCGTCTTCTAAAATTTAGAATATCATAACATAACATAATCGTTCACGTCGAATATCCCAAAGGGGTTGGCAGAGGTGCTAATGCTTCTGAACATCACGTGACTTTGTCATCTAGTGTTGAGAGTACCCACGTTTAAAATGTATCACTAACCCTTTTATCCCATGGCAGTCGTAAGATGCGACTTAGAATTAATGGGATTTTCAAGTGATTGTTGGGTGATGTGGTAGGATGAGGTATCATCAACTGTACGTAGGACGGAGGTCAATCAAAGATTGAAGTTATTGATAATGTATTTTTTTACATAATTTACATGATTATACTCACAGATAAAATTACTTTCATATATACTCTCAGGGCTATAAATTCAAAAGTCGGTTAACTAGAGCTACAGTATTTCAATATCATAACATAACATAACATAAACGTTCACGCCGTTTATCCCCGAAGGGGTTGGCAGAGGTACCAATACTTCTGAACTCACATGGCAGCGCTATCTTGTGTCCAGAGAAGGTACCCACGTTTTGCTTAGACGGTGTACTCACGTGATAGGGGGCAGGCCTATCGCCGTTTTGTACGAATACACTGTCACATGACTAAGTACAATTCAGCCATGTGGGTTTCCTCACGATGTTTTCCCTTACCGTTAACAACCATGATAAATTAACCACACATATGACTTTAGAAAAGACAAATTGGTGTAGGCCCGACCTAGGATTGGAACTCACGCCCTTCTGTTTACGGGCGGGTGTTCTACCCACTGGACTATCATGTCGTTTCATATTTCAATATCCTTAGCCTCTTTTGGAAGTTGAGTAGGAAAAGTTCTAAGCAGTTTTGGCAGAACCAAAATATATTTTTGTGTGACTAGTTCATCAAGGTTCTGAACGATGAGGGAAAAAAAACATCGTAAGAAAGCCCACATCGCTGAGTTTTTGGTAAATATGTGACAGTGTATTCGCACAAATGGCGATAGACCTGCTATGCAAACCAAACACCTGGTCGAGATGAATAAGTATGAAAATAAGAGATGAAAAAATAATAACAGTAATTTATATGATACAAAATGGAGCCGACAAACTGTGAGTAATCAAAGGTTAAGAATAAATAAATGTACTAAAAATTAATGCTAACAATAAATCAGTTTTCCACTAAAACTTCCGTGAATGTGTTTGCTTTTTGCGACGAACAACGTGGGTACACTGAAAATGGAAAAAATGACATGTGATATTCAGAAGTCTCTGTAACTTTACCATGCCTTCAGGGACATAAAACGTGCACGTTGATGTGTCCAATTATATCACCAAACGAGGCTCATTACTAAGCCACAACGAATGAACGTCTGTCTGTACGTATTCGTCAAAACTAGTAGTGAAACGTACACCCCGAGCGAATAGCAATTAGCTGGCAATTACAGCGCCCAAATACAAAGCGAACTAAAACCTCGCTGTACATCGCTCGCTCACAATGATCATCATTATTCGGGCACGCGTCGCTGCGTCGTTGGATGACGCACTCGATTTTAATTAAAAATACAAGCGTTCTTGAACATTGGCTTAAAGTGCATACGTAGATTTTTGGTTTGGTTTGGAGGTTTGTTTTCATTTATATAAGATTAAAATTTAAAAAGAAAACAAGAACTAAAAGAGAGTTTCATTATCTAGATACTACACTAGAATAAGCTCTTGTTAACTACCAATTTCCGAAAATTCGATGTTTTTGAAAAATGTTGTATAATAGTTTACAAACCGCATTGCCCAATAGTGACTCGAAATGCCTAAAATTAAAATTTAACTAACCAAATCCGAAAGCCTTAAACTTCAATTTAACTGACTCATTTCAATACAAAAGTAATACTGTTGAAATAATCTGATTTAATTTGGTAAGTAAAAAAGTCTGTCCAAAATTCCCCATCATTAATTCTATTTTAGGTCTACAACTTGAAACTCATTTAAATTAGTCTATTCAAAAAATAGCTAGGCCAGTAGTTAACCCCAAAAAGGTCGGGGCTCTTCAAAATGATCGTAGAGGCAATGTTGCGAGGCAGTGGTGCTTTGGTAAACCTTTAAATTAACTTTTTGCAACCGCCCGACAACTTTTAATCGCTAAAGTTGAGCGACGGCCTTGTAGACCCACACGCCGCCGCAACAATTTAAATATACTCGAAGAGTTTTAGGGTTATTCAAATTGTGCATTTCGACGTCAGTATTTCATAGTTAAAATATGACTTGAATGATGAATAGGCTTGACAGTTTAATGGTTTTAAATTTATGTCTTGGTACCGTCATACTGAGTTCTTTTAAGTACACTATAGGAATATATTGTGAGGTTAAAGTAGCCCTGGAATGTTCCACTGTTTTTTGCTGTTGAGTAAAAATATAAATAATTTAGTAATTTGCCGTGTAGTTTCGGCTTTGAATAGCACTATCCCGTTTCTACCGATGGGTGTACGTAAGAGGCGACTTACGGTATTGGGGCGTTTAAGGGATTTTTGGGCGATGCGGTTGGAGACCAATCACCAACAACCTTGACTTTACCATCTTTTCCCCACTCAACTTTCCAAAAGTGGCTGAAGAATTTCTAATTCCTTAGCTCTGGCTACCCCTTCTAGGGATTTGAGCCGTGAGTATATATATGTATGTATGTAATTTAGTAATTTCATATCATTTTACCAAAATCAAAACGGAAGAGTGGTATTAAAATATTGTAAAAGTTTGTCATACACAAACCAATATGTTATTACACTCATGGTGACATCGAAACATGGTTTCATCACAAACCATGCTCATCTTTCCAAGCTACCAAGGCTTTTTACTTAATAAGCTTTAGAAATATCGGGTTCCATTAAAATGTGAGAACTCAACATCACTCTTAAGTCTTACCCTACCCAAAAAAAACATTGTTCAATTCTATCACAATATCAATTTCGCCAGTCCTATTAATATACCATTCTGTAGGTGAATTCACAGATAAAGTTAGCTGTGGAATGGCAACCGCATGGAATCAGCACATCAGCGGTGGAGTGTTCGTGACGTCACCGACTGAACTTCACACCGCAAACTCTGTGCGAGCTGGCAGACCGACTGACATCGATTATATTGACGGACGAATAAACTATGAGCTTTTTTTTTTTGTTGAATATTCAAGATGTAATATGGCAATGTTAGAGTGAAGATTTGTTCTGCAATAATACTTTAATACATACCTACATACTTATACTCACGGTTATAAATCCCTAAAAGAGGTAGTCAGAGCTTCAGATTAAGAAATTGTTATAATAAATTCGACATAATTCTTAACTATACTCGCGAATGTAAGTTCCAAAAAGCAGAAACCAGTGCTTAAAAATCAGAATGATACTTCTGAAAGTTGATTGAGGAAGAGATTGTAAAAAAATATGGTTTAGAAGGGTCATAAACGACATTGCTCACACAATAATGTAGGGTCAACTTCAGGGAGTGTGGAGGTTTTGAAATAAAACCCAAAATAGCGGTACACTTCGTATAATTTCATCTTTCACAACCACTTGCCGATACAACGGACTACTGACAATTGCCCCCGCAAAAACAGAGATCGTATATTTATACCTTACCTAACCTTAAGTCAGTTGATTTGATTGATTTAAATCAACTGACAGTCTCATTAATAATACTCCACTCAAATCCACATAATCATTATTATAACTCATTTATAAATAAATAATAACATTTTAGAAATGAGTATTTACCAAAATTATGGATTTAATTACAATCATTATTTTAATCAGCGTGAGCTGTTTTGAAGTAAAGTCAAACTAGTATCTCATTATTCATACACGACACCACTAATACTTATTAAATAGGTAAACAATATGATTACACAATAAAACCATACAGTTTATAAATTATAAATAGTATAAATTATACAGTATAATAGCCAATCATAGCACACTCATTATTATAAGCTTACAGCTCGGCCTTCCTGTTATAAGCGAGTCCCTTCGCTTTTGGAAATATTTTTAAAGAATTAATAAAACTTTATTATATTATATATTTTTTTATACATAGGTAAGTTCTTGAAATAACTTGTAAATCCTGGTAACAAGTGATTCAAAATTAACAGGTCCTAATGTGTTAATCCGTACTAATGTTTCATAATTGCGATTGCATTAACTTTTTATACACATATATATGCACACACATATCATACACATAGTTTTACAGACATTTACATATTATTTACACATTCAATATACATATATATTTTTATTTACATATTCTACACATTACACACTAACAATGTATTTTTTTATTTTTTTATTTATACGAATTGTAATATTAAGCACATAAATATAGAATAAAATAAAATAAAAAAATAAAAAATAAAATAATCATTTATTTCAAAATAAAAAGATAAATCTTTGTTTTTTGAACGTCAAATTTTAACTTAATACTAAGTTTACTTCGGATTCGGAAGGTGTTTTGTTGAGAGAAGAACCCGTAAGAAACTCGTCAACACACATCTTTTTTTAACGTCCATTACAATTTTGGTGTTAGCCCGGAAACATCCTGCACAGAGCCCTGATGACACCAAGCCACTTCATCATTAATGTAATCATTGACATTGTAATAGGCTTTCGAACTAAGATTTTTTTTAACTGCTGCTTTGAATTTTGTTTCTGTTAAATTTAAAATGTCCTCAGGTATTTTATTATACATTTTTACGCATAACCCCATGAAAGATGTATTTACTTTTGACAATCTGTATTTTGGTACTGATATTTTATTGTTGTCTCTCAGGTTTCGAATATGTCTGTGACAATTTTTCACAAAAGAGGCCTGATTCTTTCTTACATACATAATATTTTCATAAATATATTGACATGGCAGTGTCATTATATTTATTGTTTTAAACAATTCCCTCAGGGAATCTCGGGATCTCAAATTGTATATAGCTCTTATTGCTCTCTTTTGGAGAATAAATATGGAACCAACATCAGCTGCTCTGCCCCAGAGTAAAATACCGTAAGACATTACACTATGAAATTAGCTGTAATAAACTAATCGAGCTGTCTGTACATCTGTCAAATGTCTTATTTTCCTAACGGCATATGCAGCACTACTTAGCCTGCCAGCTAGTGAGCTAATGTGGGGTCCCCATTGGAGCTTGGAGTCCAGAGTTATCCCTAAGAAAACTGTGTTATCCGAAAATACTAACTTTTCATTATTTAAAATTATTTCGTTATCAACGCACCTAACATTAGGTAATACAAATTTAATGCATTTGGTTTTTTTACCATTCAGTACAAGATTATTGGAAGCAAACCATGTTTGAATCTGTGAAACCGTGTTATTCACCTCGTCAATATTCTGATTATTTCTTTCAACGTCAAATACTAAAGAAGTATCATCAGCAAATAACACTATCTCGGACATTTTCTCGACCATGAACGGCAAATCATTAATATAAACTAAAAATAAAAATGGGCCCAAAATAGAACCCTGCGGAACACCCATTTTTACATGAGTTCCAGGTGATATTGCATTATTGATTTGCACTTTCTGTATCCGATCCGAAAAGTAAGACTTTATTAATTTAAGTGCGTCACCTTGTATGCCATAATGTTCTAATTTAATAAAAAGGATTTCATGATCTGCACAATCAAATGCCTTCGTAAGATCGCAAAACAAACCAATAGCATCATTTTTGCGTTCCCACGAATCAAAAATGTGTTTCATTAAGGCAACGCCTGCATCGGTGGTAGAGCGGCCCTTCGTAAAGCCAAATTGTTTTGGATGAAACAATTTGTTTGAAGCGAAATGCAAAAGCATTTGATTGAACATTAGTTTTTCGAATATTTTACTTAAAACTGGCAGAATTGATATGGGTCTATAACCATCAGGACTAATTTTATCTCCTCCGGATTTAAGAAGTGGTACAATTTTACTATGCTTCATGAGATTTGGAAAGATTTTATTTCTTATACATTCATTAAATATATCTGCTAAATATGGAGCCAAAGTTACAATAAAATTATGGCAAACTTTCACTGACATACCCCAAATGTCTTCAGAACTTTTTAGTTTAAATGATTTAAAACATTTTTCGATATCTGTAGGGCTGACATTTTTAAAACAAAACAAAGTTTCGCACCTATCAACATTTTGTTGTAACAAGTGTTGAGCTTTTATGACCGATGTGTTTAAATATTCAGTTGTTTTTGATGGTATGTCAGTAAAATATTTTTCAAAAATACAAGCGATTTCCTCATTAGAGGTAGTCAGACCTTTATCAGATCGAACACAGAACTCCTGATCACATGGTTTACCTCGGCCTGTTTGGGTGTTGATAATATTCCACACTGTTTTAACTTTATTATCGGATGTTCGGATACGTCGGCTTAGGTATCTGGCTTTAGCCTCTTTACATACTTTATTAAATATTTTTGAGTATTTTTTTACATATTCACTCAATTCATTATTATTACTATAAGCTTTTTGATCATATAAATCGAAGAGTTTTTCTCTTGATCTATAAATACTTGGTGTTGCCCACTCACAAAACTTAAATTTACTGGTAATAGTTAAATTTTTTACATTGAAAATTTCATTAAACTCATTTATCAAAACATTATAAAAGATATCATAGCTAGTATCTGAGTTTTTATTAATTGTAAATGTAGGCAACTTAGAGCTTATTATATTTATATATTTTTCTACTTTACTAGCAGTAATATGCCTTTTTTTAATAACAATTTTTGGTTCTGGTATCTCTAGAGGAAAGCTAACAAAAAGGCCGCTGTGATCAGACTTTAGTTTATTTATAACACTTTTACTTGAAAAATCTGCATTAGTAAATACATTATCTAAGCATGTTTTGATTCTAGTCGGTTCCAAGAATAAATTTTCTAAATTGAACGATTGGAATAAACTCATCAACCGTGTTTTAAGATAACTGTCTTGTAGGAGATCCACATTGAAGTCTCCACATATTATTATACGTTTTTTATTCCTGAAAACTTTGCTTAATACATCTTCCATTACATTTTCGAATTTATCATAATTTTGGTTATAAGGGGGTCGATACACACATACTAAGAAATAGTTTTTTAACTCTATGCAGGATAATTCCACGACTTGCTCAACGCTTAACTTTACAATATCATTACGAATTTTTGATTTAATATTATTTTTTAAAAATATAGCGGAGCCACCACAGGCTTTAGAATTGCGGCAGTAGTTGCTAGCTAAATAATAGTTTTCAAAACCAAATATGAGTTCGCAATTCTTAAGCCAGTGTTCAGTAACACATAAACAATCTATTTCATATTTTTCCAAAAACAGTTCTATTTCTAATTCTTTACAAGAAAACCCCTGAGTATTTTGACATACAAGTTTAAACTGGGAGACTCCTTGTAAAGTATTCTTTTTATTAATATTGCCAGAAGAACCTCCTTCCTTGTTTACAATATTGATGTTAGGTGACGACTTAAGGACGACAGGAGGCTCTTCCATTGTCACTCTTAAAAGTTTAAATTATGGTTTCCACCATCGCATACTAGAAGTAAGTTTCCCCTTATATTAAATATATGGGGGTCAGATATATTATATGCTAATAATTTAGCAATGTTCCGCTTTTGATTTAAGGGTATGTATACAGTACCCAGTCGAGAATTTGAATAAGGTAAAAACTTATTCAAATCCAAACAAAACAAATTGTCGCTTTGACAACATGTCACGTGACATATTAAATTATTCATAATATGAATATTGTCATTCTGCTTCATATTAAGTAAGTATGGAAAGGTACAAAATATAAATTTACATTTATATATTTTTTGTATTTCCAAAAGTTTATTTATACTTTTATTTAATAAATACTTATTTAATCCTATACTATTGCCGACCAGTACGACAATCGTTGTATATTCGTCATAAGTAGAACTCATAATGGTACTCATCACGTACCTCCTCCTCACAGTCCATATATGTCCCCACCAAGGGGCTCCAGCCCACCCTACATAGGGCGATCTGGCCACAGTCCACCACGCCGGCCAATTGCGGGCTGGCAGACCAACGACCACCACCGCAACAGTAGCCGGGAGCGACGGCCCAACGTGCCCTCGGAAGCACGGAATCATCTTAATTCTCGGATAGTCAGGTGATTCAAGCCTGCAATATCCCTCCAAACTCGGTCAAATCTTACAAATCAAATTTGTAAGGTGATCACCCCCCCGGGGATCGAACTCGAGACCTCCGCACCCGAAACCAAGCGCTCAACCGCGAGGCCATGGAGGCAGTCATCACAGTTAAAACATTTTACAAAGATTACACTGCTAAACAGAAGCACAATTGGTGGCTTAAAACTATCTCTTCCAGACAACTCTTCAATGGAGAGATCAATACGTTAGTAAAAAGAATAGGCAGATTCACAACTCACATACTCGTGAGGTTATAACTTAATTATTAATTATTTGTTTATATATTATATCGTACTTATGTGATTTTCTTATATATATTTTTTTATTTATTCACTATTTAAATCGCTTAGATCATTACTGCCTTCTAGGTATGACTGTCATTAGGGAGTGCTTTTAAGACGCGGTACGAGCCTTAATGTCACAATCAGAACTACTATGGTGGTTGCTATGGAAATATATTATACTGTATGGGACCCCATGTATCAAGTTTATATAAAAATGCTTCAACAAAATCGAAATAAGTGTATTAAACACCTCACTATAGATTTCCATATTTAGACAACCTTCCTAACTTCATCATCATCATCATCATCATCAGCCACTGGACGTTCTAACTTTAAAACCCTTAAGATGTACAAAGGACACTAGGGATCAACTAATTTTATTGAAAACCATCCATAAAAAGGACTTGTAATCAAGGTTAAACTTCAGCTGTTCGTCCTACAATACTAGAATCCGATTCTCATTCCGCACCCCATTTTCCGAATATGACATTTTTTCTTTTTTTATTGAGCATTTATTCATTTTAAATACTTTTGTAAACAGTTGGACTTTGTTGAATCAGCCGATCAACCTTTAATGTTCGAGTCCTAAAACTTTCTCATGATATAATTATTTAGATTATGAATTTATTTATGTTAAAGTATGTATTTTAAGTACTTTTATCCATCAATATATGTATCTTATCTTGCCATACAACGCGGTAACGCTTCCAGCATCTTAGGTACCCTTTCCCGATAAGAGGAACTGGAAGAAGTTTTTAGATTTTAAGTTAGGTTTTTTTTTTTTTTTTAATAATATAAAATTTTTCTTTTTTTTAATTTATATATGCCTGACCATGATAATTTAATGTACAGGGTTTATTAATTTTTCCTACCTTGACTTTTATTTAGTAAGCTTTATGATAATGGTAAGCTAGTTCTAAATAAGCTCTTATTGATTGTGTACCGAAAATAATAATTTCCTTGGAAAATAATAGTTGCACGGGGATTTGCTATAACTAACTCATATGGCCAATAGAAAGGAGTTTCCCGTTTCTGATTTGACTCAAGAGCATTCTGCTCCCGGAAAAACTGTCCGTCCACTCTTGGTCTTAGTACCTATGCTGACTTGTACCTAGTCAATATACTTCGTACCAGATACCTTAAGTTGCTAGATTAATAAATCGCGCGCATAGCACACTATTACGCTGAGCGATTTCTGATTTATTCTCTGATTGATTATTGTTACTTTTGTGTTTAAATTACACCATCTGAATTTATTACTGAATAAACTTTTGTAACATAAATTACCCTTTTATTCCCTCAATATGGATAACTTTATATATTATCTTACATATATATCATACAATCTTACATATATATTTCTTTTTGTATTTGATGTTTATTACCAGTTTTTAAATATAAATATACCTACTTCAAAATTAGTACCATATATGACAAAGAATCTTATTTAGGTATACTTAATAATAATAATATCATAACTAATTATACATGTACATGTTTTTAAAATCTTGTTATATTCGCTTGGTCTGGTGGGGATGACAATCTGATGCCTTCAAACGAATTCATCTCTATAAACTATCCATATCATAGCCGATGTACAATTATTTTGTTTTAAATACTTATTTTAATTTGCAATTTTCTATATCAACTTCAAAATTAGTATACTATACTATAACTATTGGTAGAAACTTTAGAGGTCATCCTTGCTTGAAATATTGTGTACAGTTTGTTTCTCTAATAAATATTAAGCTATGGTAAAATGTACATAATTTTGATTTATACCATTTTAATTTATTTTTACCTTCCCCTGCTCGTGGTTCTAACTATATTTTTAACAAATGGAAGCAGGGCGAAGATTTGAGGTAAAATCTACAGTTATAGTCTTGACAGTTATGATGAGCGGCACTTTTAAAGTACAGAAACAATGTTAAGATTATATATTAATTGTGCTTCACTTATGTATATAGATTGACAAGACAAAGATGACAGCGATATCCAAAAATAATACACGGTGTGCTTAAATAAGTGTGAGTGGGTGACCCTAGTGTGGCGGATTCTATACTAGCCCTATAAAAATTCACGTATTTGACATTTTAGCCCGTATCGTACACTTTATCGTAATTGATATATTGTGATGATAGAAGTTATTATTTGTTTTATAATATATTTGCATCGAAATCTTTTATTTCGGATCCAAAGCAAAGCATATAAGATGGTGATAATTACAGTCTTAATTTGGACACGAATGGCTAAAAATTTAATATTTCCCGAAGGATATGCAATGGATTTAGATTCTGTGCTAATGATTATGACTTAAATACCAGAATTAACGAAAATAAGACAATTATAATTCACACAGACAGTTCATCTTGATGCCTAAGTCGTTGTAGGCAGCTATCGTGTCCGCGAGAGGATCACAGGTATGCAGGAGGTATACCCTTGTTGACGTTTATGCTATGATGTTCATCACTCTCTACCAACCCATGCACCTATACACCAGCATATCTATTATGGTTAAGATATCTCAAAGCTACCAAAGATTTTGGCTAAAAATTACTTAAGATTTAAGAAAACTTCAGAAGAAAAGTATTGAATGTTTGATGCTGATTTGGTTTATATGACAAATAAAACATAGTCTCCACCGATGTACGTCTTTATCGTTCGTTTTACGTTCTGAACTTCTACGTTGTAGTTGTAATGCTCACGGGATTTATCAGAGCCCTACCTATAGCCCTGAGTAGAGGTATACCCTTTGGAACTATCATATCAAAGTTGAGCTCTCTGGCTTTAGTAGGTTTTATGATAGAGCGTGACTTACAACCTCTACACAGCAATTTAGTGCTACCCCATTTACTTTGATGTCAGTTAAGTATTTATCAAGTTCCAGGTCTAAAGCTGAACTTGAGCTATTTCATTGTTTTTCATTTTTATCCTTCGGATTACCCTTCTTGGTATGTATATATTTTTTTTTTGTTCGCTGCAATGAACTGACAAATGAGAAGACTTTTCCAGCCAGACCAGGTGAACAAGGCGGTCATAATTATAATAATTTATCTTTGATATTGTTGATATTATTTAATTTAAGTAATGGAATTTAGTTTTGTGGAGGAAAAGGGAAGATCTTCCGCCAGGCGGTGGTATGCCTGGGGACCGCGGTCCAACTGTATTAAGTTGGAACTTGTATATATAGTAAATGTTTTAGAAACTTCGATTGCGCGATGCACGATTTGTATGGCGAGTTTTGATGACGCATGTGACGTATATTATTTGTTTTCGTGTGGCTGTGGAATGTGATTCTTCTTGCACTGTCAGCGTTTCTATGTAGTGCGCGTCATTGTGTACTGATAGCGCGCCGCTACATTACTCCCCCTCCAACAGGAAATTTTGACTCCATATCTTCGTGCCAGTGTGTGTGTGCTCAACGGCCATGTATGCCGGACCATCAATGTCGACTCCAGCAGCCACGGTGTGGGTGCCCCGTTGCGTGTCCCATTGCTGCCGTGCTGCGAGTCGTGTCTCTTGAGCCGTGGATTCGAAGCGCTTTGTCTGCAGTCCTTTGATATCCTTTTGCTGCTCGTACTTGTCTGGCCAATCCATATGACTCCTTGTGCTTAGAAGGACGCCATTGTGTTCTGTAGTCGGTGGTCACCAATGTGGAGGAAAAGGGAAGATCTTCCGCCAGGCGGTGGTATGCCTGGGGACCGCGGTCCAACTGTATTAAGTTGGAACTTGTATATATAGTAAATGTTTTAGAAACTTCGATTGCGCGATGCACGATTTGTATGGCGAGTTTTGATGACGCATGTGACGTATATTATTTGTTTTCGTGTGGCTGTGGAATGTGATTCTTCTTGCACTGTCAGCGTTTCTATGTAGTGCGCGTCATTGTGTACTGATAGCGCGCCGCTACAGTTTTATTATTGATATTCAAATACACTATCTTATTAATTTGCAATACTGAATATTAATGCAAAAAATATAAAATGTATACAAAACAGGAACAATACATTCACAAATTGTAACTATGATCAATTTTTGAAACAGAATATTCAATTTATTAAATCAGTAGTAGTCCCCATTTGATGTAAATATTAAATATTGGTTTCAATATCATTACATCAATAAGGCCTCCGCGACAAAGCGAAAATTCCGGCATCTGCCCAACAGGTTCGCCCAGTCCGGAGACACAAATATAACAAACTTTTTGAAATTACCCGAAAATTCAAATCGTTTTCTATTATTATTATTTTAGATTGAGCTACAATTAAACACATTCGTAAAACCTTACATTAAGAATTTGTAAATCTACCTAGCATTAATTGAGTTTATATAGTTAAATAATTACAAGTTGTATTTTGCCCTTTTCGGTAAATAAATTTGAATTTGAAGCATCTTGTCCATCGCAAAAGCAGAGTACATTTGCGATCAATTTTTCGCCTTGAGAATCATTCAAGATGGTCACCATATTGACCAACTTTAACCGTATTAAAGAAATTAAAAACTTGTTCACCTACCCTACACCGTGCAGCAGACAATCTACATCCTGGCGCCCATTAATTTTACATTAATTTAGTAGATTGTTTTTGGCGTAATAATATTGATCAAGCGATTCTCCGTACTGTACTCTTTCAGCCAGCATCTCAGACAAAATAAACAATAGCTCATCCATTATCATTTACCCTACGTCGTTTCACACTAAGCGACCCAACCAAAGAGCTGCGGTTACTGTCTATTTTGTTTTGGGAATAGTATCCACCCTCGCGTTTGCGTGCACAATGCTGTGAACATCGCTCCCTGCTATTTTCTCGTCCTCGCGCTAGGCGAACGCTCTCGTGTACGCCGAACCGGCTTACGAAGAGACCTCTCCGCTGTTATTGGACTATTCGTTGTTCACCTGTTCACCTCGATTGACCTCGGTATCACGCTCCCGTAATACCCACGGTCGATTTACCTCGGTATCACGCTCCCGTAATACCCACGGTTGTCGATTGACCTCGGTACCACGCTCCCGTAATACCCACGGTCGTTCAGCATAGCGCTTCCTGTCATCTCCAACACCTCCGTGTGGACTGGCTTTTTTTTTTTTTTTTTTTTTTTTTTTTTTTTTTTTTTTTTTTTTTTTTTTTTTTTTTTTTTTGGGCACCTCCATGCCAATTCTGCGCTCAATCTATCGTAACTGAGGCTACGACTCCTGCTCTCTTCTCGATCCATGGTGGAGAACTGAAACTGACAAATTTCAGCTTAGTAAACAATCAAGCCAACCCTCAGTACACATACTTTAGTTTCTTTGATCTCAATGGGCCTAACAATTAGTATAACGCAAATCCAATTTTCTTTTATTGAAATGTAAGGCGACCTTCGCAAATGTAACTTAAATATTTCACTGATAACAAATGTACGGCTGACTATTTTATTAGAAGGTAGTTGTTAAAAGTTTCAAAATGTTTAATTCTTACTTTGTATTGCAAACTAATATTTAATAATCCTTGGTCATGTAATTCTCTTACGGACTCACGGTATTATCTTACACACGCTTTGTACAGCTTTACAGGGGACCGAAGAAAATGTATAATACCTACTTGGTTTAATAAAGAATATTTTGATTTTGACGTTTTTACCTCTTACGTGAAAAATATGAAGACACTACAATAAGCGGGTGACTATCTCAAATTTAAAATAAATAATTAAGATATTATGCATCATGATGAGTATTAAAACAACTATGTGTTCCTTCGTATTATGTTCCAAAACTAGATTTATAAACATAAAAGGCCTCAATATTTTTCTATTTTATTTTTTTAAACTTACAGGTTTGCTAAAATTTTAGTAGCAGTAGTAGTAGTAATTTGTAGCAAACCTATGGTAAGTTTGCAGTTGAGTTGTACAAAATATAAAAAAACAACCTGGATACTCACAACCAGGCATGGTGTAAGCAATGCGAGCAATGCATCACACGTAATATCGCTCGGACGCGTACTGATACATTACACATTACTCGACCGTTCCAAACATCACACTTAGCATGGCCTTACATTTCATTCCATTACACTACCATAGAGCACTGCAGTGTGATGCTGCGTGATTGATCGGTAACGAACGTATGGGTAAGCAAATGAAAGTGATACTTAAAACGATAGCAATAAAAATATCCTAAAGTCAATAGTTGTTTTAATTATAATAGCAAAAAGTTTTAAATTGTATTCAAAGAGTTCGGTTAACATCGATGAATCCCGTCAACATTCGTCTCAGGCATGTATTTTATTTAATTCAGTGTAACTAAAACTCTTACTACATTAAAATCAAATTGTAGTTTTCTAGGTTTACAACTAATGCATTAAGTTTTCATAATTTTGGATTAGCACCGGGACATTCAATTTATTTCTAAAATCAAGTTCAATATAATTTATTGATTGATTTTGATAATTGTTTGATATTTAAAATCGTGTTATCTTGACATACATTTCGAATCTTTGTAAACATCAAATGAATCCATGCACATTGCTAGTCCTAAGCCTGGACCACACTTGAGTTAAATAAACGCGAGTAAAAGTATGATGACAAAATAACTTTATTCAAAAGCGTATAAATATTTAAAAAGTAATGGATACATTTCTTCTCTAATCCCGTCTTACTCGCTCACGTAATTCTATAACTACCTATAACACTGCTATTCTACCTCATGTGATATATTTATATTCCCATTACACGAAATATTTAATTAATTACACAACACCACACGCCTGATAGTAGGAATTGTTAGATCGTAGCATCACATGTAATGCTTTAAACAGATGTTGTAATGCCATATGTCATAATTTCAAAGTGTACTGTTTTCGCACGTGTACTCACAATCATAAACGAAAAATGTTTTAGAAAATTCACTATACTGTATATCGATCCAACATTTCAATATTATTCGATAATCAGAGATTCGATAATAGCTTTGAAAAAAAAAACAATCTGAGCTATCGGGAAAAAAAAGGACTAGATATCAGGCTCAATTATGTAACAGATTAACACTCTTATGTATCGCCCCTATGTTTTTGAGAATAAATGAAAATTCTTTTAAAATACTTTCTTGCCTTCAATTGAAATAGACTTTATTATTTACGACTGTTTATGGATGCTATTTTATAAAGAAGAAGGCAATTTCACCATACCAAGGATTCTAATTACGCAAACACAAAAAAAAAGAACAGGGTACTTACGTAGGTGCAGTACGAAAAACGTGATATTTTTCGCCTATCCCACTTCTGAGTTGTAGGGTCAACTTCAGGGAGTGTGGAGGTTTTGAAATAAAACCCAAAATAGCGGTACACTTCGTATAATTTCATCTTTCACAACCACTTGCCGATACAACGGACTACTGACAATTGCCCCCGCAAAAACAGAGATCGTATATTTATACCTTACCTAACCTTAAGTCAGTTGATTTGATTGATTTAAATCAACTGACAGTCTCATTAATAATACTCCACTCAAATCCACATAATCATTATTATAACTCATTTATAAATAAATAATAACATTTTAGAAATGAGTATTTACCAAAATTATGGATTTAATTACAATCATTATTTTAATCAGCGTGAGCTGTTTTGAAGTAAAGTCAAACTAGTATCTCATTATTCATACACGACACCACTAATACTTATTAAATAGGTAAACAATATGATTACACAATAAAACCATACAGTTTATAAATTATAAATAGTATAAATTATACAGTATAATAGCCAATCATAGCACACTCATTATTATAAGCTTACAATAAGAAAAGTTAAATATTATACGGTAAGCATTGAACTATTATTATAACTCAATGACGGTAAGTGAAGTTAAGTTAAGTTTATAAAGTAAGTTATAAAATAAGTAAGTATAATATAAGGTTGGTGTTTTTCACTGCTAACACTACACAGCTGGAAATGTTATAAATAGTTACCCAGTTAATAGTTTTTGCATTTGAATATGCAAAAAAATGCTAAGGGCTTTGGAAAATCCTTTTTAGGCCTATAGACTGAATTATAAATAAATAGTCAAACAAATTTTGGACAAATAAGTATTAATCTATACACCAACTCCTACGTCAATGGCATACGTGAATACAGAATGAAATTATTTCTTCGACACTTATAGAACTCACCGCTGCAGCCGACTCGCTGAATAAACTTTGCGCCCACGACGAATGGAAAGCTCTACATATTTAAAGCTTACATATATTCAATGTTTTCTGAACTTAGCGGGCAAAATAATAGTTCTATATGAACTGGAGTGAAATTCATTTCATATAGAAAAATCTTTTCAGGTTGCTTGTTTTGTGCAGGTATATTTGTAGTGTTGGCTTAGAATATAATTAATCTATTTCTTCCTGGTGTTGTAATAAGAGGTTAATAAGGGTTTTGCTTAAGTTGTCATTGGGAAATGTAGCTAAAGACCATTGCCTTTAACTATCATTTTACTATGTATTTATTCTCACTCAACTTTCAAAAGCTGCGAAGGACTTTTAAGTTCCAAAGCTCTCGTTACCAGTTTTTGGGACTTGTTGCCGATAGCATAGATATAGGATGTGAATCCAAATAATAATGTCTACTCTTTTTCAAAAACTCCGTATTCAATACAATACAACAAAACCAAAAAAACATATAACAAAAAGTATACCTATACTACGTCTCCTGATCTCCCAAAAAAATCCACATTATTAACATGACATAAATATAACAAAATGAGAAGTATATCTCCCGACCTCCCAAAAAATCATTATGAAGATGACATACGCACAACAATAAAGCAAAGCACGGGACAAATTACAACCGGAACAGCAACGGGTCAATGACCTCATTTCCGACGCCATCTTTGTGACGTCACTCGACACTATGCTTCAGCAAATAGGGGCATTACATTTGAGTTATATGAGTAACTGTGAGCAGACGTCTGCCAAGTGATATACCCTGGGAATTGCAGCCCGCTTTATTGTACTGCAGTCATGTCCTGTTTATGGATAGAAATGTTAAATTTATTTATTTTGTAGAAGTTAACTGTGCCGTATTGGCTTAGAATAAAACCAATTCCGTACCTTTACCATTCTTTGTTTTATATTTTTATTTCAAATGATCTGCCAAAAGAGGCTGGGGCATTTCAAAATCTGAAGCTGTGACTACCTTTTTTTTGGGATCTATTACGATAGTGAGAATATGGTGGTAAAAAGTACGCATATCGCTCTAAAGTCTAAAGATCTAAACCTTTTTAAGTGATCAGAGAGCACAATGGTTTATATTTCATTACCGACACACTCCTTCCCTGATTGTATACAGTGAAAATCGACCGATAGAAATTTATCCCAACACTTAAATGTTGGTAGTGCTGGCTTAGAATAGCATTACCCCATTTCTTACGGTGGGTGTACGTAAGAGGCGACTAACGGTATTGGGGGCTTTTAAGGGATTCTTGGGCGATGCGGTTGGAGACCCATCACCAACAACCTTTATTTTACCATCTTTTCCGCACACAATTTTCAGAGAGCTGAGAAATTTCTAATTCCTTGGCTCTGGCTGCCCCTTCTAGGGACTTATAGCCGTGAGTATATATGTATGTATGTACTAAAAAAATTAACCGCCACATTTTATTGCATTACGCATGCTTAATTATATTTTGACGACTAATAAGTAGATAATACTCGATACAGCAAGTTCAACGGCAACATAATCTGCTACAGTAGCAGCAAGATGAAGAATAGTGCTCACAAATGGCAAACATTAATTAATAAGAGCTCTTGGAGCGCGGCGGAAGGGTCGTCGGGTGCGCTGTTAATGTCTTCATTAATATCACAACATGTCTTCCTATGAAGGAACATAAGCTACATAATACATATCACAGTTTTAGTATACAAAACCTCGCTAAATAAAATATTATCATAGATAATTCGTAAGTAAGGCCATGAACAAATACACTTTAAAAATGTATTTAATAAGTATATCCTGGCATAAACAATTATATTCCTTGTTTTATCTTTTTAACGATATAATTTTCACGTGCCCTCTTACAGAACACACTCTTTCCGACTAAACTAAATAAACTAAAATTTAAAAAATAACTGAAAACCTCATCTCTTCAGCATTAACTCTGCTTGCATGTTTCTTGTGCTGCAACATATTGTTACAATAGGGCAATTATGTTACAAGTACATTATGTTAGCCAAGTTGGCAGGTGTAGGCAAGTAGACACTAACAAGTAGTTAAAACATACCGTGATAGAACTCAAGACCGGCAGTTAAGATTGCCCTTGCAAATACGGAGCTTCAGTCTTCATAAAAAATACACAACAAGAAGTAGTAGAATTAAAAGAGCCCCATTATGTAACCTTTTTAATACATTTTTTTTGAGATTATCTTCTTTTTAACAAAGAAAAATATTCTGAAATCTCAGCTAATCCTTCTTTGTACGCAACTCACAATAACACATGGTCGTTCTTTGCCAAACTTATTTTACCTAACCGTTTTGTATAAATTACAAAATCAATTAAACCATTTTTATTAACATTGCAAAGTTTCCAAAAAACATTGCAAAGCCACCGGTTCATTAAACGATAAAAACTCCGTGCAAAATATATGTGTAACAAAAACACGGGTGTTCTCGTGCACCTATCTGCGAATAAAAACGTGTTCTGATATAAATACGCGCATTACCGAGGCGGGGAGCGTTCGTATGAAAACCGTAGATATTACTTTGAGTACAGTCCGCTACAACGGTAAGTTGATTTTAATTATATAAAACTGACAATATAATGGTGTAGAAAATATTTATTAAATGGTTTAATCGTATTTTACCGGGATTACTCAGTGGGTAGAACACCGCCTATCATACGTGCGTGGGTTTATATCCCGCGTCGGGTCCACACCAATTTTTCTTTTCTAAACTCATATGTGTGGTTCATTTATCATGGTTTGCTGTGTAGTATCGGCTTAGAATAATACTACCCCATTTCTACCCGTAGGTGATCGTAAAAGGCAACTAAGGTTATAGGGGCTTTTCAAGTGATTTTTGGGCGATGTGGTTGGAGACCCGTCCCCAAAAACATTTATTATTACCATTTTTTCCCCATTCAACTTCCAAAAGTGGCTGAGGAATTTCTCATTCCTAAGCTCTAGCTACCCCGTTTTGGGAATTATAGCCGTGAGTATATATATGTATGTATGTATTTATCATGGTTGTTAACTAATTTATGAAAATTAGCACTGAACCACTTATACAAAACTTATTTAGACTTAAATGTTGAGTTAGCCAGAGCAGAGCGTTGAAACTAGTTATTCCTAAAACCCCTTTTACAAGTTGATTACGAACAAATTGTGGTATAAATTAAAATTGATGAGGTCCATAGAGTCCGACAATAACCTATTACTTCTATGAATTTATAGAATCATATAAGAAACCCTTGGTGCTTTGTCTGTAAATCTGCTTATAAAATACTCTAAATATGATTCTATGCCTCATATACCAAAAAAGTTGGCAGAGAGTATTGTTTCCTTGTTTCAACCGGGATTCTGAGGACCTCTTTTTGCTTGGTCAGTGCATACATGCATACATATACTCACGGCTATAAATTCCTAGAAGGGGTAGCCAGAGCTAAGGAATTAGAAATTCTTCAGTCACTTTTGGAAAGTTCAGTGGGGAAAAGATGGTAAAATAAAGGTTGTAGGTGATGGGTCTCCAACCGCATCGCCCAAAAATCCCTTAAAAGCCCCAATACCGTTAGTCGCCTCTTACCTACACCCACCGGAAGAAATGGGTTTGTGCTATTCTAAGCCGACACTACACAGTACAGTGCAAAGTGCTTGGTCATTTGGCTTGGTATTTCCACTTAATAGAAAATCAAAATATCGCCGATAAGTTTCACCTTTTTACAAGTTCTTTATCTTTTATCATAGCTCACAATTAAAGCCTATTTAGTACTTTTGTAGTGCAAGTTCAACTTTTTACGAACTGTACTTATTTAATTTTTATATAACAAAAATGTCGTATAACTTGCAAAGGTTGTCCGACCCGGACCAAACGAGGCTCTTTAGCGTTGCTAATCCTATTAAATCACATGTTTCATGCAAAGCTGAAATTAAATTTTCAGCCATTGAGCATGTACGGACGGAACTAAATGCCGATTTAAAATGCAATGCTTGTTGAATTCGGACTGTTTGTTTACTTTAGGCAATTTTGGAAGAAAGACAGTTTTTAGTATCAGCTTAGAAAAGCATAACCTGCCCAATTAACAATTTAAAGTCGTTCAATAGTTAAGTTAACGTTATTTTGTTACCACTGTTCATAAAAGCTATGTCACACTAATGTTATAATAACGTTTACTAAACGCGAAAAGGGCCTCAATTATACGACCTTCAATGTTGTATAATGGTCATACAAAAGTCAGAAGATGACTCCATTAACGTCATTTAAAAGTCGTGTGAACGTTTATGAATTACCACTTTCATCGCGCAGTAGTCGCACCGTAACTTTACAACCACCTGCTTGGTTATATTGCGGTCGTACAGATGTTATTGAATTATTAAAACGTTTTATTTGAGTCTAGTAACAACCCCTAAAAGGCTGCTTAATATTTCTTGTTCGTTGTTGTTTTTATTTGGAGATTTAAGTGCAAGATAAATAATTACAAGGAAGTAAGGGAAAAGAAATAAGAGTATTATGTGACTTTCATATTTTGCTTACAATATTTGTCTTTAATACCGTTTAGTTCGACTGGGAATATAAGTTTTACGATAATATACCTATGTAAATACAATTCATATTTTCATGCCCCTTCTTAGTTTTGTGTTTAAAACATCATATTTTTATTACCAAAAATAAATTTATTTTTAAAAATGTCAGACATATTGCTTTGGTTGCATACTTACCTCTTTAGGACGTTTTAAAGACACAAAGTCTTTTTAAGGTTATTTGAAGACCATGCAATACGCCATTAAAGCTAGCTATTAGGGTTCCTTATAACATTTAATTATTTTTTTATACATATAACAAATAGCGTTGCAGTACAGATACGCAGAAGAAAAGTAAGACCTGATGTGGAGGTCTGAAAGCCGGAAACCTCCACATCCAGTCTTAGTTTTTCTGCGTTTTCATACTATAACAATATTCGTTAATTAAAATTAGATAACTCGCCAAATGTAAAAGGTATGTAAATGTATTTTTATAATAGTTTTTTTTAATTTGTCAACATTAACCTAAATTAATTATCTTAAAATTTATTTCAGGTAAAACCCATTCTTAGCAAAAGTAAAGAAAAATTTATAAGTAACTTCTATCGGAAATATGGTTGAATATTTGTATCATATTCTAATTATTGTTTCAATAAGCATACAATTTTCTATTCATGAAATCATGAATAGAAATGGTAATTAAAATATTTAAAATCAATAATTCTATTTAATTTATTTTGAATAAATCCTTAACAAAGTATGGACGAAAGGAACAAAATATACATATTCATTATAAGGAATGCCAACAATTTAACATTTGACATTCTCTACAAAATACGTAGATTCCGATTTAATGATGTTATTCATATCACACATATGTATAAACTTTTGAGTGCATGATGAGAAATTTTAGAGTCAAGAGTCCAATATTTCAAATCCTCCTTAAAGGTATTGTCTTTTTCATTATCTGTATCCAAGATTATATTATTCATTTCTTTTTACTGGACAGTGACAAGACAATGATCACTAAGATAGTCTTCTGAAAATATACATACATACATACATATACTCACGGCCACAAATCCCTAGAAGGAGTATCCAGAGCTAAGGAATTAGAAATTCCTCAGCCGCTCCTGGAAAATTGAGTGGGGAAAAGATGGTTAAGTAAAGGTTGTTGGTGATGGGTCCCCAACCGCATCGACCAATAATCCCTTAAAAGCCCCAATACCGTTAGTCGCCTCTTACGTACAGAAACGGGGTAGTGCTATTCTAAGCCGACACTACACGGCGAGAAATTAAAAACATTATATTTAAAAAAAATAATAATTATAATAAATACCAAAACAAAGATGACTGATGAATAGTTTACCATATATTTTATGGTGGCCGCATTAGGAACACTTTTAACAAATTCAACTGTTTAACTGCTAACAAAATTAAATAAAATATCACATGTATTAAATAAAACTATTACTATTAAAATTTATCAATCAATAAAACATTTACTGATATAAAGAAAATTCTATATCGTAACAAATCCTTAGCGATATTTCAATACTTAATAAACTAAATTAGTACTGAACCATTTGTTGCTCTTGCGTTATACCCTTTTCTTCTTTAACATTATTTGTGGTTAATACTGAGGTAGCATTGTACTTTTTAATAATTGGTAATGTCGAGATACTGTTTTTTGAAAGCTCCACTATGTTTAAGTTTTCTCCATGAATAATTCGATATCATTTTTCGCATCAAACGTTACGTAAATATGGCGGCCAAGGCGTTTTAAGGTCAAAACTTAACTCTATAGTGACTACAAAGTCAGGGCATGACATTAAATGGATATAATGTAATATAAAAGTTATATTTGAGTTGTAATTAAACAACCAAGTCATTTAAGTATCTTAAATTGACTGCTGTATGACATACTAGTGACCGTTTTATAAACGTCAATGTTGAAACCTGTATATAACTACTGCATTATATAAATGTCATATAATGGTTTGCCAAGCACCAAATTTTGTCAGTTGGAAACGTTTATTCGACTGTAACGTTAGTATGACTATTGCGTGGTCGTACAAACGTATTAGCTAAAACTTAAATAAAACGTTATATAGTTTAGTCTTGCCGACGTTGCTATGACTAGTTTAATATAACATATTCGTCGCACGACTAAATAGTTAAATTAACTACGTCTATAGGACCTAGTAATCATCTAATTACTGTTATAGGACAGCTATTCAACTTTATGTCGTACAAATAATGACTTATACGACGTTTTTGTTAATTGGGTGCTACTTTTGAGAAATCAGGCTTCATGTATTATTTGAAGGAGGCTACTTGCATATTATTTCAATATTTTTTCTAGATTTTAGTTATTGTTTAAACCAAATTTTTTTTTGAGATGTTCAAATATAATAAGGATTTCAATGCAATAATTTAATGTTTGTTGACATGAATTCCTCATGTGGGGATTATTACTCATAGCGAATACTCGAAGCGAGCGACGGGGGCGTATACCCGAAGGTCGCGGGTTCGAACCCCGCCAGTGTCGAAATTTTTCTTTCCTTTAATAACATGCGACATGATAGTCCAGTGGGTAAGAACACCCGCCCGAAAAACAGAAGGGCGTGAGTTCCAATCCTGGGACGGGCCTACACCAATTTGTCTTTTCTAAAGTCATATGTGTGGTTAATTTATCATGGTTGCTAACGGTGAGGGAAAACATCGTGAGGAAACCCACATGGCTGAGTTGTACTTAGTCATGTGACAGTGTATTCGTACAAAACGGCGATAGGCCTGCCACCTATCACGTGAGTACACTGTCTAAGCAAAACGTGGGTACCTTCTCTGGAAACTAGATGGCGCTTGCCATGTGAGTTCAGGAGTATTGGTACCTCTGCCAACCCCTTCGGGGATAAAACGGCGTGAACGTTTATGTTAACGTTTATGTTATGTTTAATAACATCTTTTATTTATGACTTCAATGCAAGTTACAATTGAAATTAATTGAGTTGAGCAAGTTGGGTAAACCTCAGTCTTCTTACTATCTGTGCATACATACATACATACATACATATTCTCACGCCATTAGTTCCCATTGGGGTAGGTAGAAACTATCGATCGCCACTTTGTACGATCCTGGCAAACCTCTCTAGCTTCATTCACATCCATCAATATTTTCATTCATGCTCTTTTATTCTTCGTACTTCGGACACCTGCCTTTTTACCACCTGTGCAGTCGGTCTAAAGCTTAAAACCGCGCACTAAATAAGAAACCAGTAACTTTTTTCTATTGACTTCAATAGGAAAAAAGTTTTTAGTGATCATTCTGGCAGACCCATTAAGATACTAAGCAATGTTCACTTGATCACTGTGCCAAATTCGGTTTATATCGGTCGAGCCGATCCAGTAAGTTTGATCACAATTATTATTTTATATTATAGTTATTTAAAAATTTCAAGTTCGAACTACTATTTAGTCTTAATTTTAATAAATGCAACTGTCAATTATAAATTTTCAACCAACATAGATATGATAATTTTAAAGTTATTAATTTTGTATTTGCGTTAAGTTTCAAAACGATTTTAAATAAATGCCGTATTAAAATTTTGAAGTGCATAGTAACCGCGGACCTAAGATCCATTACAAATTCATTCCATTAAAAATGAGAACCAAAAAAAGCAGGAACTTAATCCATTAAATCCGAGAAACGGCTGAGCGCGACAAGTTTTTTAATAAAATTCCCGCGTCGCGGCGCATTATTAAATGGCGGACTCCGGGAATCCCCGAGAGACATTCCTGGGGATTTCCGGATAGTTTTACCAGGGACGGATCATAGCGGCGTTTTAATTTGACCGAAAAAACAAACACTACCTTGTCTTCAAAGTCAAAGAAATGTGATTTGTTATAGGTGGACAAGAATTTTCAATAAATATTAGGGGAATGTTCCGTCCGTGACTTCATTTCAATATGTAAAATTGCAACTTTATTAAAATTTATTAACGTAAAAATGTAAAGTATTACTTGCTTTCTATCTTTAGTTTAGTAAATGTACTACACGGATACGAATATATTGAAAATGAAAATGTGGAAATATAAAATTAGTACCTATTTAATTTTATTACATTACGTTCGTAGTCTAATTAGATCTAGGTGTCTAGTTTCTGTCACCGGAGGTCTTGGGTTCAAATACTGGCAAGGGAATAATTTGGTATTATATATTCCCATATTATATAACATTGAAGCTATTATCAAGTTCGTATCCTAATGTAAACAATGGACGAGAGTATTAGTAGGTATTATCGTATAGTGAAACTTTTTAAGCCATTTCTGAGAGAAGACCCAACACCAAACATCACAAATAATAATTTGTCTATCTTTTTCCCCATTCAATTCCAAAAATGGCTGAAGGATTCCTCATTGTTAAATTTAAGATTTAACAGCAATGAGTCTGTTCTCACCAGTTTAGACGAAACAATGAGGTGCAACCTTTGAACCTTTGAGGCGGCTGGGTAGTGTCGGCTTAGAATAGCACTACCCCATTTCTACCCGTGGGTGATCGTAAGAGGCGACTAAGGGTCTTTACCCTATTATATTTAAGTGATTTTTGGGCGATGTGGGAGACCCATCACCAAGATTATTTATTATTACCAGCTTTTCCCCATTCAACTTCCAAAAGCGGCTAAGGAATTTCTTATTCCAAAGCTCTGGCTACCCCTTCTAGGTATTCATATGTGTGAGTATATGTATGTATATAGGTTACCTTTGAAAAATATAAAAAAATCATTATATATAAACCAATTCAATAAATATATATTATTTAAGGCTCTTAGTTTACCTGGTTTTCAGTATAATTAATATTCATTTCATAAAAAGTAATTTCCAAATACGCTCCCAAACAAAAAAAATAATAGACCTTCAAATATGATTTCGTTATTCGTCTGTCTCACTCTAACTTCATATGTGCGAAACAGACACTATGTAACTCAGGTTGTTTTAATCGGAAGGATCGAGTATAAAAGTAGTGAAAATCACTTTTATTATCTTTTCCTGGTTCACGCTGCCGAGTAAAATTCATTTTATATTTTTAGTAAACGTATTTTACAGGTGAGCGTTCGTTAAAATATCGTAGAGTCAAATAAGAATACTTCAATTATTAAAAATAAAATTCAACTTATTTATTAGTAAAACAAGCAAAAACCTATGAGTTGTTAATTAAGTTACATATTTTAATTTTTGTCATTTGTTTAAAAATGTTCATGGTATATATTTCGAAACAGTGAAGACAGTATGATCACGCGATAGGAGGCAGGCACTTCGCCGTTGTGTACAAATACACTCTCACGTCACTAAGTACAACTTAGATCTGTAGGTTTCCTCATGATATTTTCCCTCACAATTCCAAACATGATAAATTAATGACAACTATGACTCAAAAAGACAGGCGCAAGAATAAATGAGCATGTATACAAATATTGATTGATTTTAACGAAGCTTGCGAACGAGATGGTAGCCAGGAAGTCTAGGCCGAGCTTAATGAAAAATACTGGCTTTAGTGTATGTATGCTGTGTAGTGTCGGCTTAGAATAGCACTACCCCATTTATTCCGGTGGGTGTCCGTAAGAGGTGACTAACGGTATTGGGGTTCTTAGGCTGCCTGTCCATTTAAGCGGAGCGATGCGGCGGAGCGGAGAAACGGACAAATATTAGCCAATAGTATTGCACAAAAATTCCGCTCCGCAGTGGACAGGGCTTTTTGTGCAATACTATTGGCTAATATTTGTCCGTTTCTCCGCTCCGCCGCATCGCTCCGCTTAAATGGACAGGCAGCCTTAAGGGATTCTTGGGCGTTGCGGTTGGAGACCCATCACCAACAACCTTTATTTTACCATATTTTCCCCACGCAACTTCCAAAAGTGGCTGAGGAATTTCTAATTCGTTAGCTCTGGCTACCCCTTCTAGGGATTTATAGCCGTGAGTATATGTATGTATGTATGTATGCATATGTAATGCAACTCTATAAAAGACACATTATTGTAAGCTTGACTTAGGATTAAAAATCACATCTGCATGAAAGGCGGTTGTATTCCCACTGAACTACCAAGTTTGTCCTGCCAATTCGGATATGATAACATATATGAAAATACTGGTATTCTGTATCTGTGAATAAGCAAATATTTTGATACAATAATAATTAATATATTCGTTAATTGAATTGATATACAGTAAAATTATATTCCCCCGTGTTTTTAAGTGTACCTAAATTGGCACTATCCCTCTATTAATGTCACAAATGTGACAATATGCTCCATGATTCCTGATACCGATATGTTTACACCTCAAAACTTTTAAAAGTTACTGAAAGTCTGTTGAATTCTAGTGTGTTTCAAAGATTATTTACGGCATTACAACCAACAATATACATACATACATACTTATACTCACGGCTATAAATCCCTAGGAGGGGTAGCCAGAGCTAAGGAATTAGAAATTCCTCAACCACTTTTGGAAAGTTATGTGGGGAAAAGATGTTTAAATAAAGGTTTTTTGGTGATGGGTCTCCAACCGCATCGCCCGAAATCCCTTAAAACCCCAATACCGTTAGTCGCCTTTTACGTACACCCGCCGGAAAAAATGGGGTAGTGCTATTCTAAGCCGACACTACACAGCTACCAACAATATCATTTGAGTATATGTTTCGTGTCTACGAAATTTATATCTATAAACATACATACTTAATTTTTAAGCAGTATTTTCACTATAATTTTCAATTGGTCCTTCACCAAAGATCTTTACAAGTCTATTTGCAAAACGCAACTTGCTTCTTCTATCTCCAATTGTTTCTTGCAATCATAAACGGATTCTATCTGTTCCCCACAAAAACTGGGAATAAAGCTGCGTCACAATAGAGGTTTGCAGTTGACAAGGATTGTGCTCACATCTTGCAGTAATTGCAGATAACTGGACCGAGCGCGGTGCGATTGGATCTTGGAGTGAAATACGCGGGGCTCGGTTTTATCAAATGGTTGGTTTCTTAAGTGGTCTGATTATTTGGGAACTGGAGCGGATAGATTTGTAACATATTAATGTTAATTATTATGGGTTTAATTTGATTAAAGAGTCCTTGGTGTTTAATAATTTCTAAAAGATCTCTAAGTGACCTTATATTGTGACCACCACCGGTAGAAATACACTATCCTACACAAAAGCCTTTTGCATATCAATGTATCTATTAAAAAGATACATATACTCACGGCAATAAATCCCTGGAAGGGGTAACCAGATCTAAGGAATTGAAAATTCCTCAGCCAATTTTAGACATTTAATGGGGAAAAGATGTTAAAATAAAGGTTGTTGGTGATGGGTCTCCAACCGCATCGTCCGAAAAATCCCTTAATAGCCCCAATACCGTTAGTCGCCTCTTACGTACACCCACCGGAAGATATGGGGTAGTACTATTCTAAGCCGACACTACACAGCAACGTCTACTTAAACGTGTAAAAGAAATAAAGGATAGAAGAATTTCGCGCTGGCAGCCATTGACACGGTAGCTCAATTGGCAGAGCGACGGGGGCGTATACCCGAAGTCGCGGGTTCGATTCCCGCCTGTGTCGAAATTCTTCTTTCCTTTATTTATTAGTAATAATCTTTGAATGTAATTTATATATTTATGAAGCCAGAAACTTTGATTTAATATTTCTTTATAATCTAAGGTTCAGATTCACACAATATTGTACCTACTCGTATTGTAAAACCAACGCACACTGATTTTAAGTAAAACTTCAAAGTTTTAGATGTTTCTTGTCTTGCTAGCAAAATAAGAAGTTTCAAATTATATCTGATTATGCTCCCATAATTTTTAGACAGACAGGACTCAAAAAGGCAGGTGTCCGAAGTACGAAGAATAAAAGAGCATGTATGAAAAGATTGATGGATGTGAATGAAGCTAGAGAGGTTTGCCAGGATCGTACTAAGTGGCGATCGATAGTCTCTGCCTACCCCAATGGGAACTAACGGCGTGAGAATATGTATGTATGTATGTAATTTTTGGACAGTAATTGTTTTTGAGCTTGTGATTTTTATTTTGCTTTTAAAGTCTTACTTTGAATGGTTAAAATTGAATAAAATTTTGTTTTTTCACATGTTTTGTACTTTCATTTTCCTAACGTTAACCTCTACTGTAAGGTTTCACACAAAACGTGATGAATAACTTAAACTGCTTTCAGAACACTGTAATTTTCATGTTATTGAGTCATCTAAGTTTATATGTATAATATAAGTTATTTATTTTCAATAACAATAAAAAGTAATGAGCGGACGGACTCAAAATTGCATTCATCTAAATTAATGAAACAAGTTTGACGACGCAAATTAATTCGAAACAAAACGAGTCGAGTTCTCGATTCGCGAGTTCTCGCTAATTTACAAACTGAATTTGTTTCGAATCGACTAAGGGCGGTTTCGAATATTTGTTTCGAGTAATGAGTCACTTGTTTGTTTCGCGTTCGTATTTATTTTACGGGCGAGGAAAGTTGCGCGGTTTTTACTAAGTTTTTTCTTTTAATTTAAAAACAAATATGGCCGCTCATTGGAAAAATGCTTTGCTTTTAATAAAAAAAGGCATGTTTATGGCAAATCCATGAAGCTAATTCCATGGGCAAATCCAAAGTTGAAATTAGTATGTGTGTTATGCGTTAATGAAAGGTTTTAAATTGTATCAACACATTTTTGAGGAACCAAAATTTTTGTTTTTATTATTAAACATTTATTTAGTCTTGGAGGCATTAAATATATTATTGAAGAGATTGTCGTGTTGTTATCTCATGGTATGGTATGGTGCTCGGTGGTGTCGGCTTAGAATAGCACTACCTGTAGGGTACTCCGCCTCTTAGGTCTCCAAAGGAAGAACTCGGATAGTACAATCACAAAACTTTTATTTTGAAAGTTAGTACAGGTAAGTATATAAAATAATAACAATATATGTTGCCGTCGCGGTAGTGCGAAGCTGTCTGGAGGTCCAAAGCCGGGGTAGGGGTCGTGACGTAGCTATGACGTCGTAGATTGTCACATCAGCTGCCCGCTGCCAGGTGAGTAATTGTATTCCTTATTTGCATGGGATGTGAGGTTGTTTGTTAGTGCGTAACTCGCGGTAACACTACCCCATTTCTTCTTTACCATCTTTTCCCCACACAACTTTCCAAAGGTGCCTGGGGAATATCTAATTCCTTAGCTCTGGCTACCCCTTCTAGGGATTTATAGCCGTAAGTATATGTATGTATGTATGTTCAATAAATGGATAAAACAAGGTTTCTAAGGTTAACAATTAAGGTCAAGAATAAAGGACATGATTAAGATTGAAAATTATTTTAATTCTATTTCAATCGCAATTCATTAGGCAGGGCTTTTATACAAACATGTTGCAATGGCTAAAAACCGCTTTTCAAAAACGAAAACAAAAATCAACAAAAGATTTTTTTTTATTATTCCACGTTACATTAATTTTCATTTATTCCTCATTCGGCAAACATTTGAAAAACACTCGAAAGTACATTGGCAAATGACAGCCAATCTGCCGACCCCGCTGTAATGCGCTGACGAATAAATTACCTCGCCTCTCGAGCTCGACAAATGGCCAATAAAGATAATGATAGGAACCGATAGCTTCCATTAGAGACACGGAAAAATGGCGAGGCTGATATTACTATAATTAGCTTCCATTTGTACTGTCCTACTTTTTAAAATAGGTGTATTACATTGGTGTATTATAGTTAAGTAGCTATTAACTTCCAGATGTGGCTGAGGAGTTTGTAGCTCTGAAGCTCTGGCTACCCCTTTTTGGGATTTACGGCCGTGAGTATATGTATGTATATGTATTATATAGCTATATAACAGAGGAGGTATACGCAACAAACGTTTAGATGAATTAGAAAATGTCCTCAAAAAGGACCTACCATTTTGAGAACATCATTGTCTGAAGTGTGAAGAATAAAATAGCATGTATGAAAATATTGATGAATGGAAATGAAGCAGAGAGGTTTGCGAAGATTATACTAAATGCCGATCTATGGTCCCCAATAGGAAATAATATATAGCATAGAACATTGGATACTGTTTCAGACAGTTAAAGTTTGAATTAATTGTCATGCTTTCATTTTTATATGCAATGCTCAGTAGTCTCGATCAATAGTATCTGTCTTCACAAATGGACACTATTGGGTAAGCATACGGTACAGTATCGTAATTATCTATTGCATAAGTAGGCTCTTATCCACCCAAACTTAATTGAATATATTAAAAAAATTAATAGAATGATATTTTTTTACAATATATTTTTAGTCGGTTTTAAAATATTGTAATGTTTGAGATTAAAGAAAGTTAGCAATATAATAAGATATATATAAATACATATATATATACTACAATCACAATTTCGTATGAGACTATAAATAAGCTACCCATTTACGTAAGCCAGTCAACAGGATAAGACTCACGCTCACCCCACAGCGCGCTAATCGAAAATCCAAAATGATTTCGAAAATCAAATTAATTCACCTCAGCAGTGTGTTTTAACATTGATTCCCGAATATTGGTCCTCTCCACAGACAAAGCAATTTCAATTCCATTCTGTAATCTGTATGCGTTATTCATGACAGCCGAATGGCGCCGATGTCGGCCGATGATGACCGAAGCTATTGTTCGAAAATAAAATGGAACCGATTCGCAAATTGCGGGAGTGAATGGGGGTTGAGTGCGCTTATTATGGCGAGGCATTTCAGCGATTTCAGTCTTTAGAAAGATAGATTTAGTACTTAAAGGCTGATGTAAGTTTGAGTTAGGGAAGGCAAAGACTAACTGTTACCAATTAATAATGGGAATCTTTAGTGGTTTCAATAGTGTTTGATTGTGTTATAATTGGTTGGATGACACTTATTAAATAAAAACTGTTTATTTTATTTTATTAGAAAAAGACGACGGTGACGACACCAATTTGTCTTTTCTAAAGACATATATGCTATGCCTTATATAATCGAAGATATTTCTTTCCATAATTAAAAAAGCAAATTACTTTCGTTATTACAGTACACAATACAAAAGAATAGATTTGATATCAACTGTTAGTTCCCAACATTGTGAGCGAGATTCCTGAACACAAAATGTATAATGGAAATAGTAGAAATCTCTGTCGGAGATCGGAAATATCATCGAATTGAATAACATTAATTTTCTTAGGAACCTCTTTGGAGATGGCAGACATCAGATCTCTTCATTCGCTGCGCTAGTTTTCAGGTTCCGTAAGGAAATTAAAAATATGATAATGAAATTATGTATGAAGTATGAAGAATAAGAGAACATGTACGAAAATATTAATTGATATAAACGAAGCTAGAGAGGTTTGTCAGGATCGTACGAAGTGGCGATCGATAGCCTCTGCCTACCCCAATAGGAATTAATGGCGTGAGTATATGCATGTATTTATGTAAAACTAAATTAAAACTTTTCTACAAATAATTATATTAATAATACTAATACATCAATAAAGCAGAAACTAATGGCAAGACCATATATTGTGCATAAAATACTCTTCAGATATGTCAGAAATAGTTGATAAAATAACATACATATACTCACGGCTATATTTCCCTAGAAGGGGTAGCCAGAACTAAAGAGTTATAAATTCCTCAGCCACATTTGGAAGTTGAGTGGGAGAAAAGATGGTTAAAAAAAATAAAGGTTTTTGGTGATGGGTCTCCAACAACATCGCCCAAAAATCCAATATAAAGCCCCAATGCCCTTAGTCGCCTCTTACGACACCCGTGGGTAGAAAGGGGTAGCGACATTCTAAGCTGGCACTACACGGCATTAAAAATAACACAAAAAAGTATTATTGCAAAACAAAATAAATAAAAAGCATGGATGGAATGATATGATATGTATTATTTTTAGTATATCAAATACTTGAAATGGCGCCAAGTTCGCTGCGTATAACGTTTACAAAACAATTTACAGGCCAAAAGTATATTCGAACCTATTTAACATTTATACGAATTTTAATGAGGAAAAGTATTACAATGTAAATGGAAACCTATCGAAACCATTTCTATTTTACCATCCATTTTACTACGGCATAAAAAACTTAACTGTGAGAATAAAATCAAAATACAACAGAACCCTTTCGATATTCCTTTTGAATTCTCGTCCTTTTTTTCATAGCGAGCTGAGCGCGGGTGACAATCTCTTGTAAGGATGATTCAATAGGAAAGCTTGCATCTGTGCAATTGCGAGCTCCTTTCAGCTGATAGGCTAAAGAGGTGTTCGTTGAACAGAATTTTATATCACTTTATGGAATTACGGGAATGGCTGAAATGTGATTGAATAGACCAATTACTTAGAGCCGCTTTATGTATGTATATTATTGTATTTCTACGAATAGAAGAGCATGTGTGAGAAATTTTATGTATATGTTTGAAGAGACAGAAGTTAGCTGGGAACTTCAGAGCATTGTCTACTAATGGTTGAATTGGTAATTGTCTACTCTGCCTAACCTTAATTCAAATTTATGGCTATGGCGTGAGTATTTAAACGTACGATTCGTCTTATATATACATACATACATTCACGCCGTTAATTCCCATCGGGGTCGGCAGAGACTATCGATCGCTACTTCGTACGATCCTGGCAAGTCTCTCTAGCTTTGTCTACATGAATCAATCTTTTCATACATGCTCTTTTATTCTTGTAAATAAGTACAATGTACAATAATTATAAAAGTAATATTAGATTTTAAAATTAAGTTCATCCCAAAAATCACAATCATGAGAGATTGAAAATAGCGTCTCCTATTTTCACAACTTTAAAAGGCGCTGGTGATAAGCGAAATGATTACATGTACTACTTTTATAAGTGAATTAACTCGGCCAGAGATGGGGAAGTGATATTCTAAGCCAAACTCAAAGAGTAGTTGCTATGTAGTGTCGGCTTAGAATGGCACTACCCCATTTCTTCCGGTGGGTGTACGTAAGAGGCGACTAACGGTGTTGGGGCTTTTAAGGGATGTTTGGGCAATGCGGTTGGAGACCCATCACCAACAACGTTTGCTTTACCATCTTTTCCCCACTCAAGTTTCCAAAGGTGGCTGAGGGATTTCTGATTCCTTCGCTCTGGCTGCCCCTTCTCGGGATTTATGGCCGTGAGTATATGTATGTATGTATGTAAACTCAAAGACAAAAGTATAAATAAACTAAAAGCAGACAGTATCAAGAGAAGGGCAAACATATCCAGTATTTGTTACAACAATACATATTTGTTGAGTAAAATAAATAGAAATGGAACAATAAAGAAACATTAAAGGAAATATCTTATAAAGACGCACCTCTTTTCCACGGTTTGTGTCCTCAAAGACAATTTGATTTGTTCAAAGGAAAACCAAATAAATATGGAGAACACTGACTTTGCTCTAGAGATAGAGATTCAATTTATTAACATATGTCCTGTCTCGTACAATAAACAGCAATCACGGACTAACACACACAATCTTGGGCACAGAACCGGCAGCTTTTGTATTCGAATCTTGGGTAGGCAAAAAAAAAACCACACTGACATTTACTGCAGTCTGATAAGTACATTTCAAGCTGAAATTTTAAAACATTAACCACCCTAAATAATTATTATAATATGAAACTAACAGGAATATTTATTTTGTATATTATTGAAATCGATCTATTAGTGTACTAAAATAACAGCATAATGCAGTTAAACGGTATTAGTGTTTATTACATGTCGTTTTAGTTTTAAATTTACATACATACATACACATACTCACGGCTATTAATCCCAAGATGGGGTAGCCAGAGCTAAGAAATTAGAAATTCCTCAGCCACTTTTGAAAATTTGAGTGGGGAAAAGATGGTAAAACAAAGGTTGTTGGTGATGGGTCTCCAAACGCATTGCCTTAAAATCCCTTTAAAGCCCCAACACCGTTAGTCGCCTCTTACGTTCACCCAACGGCAGAAATGGGGTAGTGCTATTCTAAGCCGACATCTTGTTCTTATTCAAAGATATGTTGTTGGTATATAATATATCTATACTTATAATAAATCTGTAGAGAGGTCAATTCTGTACATGAAATATATTTTCAAAATAACCATCAGGTGGTGATTAGGGATCGATACTGATGCCAAAAATGCAATCAGTAAAATTTTTGTCTGTCTGTCTGTCTGTCTATCTGTCTGTCTGTCTGTCTGTCTGTCTGTCTGTCGGTTTGTATGTTCCTTATGGAAACAAAAACTACTCGACGGATTTTAACGAAACTTGGTACAATTATTCTTCATACACCTGCGCAGGTTTTTGTATACTTTCCAGCAGAGTAGTAAAGGGGAATTTTGGGAAAAAGGGAGAAGTTACTCGCTTTTTTAAGCTTCAGCCTCAATTGTTAAACTTACATAGAAATCATGTGTGACGGAAATATTCTTCATAAAATTATCTAAAAAAAATCTTCAGCAGTTTATGTCTATCTTTTACGGTTGGCTCACAATAACACGTGTAATTCCTGATAGCTTAGCAGTTCGGATCATTCTGATTATATTTGTTTACTATTACGTTTGTAAACGTCTCACTCATCCCAAATTTAAAAAAGGTAACATTATTACCTATTCAATAAAAAAAGAATCATAGAAATCGGTAGACAAACACCGAAATTATACAAAATAAGCCATCGCGCCCGTGATCAAAACCAAATCTTTACTAATTTACATATAACATACTAGATGGCGCGAGTAGTTGCATCCTAAATCACGTAATGATTTATTTTTTAGATTGTTATAAATACTTCATAGCGTTTTATTTAAAAATTTGCTATTAAACGGAAATACTGAACCGTTCATCAAAGCGCATTTAAAATCACCAAACTACACTGTTTAGGGAGTGCTATAAATTTAATAAATTGAAAACATTGCGCTGAATTTCACAATGCTTAAGCAGGGACTGAAGAAAGAAACCCCAGATATTTAAAAAAGCAACGCTACCCGTGCGAAGCTGGGACGATCCACTAGTATAAGAATATATTAAATATCCTTTAAGGAATAAGCAATCTACATCCAAAAATTGAGGGAAACATTATCAGAGATTTATTTTTTACTAAAATCAGCTGTTATAGACAAAAACGAATTTACATACATACATACATACATATACTCACGGCTATAAATCCCTTAACGGGGTAACCAGAGCTTTGGAGTAAGAAATTCCGCAGCCACTTTTGGAAGTTGATTGGGAAAAAGATGGTAATAATGAATGTTTTGGTGACGGGTCTCCAACCACATCGTCCAAAAATCACTTAAAAAGCCCCTATACCCTTAGTCGCCTCTTACGATCACCCACGGGTAGAAATGGGGTAGTGTTATTCTAAACCGACACTACACGGCAATTTTAACGCGGCTAAACTAAATCCAACACATGACACAGAGACTCTTGATTCACCATAAGATTTCTATCTTTTGGTGACAAAAATCTTATACAACGATCTCTATTTGTTTCCTCATCTCGCAGGCAAGCCAAACTAAATAAATCCGGAGCTAGCGAAAATGATGGGAAAGCTGCGAAAATGTCAGTTATTGTTTCATTCTGAGAATTGTTGCTCGAATACCAATTCCCTCAGAATATTGTGGCCAAGACCATGAAATTACTATTTCTACGAGAGCGACCTCGCTTTTCATAATCCAAGTGTGAAGCAGATGACAAACAATTGTAGAACTACTAGACAATGAAATAAGATAATACGCTCTCATATCTCATCACAGGCTAACGTATGTCCTCATGGGGGCTTGAGTATATGGTAGGGGTAATAATAGTAGTATGGGTATAACAGAACAGGGTCCTAAGCCCATATGTGACATTTAAAAATTATATTTGACATGACCTATTGACATGATATATTTTTAATGTGTAATTATTTCCCCAATTTTAATTTCTTATTGTGTGTGTTTTTATTTCAATTGTATTGTAATTATATTTTTTTCTTTTTTTGTCATTTTAAATAACATTGATATTGTAATATATTATGAACTAGTGGATCGTCCCAGCTTCGCACGGGTAGCGTTGTTTTTTTAAATATCTGAGGTTTCTTTCTTCAGTCACTTCTCAAGCATTGTGAAATTCAGCGCAATGTTTTCAATTTATTAAATTTATAGCACTCCCTAAACAGTGTAGTTTGGTGATTTTGAATGCGCTTTAATGAACGGTTCAGTATTTCCGTTTAATAGCAAATTTTGCAATAAACCGCTATGAAGTATTTATAAATAACAGTCTAAAAAATAATTCATTACGTGATGTAGGATGCAACTACTGGCGCCAGCTAGTATGTTATATGTAAAGATTTGGTTTTGGTGGCTCATTTTATGTATAATTTCGGTGTTTGTCTATCGATTTCTATGATTCTTTTTTTATTGAATAGGTAATAATGTTACCTTATTTAAATTAGGGATGAGTGTTAGGTTTACAAACGTAAGAGTAAACAAATATAATCAAAATGTTCCGAACTGCTAAGCTATCAGGAATTACACGTGTCATTGTGAGTTAACCGTAAAAGATAGACATAAACTGTTAAGGATTTTTTTTAGATAATTTTATGAAGAATATTACCGTCATACATAATTTCTATGTAAGTTTAACCATTAAGTCTGCACACACGACGGAAGCTTAAAAAATGGAGTAGTTTTCCCAAATTATTCCCAAAATTCCCCTTTACTACTCTGCTGGAAAGTATACAAAAACCTGCGCAGGGGTATGAAGAATAATTGTACCAAGTTTCGTTAAAATCCGTCGAGTAGTTTTTGTTTCCATAAGGAACATACAAACCGACAGACAGACAGACAGACAGACAGACAGACAGACAGACAGACAGACAAAAATTTTACTGATTGCATTTTTGGCATCAGTATCGATCACTAATCACCCCCTGATAGTTATTTTGAAAATATATTTCATGTACAGAATTGACCTCTCTACAGATTTATTATAAGTATAGATTTTTGGATTGACTAGATAGGACTATTAGGACTTGAATATTTACACGCTTAATGGCAGAACAAGCTCAGGACATAATCTATCTATCTATACATATAATAAATCTGTAGAAAAGTCATTTTCGTACATTGAAGGTATTGAAAAAAAAATAGCCAGCGTGTGAACAGATAAGTAACAGAACCCATTTCCATCATTTTTTCAATTTTTGTCTGTTTGTCTGTTTATATGTTTGTTTGTGCGCACATCACGTATTTGGGTAGTTACGTAATTGTAGTCAATAAATTTATTGACTCTATTTTTATGTAAATATTTGCATGCTAGCATATATAAATCGCCCAAAAATCCCTCAAAGGCCCCAAAACCGTTAGTCGCCTCTTACGTACACCTACCGGAAGAAATGGGGTAGTGCTATTCTATGCCGACACTACACAGCAATCATACTACATACATATCTTATAAAGATATGTATGTTTATATAACTAATAGAAAAAATTGCGGTCAAACAAGGCAATATTTACCCGGTATTGGGGGCTGGTCATGTGGGATTCCGGTCCTAGGTTCATTTCACGGTACAATCACTTTGGTTACAAGCTTTGTTTTCAATCAAACCTTTTTTGCTTGTTGTAATAGTTATTTGTTTTGATGCTCCAGTATTAGTTTTGAATAGTTTATCTATTTGTTCAAATAAAGGGGCTATGTATTTTAGGTTTTGTTTTTACATACATACATACATACATATACTCACGATTATAAATCCCTAGAAGGGGTAGCCAGAGCTAACGAATCAGAAATTCCTCAGCCACTTTTGGAAGTTGCGTGGGGAAAAGATGGTAAAATAAAGGTTGTTGGTGATGGGTTTCCAACCGCATCGCCCAAAAATCCCTTAAAAAGCCCCAATACCGTTAGTCGCCTCTTACGTACACCCACCGGAAGAAAAGGGATAGTGCTATTCTAAGCCGACACTACACAGCATTATAATATAATATAATATTATATATACGGACATCTTGTTTTGTTTTTATAAAAATATTATTTTGTGTTTAAATATGCCCTGCAGATATTAAAATTTTAAAAAATCTTGTGAGCACCTAAATGTCTGTATTACTTAAAGATATAGGGTATACATTCCATCAACAATAAAGTGATGTAAAGAAAAGCAATTAAACAAGACGTATTAAAATTCTACAAATAATGATTTTTAGGTTCAAGGTCTCGCTCACTAATGAATAAAGTGTATTGATCATCATCGAGTTCGAATCGTCTAACTCAATTTTTAGATACATACGTACATACATATTCTTACGCCGTTAGTTCCCGTTGGGGTAGGCAGAGACTATCAACAATAACTTTATATAATATAACAAATAACAATATATATATAACTTAATTTATCTTGTAAATAAAAGATCTTCTTCCATCTTCCATCTTTCCATCTTTTATTTATGAGTAATAATCCCCACATGAGGAATTCATGTCAAAAAACATTAAATTAATTTATCTTGGTCGTATATTAAGAAACCTAATACCACAAATCATAAAACACTTAAAGCTTTTCTTTACAAACAAAAAAAATAACTGTGTAGTGCCGGCATAGGATAGCACTACGCCATTTGTATCCGCGGGTGTTCGTAAGAGGCGACTAAGGGTATTGGAGCTTTTAAAGAAGTTTTTGGATGATGCGGCTGGAGACCCACCTCCTAGAGCCTTCATTTTATACTCTTTTCACCACTCAACATCCAAAGGTGGCTAAGAAATTTCTTATTCTAAATTTCTGTTTAACCCTTCTAGGGATTTATAGCCGTGAGTATATGTATGTATGTAAAGAAATGATAGAGTACCAGATGCGGACAGGCATCTACGTGATAAGAAACTTTAGACTTTAGAGGCTATCACTTTATAATATCAATACATTTTTTTGAATGAGCACCATGTAGGTACTATGAAGATGTCATATCATAATTCACACAAAAAAACAAATTAGTTCCAAAACATTAACTAGAATAATTAAATAAAAGTGCAGTCACCCTACAGCTGTTACATCGTTTCGCAAGTTGATAATTTCATGGCCACCCTAGTTGAGACGAACAAAACGACTATCTAAATAGCAGACGTATAGTTTGGAACACAAAGACTGCTCAGCATACCGATATCATTAATCATTAAATATTTTTTGGGGTTGTGCTGTTTTTGAATAAATTAAGACATGAAAACTAAAATAAGAGAACATTTATAAGCATTAAATATATGCTACCCTCAGCGGGGATAATATTTCGGCATCCAGATTAAACCTAGTATTATTTAGATGATATATTCTAAAATTATATTTATTCTGCAGGTGCGACATTTTGAAACCTCAGAGAGTTATTAGTAAATATGGTTATATAAAGGTTTTTTTTTATACCTTGAGAACAAAAGATTTGTTATTTCACGTGAAGTTTAACCAAATTTGGTCTGATTTCGAAACGCCATTGCAACCAGAAAGTGTCCTAACTGAGTAGTCACTACCAACGAACAAAAGCAGCGTGCTGTCGGCAAGTTGTTAATAGACGCGACAAATGGAGTGTGAAGATAATTAGGGGTAGGCAGAGTGACTGATGACTCATGACAATCGCCACTCGATTGCTGATTAGGGGACGAAAATGAAGATTCATTATAGTTTAGACGCATCACTGTGAAATAGTAAAACTATTTAAAAGTATCTTATGTGGAGTAAAAACAGCACATAAACTAAAAAAAAATCTAATTCTATTAAAAACACCATAAAGTTCAATTATGAAACTATGAACTTTTTTAATTATAATGCGAACTAGATTACATAAAGATATATTTTTTGTAGTTACATATTTAGTTGTCGCAAGAGCTATTCTTGGTTTCCAAACAAAGAATTGTCTTATTTCTTTAAAATACAAGTTTGCAACTATTTATTTATTGACAAAGTCATGCAGGTTGTTCCAAATATATGACAACCAATTATCTGCTGTGTGCAAGCAATAAAATGGAATTGAGTGAATTCATATTGCACATGAAAATCGAAATAAACTTGTGAAGATAGCAGCTCCATCTATATATTATTCATGGGAACTACTCTCTGCGCTTTGCAAATGGTGTATTGTTCTTTTGTTTTTCATTGCATTTGTGTACAGCCGTTTATAGTATTGTTTTGTATTGTGTAATAGTTTTTATTAAAGAAGACATATTATGTAGTATAAGAAAGAAAAAAGGACAGAAAGTATGTCACAAACTTTGATAAATAAAAGTGATAATAATACTTACTACACATAATACATTGGTATTCGAATACAAAAAATCATCAAACCATAGATTTGAGTGACCGTACTTTTCTCGGGAAATATGATTAAATCTAAAAGAACATCTACGTGTGGGTAACTACTTAGCAAGATTTTGACATAAAAAAAATAAATGGTGATATTGGTTCGTTAGTTCGGATCATTTTGATATGAATTCAAATGTTTTATTAGCATTTGACAGCTCGATGATATATGGTAGCTTCCATCAGGAATTAAAGGAAATTATATAAATCAAATGCTTAGCTAGATTTAATCTTGATACAAGTGTTCAGTATGTACCCATACCTGAATGCATATTCAAAACCGAAACATAATCTATATTTGAAACTACTTTACTTTCCCTCGGCTTTCATACAATATCAGTCAATCTATTTCTTACTGATCGCACTAAATCGCAGTGGCGATTAATTCGGACAGTTTCGGTTGGCGCTAGTGAATATTGATGTCACTCCACACTCCATAGTGGGCTGATTTCGTATGTCACTCCATAGTGGGCTGATTTCGTGACAAAACAAAACAAAGCGCGCTGTCTATGTTTTATTGCGTGGAATTCTGACCGTTCCCAGCGCTGTTTGTGTTGCAAGATTTGAATACGTGATTTTGGACGGAACTTGTCTGTCGATGCGTTGGGAAATGCGGCACCTATAAATATTGTTGTATGGTGAATTTGTATTTGCACAAGCTTTAGAAGATGGGTTAGAAACATACATACATATATTCACGGCTATAAATCCCTAGAAGGGGTAGCTAGAGCTAAGGAATTAGAAATACCTAAGCCACTTTTGGAAAGTTGATTGGGGAAGAGATGAAATAAAGGTTGTTGGTGATGGGTCTCCAATCGCATCGCCCAAAAATCCCTTAAAAGCCCCCGATACCGTTAGTCGCCTCTTGAGTACACCCACCGGAAGAAATGGGGTAATGCTATTTTTAGCCGACACTACACAGCTACACAGGGTAAGAAAATATTTTAAAATTAAGGATGGTTGGTTATAAAGAGTTTGTATATATGGGTCCCCAGCCACATCCACTTAAAAACCTTTTTATATTAGGGTAGCTCTTACAAAACCCATCATGGGAAAAAATGGGTTAGCCTAACTAAGCCGATGTAAAACAAACAAGTACTACATCATTTACACGAATTTGTCCATAATCAAACATGACATTAGTATAAATATTTTGATCAACATTGCAAAAATGATATGGTAGCAAGTGAACATGTAGTGCGTGCGATATACTAAGTAAGTCTTACCGTGTCTAACTGTCTAACTGTCTTCCCGTGACCATGATAAATGAAAAGTTTTCGAAACGTCGGGCTTTAAAAATAATGTAATAACACGCGATTAAAATATCCGAAAATCAATAGTTGTTTCATCATAATCATATAAAATATTCACTTGCTTCCGTACTCTCTATCGCCCGATTTCTGGATTGAGTATTCCAGCCGAGAACAACTTAAATGTCGTTCTGTCGTATTGATCTTAACAACTGATTGAGACAAAATTGCCGTGTAGTGCCGGCTTAGAATAGCACTACCCCATTTCTTCTGGTGGGTGTACGAAAGAGGTGACTAACGGTATTGGGGGCTTTTAAGGGATTTTTGGGCGATGCGGTTGGAGACCCATCACCAACAACCTTTATTATACCATCTTTTCCCCACACAAGTTTCCAAAAGTGGCTGAGAAATGTCTTATTCCTTGGCTCTGGCTACCCCTTCTAGGGATTTATAGCCGTGAGTATATGTACGTATGTATGTATGATACTTAAGTCGTTCTCAGCTGAATACTCTCTAAGCATATCTGCTTTTGTAAGATTTGTTAAGTCACAAAGTGTTTTGTGGTTCAAAGTTGGTAGGTTGAGGACAAACCAACTTTTCTTTTTCTTTTACTACCTCATTTATCTAGAACGTTTTATGCCGTGTAGTGCCAGCCTAGAACGTCGCTACCCCTTTCTACCCACGGGTATCGTAAGAGGCGACTAAGGGTATTGGGGCTTTTTATTGGATTTTTGGGCAATGCGGTTGGCAAAGCAACCGTGATAGCCCAGTGGGTAGAACACTCGGTTATCGTGCAAACGACTAGTGTTCAAATCCTGGGTCGGGCCTACACCAATTTGTCTTTTCTAAAGACAAATTGAAAAATTTATCATGGTTGTTAACGGTGAGGGAAAACATCGTGAGGAAACCCACATGGCTGAGTAGTACTTAGTCATGTAACAGTGTATTCGTACAAAACGGCGATTGGCCTGCCCCCTATCACGTGAGTACACTGTCCATGCAAAACGTGGGTACTCTGAACACCAGGTGACAAAGTCACGTGATGTTCAGAAGTATTAGTACCTCTGCCAACCCCTTCGGGGATATTCGGCGTGAACGTTTATGTTATTATGTTATGTTATGCGGTTGGAGACTCATCACCAAAAACCTTTATTTTTACCATCTTTTCCCCACTCAACTTCCAAAAGTGGCTGAGGAATTTATAATTCCTAAGCTCTGGTTACCCCTTTTAGGGAAATATAGCCTTGAGTATATGTATGTATGTATGTTATCTAGAACGCGAATTATAAATAAACAATTCAATATCCTTGCTCAAGTACACCCCTTACTGAGTTTCATCAAGAGTTCAGTTAGGTGAAAACATTCCAACAAAGACATGCAAACTTAGGAACTCACTCACTCCATGTTCTTCATTCGTAGTGGAACAGACACTTGGTTTAATTCCCAAGCACTTAACTTGTCAGTTACAATATAACTAATTTAATACACCTGTAGCTCGTCTCGAACTATCTGTACGTCTGTATGTCTCGTTTTGTCAGTGGGGTGGAGACGTTGAGCCATTCTAAATCTTTACTGACATATTGTCGAGTTCGTGTCATTTAAAGCTGTTTGATTGGTTTCTGGAATTGGATGCAATTATTTTTATAGCGCAAATTATTTCCCCTTTAAAAACTTATATGTAAATGTATAAATTCTTACTTTGCTTAATGTCCAAAAGACAAGACACACATTTACCTGGACTAGAAAAATGGAATAGTTTTCTTCAAATGGAGTAGTGTGTTGACTAAAGTTGTATCATACGCGAAAGGAATCAGTCACTAAACTAATATGACTTTGTTACAATTATTTGAATTAAACCTAACTTTGATACAGTTCGTTATAATGCATACATAAATAATATGCGTATATTTTATTTACGGCCATAAATCCCTAAAAGGGGTAGCCAGAGCTCCAGAGCTAGAAACTCCTCAGCCACATTTGGAAGTTGATAAAGGAAAAGACGGTAGGAAAAAAGTATCGTTGGTGATGGGTCTCCAACCGCATCGCTTAAAAACCACTTAAAAGGCCCCACACCCATAACCGCCTCTTACGACACCCGCAGGTAGAAAAGTGTAGTGATATGCTAAGCCAGCACTACACGGCGCAAGAAAAGTATTAATTTTCGTCACAAGTGTTTAGTCATTACAGCGCTCGGTTCTAATATTCTTTCGTAATAAACTATTATCATCCTGTAACAAATTATATGAGTGACACCTAACCTTGATACAGTTCATATTTTTTTTACTTTTAAGGGACATTAATTAAAACAAACTATTTCAACGCTAGAATTGCACGACGATGCGACATTCAGGTTTCATTCGGTTGCACCTTTGTACTTGTGTAATATACTTTACTCTCACTGTGCGCTTCGTATGGTCTGCGAAGTTACATTCCATACCAAACTGGTAAAGTTGGTTTCAAATTAACTTACTCAAAGTAATGTCTAAGTAATTAAGAAAGATATTCTTTTATTATAATATTTGCTGTGTAGTGTCGGCTTAGAATAGCACTACCCCATTTCTTCCGGTGGGTGTGCGTAAGAGGCGACTAAGGGTATAGGGGCTTTTTATGTGATTTTTGGGCGATGTGGTTGGAGACCCATCACCAACAACCTTTACTTTGCCATCTTTTCCCCACGCAACTTCCAAAAGTGGCTGAGGAATTTCTAATTCCCTAGCTCTGGCTACCCCTCCAAGGGATTTATAGCCGTGAGTATATGTATGTATGTATATTCTTTTACTGTACTTTTTTATTGTAATATGAATTTTCACTTTGAAAATTACAATAAAAAATATCGACGTAACTTTTAATATTCCTTATAAATAGGCAATAAGGCAAGTGAAAAGTCAACGGATATAAAAAGATTTCCTTATTCAAATAAACAACGTTGAAACTTCCATCTTAACCCCCAAACCACAACAAGGAAAGGCGAAGTATTCTAAACCCCACGGTATTATTAAAACGGCAAAGGCGAGTTGAAGTCGAGAGAAGAATTTTTAATATCAAAAATTTTACCGAATCGCTTTCGTAAGAAATCTTGAAGGGTTAGCTTCGGAAGTTTTGTTGAATATTTTGACGTGCGCGGGTTAAGTAGTTGTGGGCTTTTGGATTGCTAAGTGCAGGGTTAGTTGTTATGTTCTGATTTGTGCAGTTTAATCCTTTAAAGTTTTCGTTTCCGTTCGGTTTACAAAAAGTGCCACAGCTATGTTAAAAGATATTAAGGCTGAGTAATCTGTATGGTATTTGCCGTATAGTGCTGGCTTAGAATGTCACTACCCCTTTCTACCCACGGGTGTCACAAGAGGCGACTAAGGGTATGGGGCGTTTTCAAAGTGGTTTTTGGGTTATGCGGTTGAAGACCCATCACCAACGATACTTTATTTCAAATATCTTGTCCCCTATCAACTTCCAAATGTGGCTGAGGATTTTCCAGCTCTTTTTGCGATTTATAACCGTGAGTATATGTATGTATGTCATGTATGTAATCTGTATGATGTCAGCCTAGCCCCTTTAACATAAACATATATTTAATTATCTCACTAGAAAGGGTGGAGGATCAAATGGCAATATTGCATAAGGAATAATAAAATAATAATTTCGGCGAATGGATGAAACTAATAAAATCGTAATTTAATATCAAATAAAATATCTTATCTACTCCAATAAGGATCAAGAATCAAGACGCGAATAAATGGATCAGAAATAATTTAATTTATTCAAGAAAAGCCGTAGATGTGAATATAGCCGATACAGATACAAGTATTTAATATTATTTTGAATTTCGCTGCGATGTTTACGTTTGATTTTCTTTGAACTTATACCGCTGCGATCGGTGCCTTAGTCGCCTCGCATTTCAACCCAGTATTAACTATGGGGTAGTGTTATTGCATTTTTTACAGAACAAATAATAACCTATCTGTATTAATAAATATCGACGATACTAGCACAACTGTCATCCCAAAGAATCAACTACCGCTATTTTTGTTTGATATTGATTTCACTATATTGAAGAATCTGTTAAAACAGTTTGTAGAATTTGAATTTATAATAAACATAACTGAAAAGTAATTAATTATTATGAAATAAAAAGCATTTTATTTTGTAAGCACCTAGTTATATTCATAACTGTAAACAATAAAATAGGGTGGCCAGTTTTTCAGAATAGTATTTTCCCTGTCATTTTTTGAAAGTATATATTTATTTAAGATAAAGGATATAGCAGAAGTACTCTATCGAAAGTTCAGTATCGTATAATTTATAAATGATATGTGAAGTGAGTTAAGCAGTAAGAACAAAAAGAACTCACCGGACTGTCTAGGTGCTACAAAAAAATCCTGCAATATATTGGCTGATCTAAGCATACAGCATCATGCGCTCAATGCAGCATTTTATGATAATTTGAAATTCTAAAGCACAACCACTGAATGTTGATTAAATTACATACATACATATACTCACAGCTATAAATCCCTAGAAGGGTTAGCAAGAGCTAAGGAATTAAAAATTCCTCAGCCACTTTTGGAAAATTAAGTGGGGAAAAGATGGTAAAGTAAAGGTTGTTGGTGATGGTTCTCCAACCGTATCGCCCAAAAATCCTTCAAAAGCCCCAATACCGTTAGTTGCCTCTTACGTACACCCACCGGAAGAAATGGGGTAGTGCTATTCTAAGCAATACACACACTACACAGCAATTTTTGAATTAATCTACTTTAATATACCCAATACCTTAAATCACCTATGACAATGCTCTAAATTACCTCTTAAAATAGCTAAAATGACAAGGGGGTGAGCGCAGCAAACCAAAGCAACATAAAAACATAAAAAATAATTAAATAATTTTCAATAATTAAAGTTATTCAAGTATTTGACAAGCAAAAAAAAGTCTGGCAATTAAAATGAAAGGGTTGAAAATTAATATTCAAATTTAAAATTAACAAAATGGAAATCGTTTATATTGAAAAGTCAGGAACCGGAAAATTCTAATCACAAAGTCGCTTTCAATATAATTAATCAAAAGAGTTTACCATGTTATTTTTTTTCTAATTCGTTTAATATCGGCTGAACATACACTTACCCATTTCTTCCCGCGGGTGTTGTAAGAGGCGACTTAGGGTATTGAGGCTTATTAATTGATTGCTGAGCGGTTCGGTTGGAGACCCATCACCAAACAACCTTTATCTACAATATTTTCCCCACTTAACTTCCATAAGTGGCTGAGGACTTTTAATTCCGAAGATCTGGCTTCCCCGTTCTGGAATTTATAGGCGTGAGGATATGTGTGTTTGTATGTCGTTTAATATATTTAGATCTTTCTCTTAATCTTAGTAGCTAGCGGAACTCCCCGGTATGATAAAGTATCAACAGATAAAAAAACCAATCTAAGTTATTTTTTTTATTAACTCTCTGACAGTGTAACTTGCATAAATGAATTAGAGTAGCAATTTCAGAGTTTATTTGAAACAGATAGAAAGATAGTCTGACACACAATTCCATTAAATATGATGCATCAGATACATGCTCGGAAATTCTTAAACGAGAGGAGAATTTTTATTGAAGGAAGTTACGCGAAACAGTATTTTTTAAATATTTATCAACCGCTACCGCTTTGCACGGGTTTTGAAAGTATAAAAAATGTATCTTTGTTACTCCTAACTATTAAATATTAATGGCTTTGCACTGGTATTCAAAATATAAAAAGTAGTCTTTGTTATTCTTTACCTAACCAACCCTACAGATTTGGTTCTGCCGTTTCTGATATAAGCCATAAAAATAGGACACCCAGAAAATTATAATCGTATCGTATATACATTTGTGTCCCTATATACATGGACTTTGGTGATCTTGGAACCGTCCACATTTATCAATCCTTCATTCATAACTATTATTCTTCACATTTTGGATGCTATACTGTGTAGTGTCGGCTTAAAATAGCACTACCCCATTTCTTCCGGTGGGTGTGCATAAGAGGCGACTAACGGTATTGGGGCTTTTAAGGGATTTATGGGCGATGCGGTTGGTGACCCATCACCAAAAACTTTTATTTTACCATCTTTTCTCCACTCAACTTTCCAAACGTGGCTGAGGAATTTCGAATTCCTTAGCTCTGGCTACCCCTTCTTGGGATTTAAAGCCGTGAGTATATGTATGTGTATGTATGTTGTTGATGCATGCTCTTTCATTTGTTGTACTTCGAATGTGTGCCTCTTTTAGCATCGTCATCATCATAAACTTAAGAGCGACGCTCTTGTCGGTGTAACACTCTCCAGTTTCATCCATTTAATGCCAGCTCCTTGATCTCTTGGTAAGACGCGACGTCCATCTTTTTGAGCACATTCTCTATTTGATTTAGGTAAATATGTCGTCCTCCACTAACATCACCATCAAAATATATCTCTTACACTAATTTTCATTCATTTATCATTAATTTGCAATGCATGTAATGGGCACATAGAGAGGATGGATGAAAATAAAGTAGCGAAAGAGATATATAGAGCCAATGTGTATGGGATTGTTAGTAGAGGACGGCCTCGTAAAACGTTTCTTGACCAGATAGAAAACGTTCTTATAAAGGCGGGGGTCCGAAGTGAGAAGAATAAAAGAGCATGTATGAGAAGAATAATGAATGTAAGGGAAGCAAGAGAGGTTTGTCAAGACCGTTCTAAGTGGCGATCGATAGTCTCTGCCGATCAAATGGGAATAATGGGCGTGAGTATAAGTAAGTATAAGTAAGTTAGTATGTAATGTATGTAGTCCTCTCTCTAAAACAGGATGAGCTAAAACTGGCAGGTGAATTTCATGTGGATATGTATGCATTATTATTACCAACTAGTGGATCGTCCCAGCTTCGCACGGGTAGCGTTGTTTTTTTAAATATCTGAGGTTTCTTTCTTCAGTCACTGCTCAAGCATTGTGAAATTCAGCGCAATGTTTTCAATTTATTAAATTTATAGCACTCCCTAAACAGTGTAGTTTGGTGATTTTGAATGCGCTTTAATGAACGGTTCAGTTTTTCCGTTTAATAGCAAATTTTGGAATAAAACGCTATGAAGTATTTATAACAATCTGAAAAATAAATCATTACGTGATTTAGGATGCAACTACTGGCGCCATCTAGTATATTATATATAAATTAGTAAAGATTTGGTTTTGGTCACGGGCGCGCTGGCTTAATTTATGTATAATTTTGGTGTTTGTCTACCGATTTGTATGATTCTTTTTTTATTGAATAGGTAATAATGTTACCTTTTTTAAATTAGGGATGAGTGAGAGGTTTACAAACGTAAGAGTAAACAAATATAATCAGAATGTTCCGAACTGCTAAGCTATCCGGAATTACACGTGTTATTGTGAGTCAACCGTAAAAGATAGACATAAACTGATGTGGATTTTTTTTTAGATAATTTTATGCAGAATTTTTCCGTCATACATGATTTCTATGTAAGTTTTACCATTAAGGCTGCACACGTGACGGAAGCTTAAAAAATGGAGTAACTTCTCCCGATTTCCCAAAATTTCCCGAAATTCCCCTTTACTACTCTGCTGGAAAGTATACAAAAACCTGCGGAGGAGTATAAAAAATAATTGTACCAAGTTTCGTTAGAATCCGTCGAGTAGTTTTTGTTTCCATAAGGAACATACAAACCGACAGACAGACAGACAGACAGACAGACAGACAGACAGACAGACAGACAGACAGACAGACAAAAATTTTACTGATTGCATTTTTGGCATCAGTATCGATCCCTAATCATCACCTGATAGTTATTTTGAAAATATATTTCATGTACAGAATTGACCTCTCTACAGATTTATTATAAGTATAGATAATAATAAGTTGTTCACCTAAAACACAAAATATAACATACATACATACATACATACATATACTCACGGCTATAAATCCCTAAAGGGGTAGCCAGAGCTAAGGAATTAGAAACTCCCCAGCCACTTTTGGAAAGTTGAGTGGGGTAAAGATGGTGAAATAAAGGTTGTTGGTGATGGGTCTCCAACCGCATCGCCCAAAAATCCTTTAATAGCCCCAATACCGTTAGTCGCCTCTTACGTACACCCACCGGAAGAAATGGGGTAGTGCTATTCTAAGCCGACAATACACAGCCTCATTATTATTACCAATAATAATAAGTTGTTCACCTAAAACACAAAATAAAAAATACATCATTATCATCTCAGGTCATTAATGACTCTACCAAAGTCCTGTTGCCTACCTAGCAGATTTTACTACAACCTACCGTACCCTCCGGAGCACGGAACCGTAATCTTATACGAAATATTTGGTGATTTTCCCTGCATCGTGCAATTGAGAATATGATCCATCGCATGATTAAAAAAATTGGTTTACTTACAAATCAAAGAGTAATTTTTGAGTAAACCAGCATTATCAAATATACTTTCTTTCTACCATCTTCTCCCCCATGAACTTCCAAAAGTGGCTGAGGAGATTATAGCTCTGAAGGCTACCCCTTTTTGTAGTTTATGGTCTTAAGCATATGTATGTATGTATCAGATTTAAACATTTATTCGAAAGACACTATAAGAAAAAGGATTAATGTGAGGGACGAAAAACTTTTTTCCTTCGTATGAAACGGTGACTGATTATATCTGCCCTACCTAAAAGATATAATGAGCTTATATAACTATGATTGTTAATACTAAAGTTATCTACATACATACATACATATGTATATGCTATAAATCCCTTAACGGGGTAGCCAGAGCTGTGGAATGATAAATTGCTCAGCCACTTTTGGAAGTTGATTGGGGAAAAGATGATATAATAATAAACGTTTTTGGTGACGGGTCTCCAACCACATCGCCCAAAAATCACTAAAAAAGCCCCTATACCCTTAGTCGCCTCTTACGATCACCCACGGGTAGGAATGGGGTAGTGTTATTCTAAGCCGAAACTACACAGCTAAAGTTATCTCTAATTTCTTAAATGATTCACCAGCATAACAATATTATCTAAAATATGATTCTGCCATAAGGAGACTAATGATAGTTAGATGAGCTATCGAGCCGATGTATAAAAAGGCTATCAGTAAAGCCGAGATCAGGTTAGTGCGAATAATGAGAATTTGATGGAGTTTCAGTGATGATGTGAGCGTCTATATTATAGTTGTGGCAAACAACTTTTTATATACGCTTATTTACTGATATGCTGTTTATACTATATGCTGATTGCCGTGTAGTGCCGGCTTAGAATGTCGCTACCTCTTTCTAGCCACGGGTGTCGTAAGAGGCAACTAAGGGTATTGGGGCTTTTTTTGGATTTTTGGGCGATGCGGTTGGAGACCCATCACCAAAAACCTTTATTTTTACCATCTTTTCCCCACTCAACTTCCAAAAGTGGTTGAGGAATTTATGATTCCTTAGCTCTGGCTACCCCTTCTAGGGAAATATAGCTGTGAGTATATATGCTTCTGAATATCATAGAATTTTTGTTTTTTTTTTAATAGAGAGTACAGTTTCAAACATATCGCCATACTATCACTTAAAAATGCCCAATACACTAAGTAGCCTTATGACATCCGTGGAAAGAATTGGGTAAGTATCATTCTAAGCCGACACGACACAGCAACTATAATAAATTGATATAACATTAAAAGAGTAATTAAAAATAAGTTATTTTGAGAAGTACATTCATCTTATCTTCCTTGAGTATGCTTCATAGTGACCTCTAGGAAACGTCTGTACTATCAAGAGAGATTGTACTCAAAGATAGCTTAGAGAAACAAGCTACGTAACTTTTACTTTCTACATACATTTTCCCACAGATGGCGTTGAACGTCGTGTACTATTAAGGTTTTGTAACTTTTTAGTAGATGTCGCTGTTTTCTTTATCTATGTTTTTTAAACAAAGTATTTAAAAAAAGTCAAAAAGTTAACTTTTCAAAATAAAGTTTAAAACTAACATTTCTTGAACGTCATAATTTTTAAAATTTATTATTAATCCGTTTCTTCGGAAGGTATTCGTAAAGAGAAGAAGCAACAAAAAAACTCTTTACATTCACATTTTTTCATTTTTTGAAAAATGGTTTGTACAATTTTGGGTTTAACATATTTTTACTTTTTAAAAGATTTTCTATGAGACCAAACCAAACGCTAGTTTGACATAATTTAACTAAATTGTCCATCACAAAAAATCAATCACATGGGAATAACGAGGGAAGATTTATAGCTTTATGGACACGATCATGTGCGTGTTGGGTCCTCGTCGTTTAAAAAATCTTAAACATTGTAGTAAAATTTCTTAAATAGCATTGCTTTAATTGCCTTTTTAAAAGATGACACAGGCAATTCAAATATATCAGAAGGAAATTTGTTGAACAGTTGCTGAGTAAAACAAGAGCTGATACCCTTGTCGAAACTTAAACAATATAGAATAAAGCATTTCAACTGCTTTTTTTAATTAAACGAGTTTTTTATATGCGCCTCAAAATTTTGTGTGTCGACCCGTGACGTGTGAGACGACTAGACGACCAAGGGGACTTAATGTTTATGGTACCTTTTATGTAATATCGAATGACGTACACTACACAGCACAGTGCATAGTACTGTGCATGAAACATAAGCCCTAGAGGTATATTTCTGTAAAGGTATTGGATCCTACCTACGACGCCAACTTTTAAACCCGAGATAAAGGATTTTTTAAAATAAAATATTATGGTACAAGAGACTCGTTCAATAGAGAAGGGAAGCATAATCCTAATCAATTTCAATTTGTATGTTGAAACCTTATAAATGGCAATCAACTGAAAACAAAAATTATGAAAAGTTATTCCGCATTCATTCAGCAGAGCAATTCATTAGCATAAAAACTTTGCAACTGAACCCAAAACTAACATTATAGCGACTTGCTCGAGAATTCAAACGTAATAATTGCTCCCGTATAACTTTCAAAGTATCAAAACTTCAACACGTCTAAGTTTATGCGAATGAAATTAAATTTTCTTTTCCGTTGCAATTTTTTAAACGTTTTTTTTCTTATTAGTTACTTACACGTTATTTTTAAGTGTATTACATATTTTGTGGTATGAACAGATAATGAGCTCCCGTTATGTTTTTAAGAAAGTATTTATTTACTTCATTAAAGGTACGCAAACAACGAAACAATATTATAATAAAATATATTAATTTAGAGCTCTGTAGTGTCGGCTTAGAATATTAAAACCCCGTTCCATTCATCCATTTATTTATTGTACCCGTGGGTGATCGTACGGGGCAACAAAGAGTTTAAAGTGATTATTGGGCTATGCGGTTTGTGATCCATCAACCAAGAGCCTTTGTTTCACAATCTTTACCCCACTCAACGCCCAAAAGTGGTTGAAAAATTATTTATTCTGAAGCCCTCACTACCTTTTTCAGAGATTTATAGCCGTGAGTATTTATGTATGTATTCCCAATTAAAATTCAGAAATATTTATTATCCGTTGCCAAATTAAGTTCGATTAAACAAATTGCTTAAATTTTTCTATAGTAATTATTCATGACCTCTAGGCATAAACTAATGTACGCCATCTAGTAGCAACAACTCAAACTTCAGCGACATGAAACGAAATTCGCTGAGAACAGTGATACTCTTAGTATTTGGCATAAACTAAAGATGTCGCTGCACGTTGTGAAATGAACCTACAAACACAGCCACCAGATGGCACTGCAACAAATAATATTTTATTTAAATAAATGTGGATTGGATTAATATTTTTATGATATCAGATTATTTCCTGCTTTGGCAAAAGAATAAAAGATACTTGCAAGAAAAGTATCTCTTTCTGATCATTAGCGTTGTTTAAGGGATGAAAGTGTAAAGAAAGGGGAAGCTTATAATGAGGGTGGGTTGAGGAAGTCTGAGGGTGCTTCTCGAGTCAAGATTCTTACAAATGGTGCGGTTTTTGCTTTCGTCTTCGTCTTATTGTATTCGCTTTGAAGGTGCTCGCGGACGCAGCAAAGCTTTTTCATTTAGGAACATTACATTGACAGCCAAACAAACACATTCTTAAGTAAAGTTTATATTTTCATGTGTTCTTTTAGACTGAAAAAGTGACTAAAAAGTAAACTGTAATAAAGTTAAACTTGATTACGCTAAAAGTTAATTATTAAAAAGACATAGCAGTAAATACATACATACATTTACTCACGCCTTTAATTCCCATTGGGGTAGGCAGAGACTATGGATCGTAGCAGTAATTCTTCGTATATAATTCGTAGTGTATTTAATTTTACTCTTTTTTACGTATCATCAATCATCTCCGAATAAAATATTTATATTATTCCTGACATCTTTATTTATTATTCTATTTTATAATTGTTATGGTTATTCGCTTAATAGTTACCCTGATGACCTTGTTCAGAATCATTTGGTTTTATTAGTTTACCTGAAACAAAATAGAAGAAAACATTAGAAAAAATTTGTTTCTTTTGAATTTGCTGGAATAATAATTAAAATCAATTTACACCCAAAATTTATATACTTACGGCTATTAATTCCCAAACAGGGCAGCCAAAGCGGGGAAATTATAAATTACTCAGTCACTTGGAAGTTGCGTGTATATGATAAAATATGTTTTTGATGAGTTTCCAGCCGCATCGCCAAAATAAAAACAATACTGATGTATCTAGCGGCCGCATACAAAATTGTAAAATATTAATTTATGGCGCTGTAGGTCTAATTGTTTCTTTTATGAGTGTAAACATATTAAATTTCAACCACTGTTTGTTTCCTGAATAAATGAAAATAAAAATGAAATTAACAATTACTTAAAATTACCTCAAAACTCCGAGATGCCTCTTACGATACCCGCAAAAGTAAATAGGTCATTCCTACTCTACCGTAACTGCCCAGTTTCAGATAAAAACTCAAACTCGAACGTTCATGCCTAATATCCCCGAAGAGGTTGGCAGAGGTACTAATACTTCTGAACATCATGTAATGGTTCAGAGTGCCCACGCTCCGCATAGACAGTGTTATCACATTATAAAAGGCAGGCCTATCGCCGTTTTGTACGAATACGCTGTCACATGACTAAGTACAACTTAGCCACTTGGGTTTCCCCACGATGTTTTCCCTCACCGTTAACGACCATGATAAATTAACCACACACATGTTTTTTTTGAAAAATTCAAAAAAGATGAATTGGTGTATTAAATAAAAAATACTTCAAACAAATCAAATCATAAAGATATAGCTACCGCGGAAACAAACCCCCGAAGCGATATCAACTTTCAAATATATTCGGTAAAGGAAATTAAAGCAATACTTTTTAAAGCAGTTTTTATCTTCAAAAGAAAAGTAACAACAGGGAAAGCGTGAGTTTTGGCGCCTTATTTGGGATGCTATCTGGAATGAACTTCGGAAACGTCTGATGGATTCAAATATCACGCACAGAAACGCGGATTCTGGAAACCTTGGGAGTTACGTATTGAAAATGTTGGCAAAAATTTACGTTTTGAAAGTTGAAACAAAAGACAAAAATTTTGGTAACCTGTCTTTAGAGAAGCTCTGCAAAATTATGGTTGATTAAAAGTTAACTCGTGATATTCAATACAAAAAATAAAATATTTTTACCTGTAAAGCGTAAATAATGGTTAATGTTGAACAAATATTTGATATTTTTTTACTTTTCCATAAATATTTACAAAATTGATTCCCATAGATATTCGGAAACCATTGATAGCTATTTCGTTCCACCAAAACCACACAACATTTAAGCCGTTGAATCGAGTACCCGAGTCAGAGAGCGAGGTGCGAATCGAAAATCCTGAATCGATACGAATCGAAAACTTTTATTTATGAGATCCCGAAGGAGCGGACTCGTTTCAAATTGAAATCACTTGTCTATTAATTCCTTTTTTCAATGACTTTTCTCATTTACCTGCCGGATAGGAGCATTCCCCAGGTATATCCGGATAGAAGGACGCATAATAAATGAGTGTGGCCATGAGTCTTGTTTTAGCTCGTCTTTAATGGGATTGGTTAATGCTGTGTAGGTTGATATTATTGTCTTTTCGAGAAGTTTTACAATTAGATATATTCAATACAAGCAGTCATATTAAGTAGCAATTATTGGCGATATAATAATTAACTTACCCACATATATGCAACCGTGATAGCCCAGTGGGTAGAACACTCGGTTATCGTGCAAACGACTAGTGTTCAAATCCTAGGTCGGGCCTACACCAATTTGTCTTTTCTAAAGACATATGTGTGGTTAATTTATCATGGTTGTTAACGGTGAGGGAAAACATCGTGAGGAAACCCACATGGCTGAGTTGTACTTAGTCATGTGACAGTGTATTCGTACAAAACGGCGATAGGCCTGCCCCCTATCACGTGAGTACACTGTCCATGCAAAACGTGGGTACTCTGAACACCAGGTGACAAAGTCACGTGATGTTCAGAAGTATTAGTACCTCTGCCAACCCCTTCGGGGATATTCGCCGTGAACGTTTATGTTTATATGTATGTTATATATTCACGGCTATTAGGGTTAGTCAGCGCTTTCACATAAGAAATTAACACCCACTTTAGAAGTTTCGTTGGGAATATATTATAATGTTAGGATGTACAGAGAATCACGAATGTCACATTGTCAAAAAAAAGCACTTAAGAAGCCTCAAAGCCCTAAGTAGCGTCTAAAGAATCACCCGCGGGAAAATGGGTTAGTCTCATTCTGACAGTAAATATTTATACACATTATAAAATACTATAAGTAAACAATTAATTAAGTATCTCTGCGATATTCTCAAAGATTTTTATAATAGGTTTTATTCACTACACAAGAAGCCCGCATAATTATCTAAAAATCAACTCTTTCCGCCTCACAAAATGAAAAGATATTCAAATCCGAAAAAAAAGCGTTTGGACAAAATTTCTACTTGAACGGTACTAAGAGGTTTATTTCACGATCGAACAAATTTCATTAGAGCCGTATTATTCCAACTTTTAAATTATCCTTAGCTGCCTTTTCTGACGATTTTGCATTTGTCAGCGCAGTTCAGACCTGACACGAATTTCCATCTTTTTAAACGCCGTTAATGATTTGGGAAAAGACACAGTGAAATAATAGCAATATATATTTGCTGTGTAGTGTCGGCTTAGTATATCACTACCCCGTTTCTTCCGGTGGGTGTACGTAAGAGGCGACTAATGGTATTGGGGCTTTTAAGGGATTTTTGGGCAATGCGGTTGGAGACACATCAGCAACAACCTTTACTTTTACCATCTTTTCCCCACTCAAATTTCTAAAAGTGGCTGAGGAATTTCTAATTCCTTAGCTCTGGCTACCCTTTCTAGGGATTCACAGCCGTAAGTATATGTATGTCGTATATGTATATACTTCAAGTAGTGCAAGTTAAGTAAGTTTAAGTAACTGCAAGATAGTTGTGAGTCTATAGTGACTAATAAAAGTATGTCTAACCAGCACAAACGTCTCTCAATTCCGTCATAACACTTCTTGGCCTGATATCATTATTTTCCCTCACAGTCAGTTCTTCCCCCGACTCTGGGTATAGGGCGTTTTATTTTTTGCCTTTTTTTACCCAAACCATAAAGGTGATTGACCCAACAATCTCTGGAAATTCATGAGTTACCCGCGAAAAAATGGGTTAGTGCTATTCTAAGCCGATTCAACCCAGCGCATACCCCAAACAAAATATAAAACAATATTACATATATACATACATATACTCATGGCTTAAATCCTTTGAAGGGGTAGTCAGAGCTAAGGAATTAGAAATTTCTCAGCCACTTCCATGCCACAATAATACTATTAAATCATTCGTTACAGCATTACCAAATTTGAAATGCAAACTACCCGCAACTAGACAAAGCAGCCATTTTAAACAATTGAAGCGGGTCGCGGCGAAACGTCAAATTTCCCGCCAAAATGACACGCGTCAGTTTCAATCTCACGTTTAGGGGTCCGCGGGGAAATGCTCGACACTCGTCAAGGGGTTCCGTCTGATATTCAATCTACGATATGACCCGGTCTATTGTGTAAGTGTTGTGTTGTGTATTAGACGCTTGCAATTTGGTAGTTGTCATAGACATAATTTTGATTTTACAACTAAAACTTTAAGTTTAAAAAAAATTATAATAGTATTTGAAAAAAAAAATATAATAAGGAGCTACCGTACAATGAAATCTTTTGTTTTCATTTTTACTCGATACTAATAACGACAGCAGGTAGACTAGTAAATTAATTTGTTCGATATATACATACAATATACTCACGCCATTAGTGTCCACTAATTCGACCGATCTCATGTGAAATTGATCGAATCAATCACTAATTTTAATGCTCCGCTAAAGTAGTAGGTTAATCAGCCCATAAATGGTACACAATATTTAGCATACGCACGATCCTAAACGATAAATCCCTAGAAGGTCTAGCCAGAGCTCTTGAATTAGAAATTCTTCAGCCACTTTTGCTGTGTAATGTCGGCTTAGAATAGCACTACCCCATTTCTTCCGGTGGGTGTACGTAATATGCGACTAACGGTATTGGGGCCTTTAAGGGATTGTTGAGCGATGCGATTGGAGACCCATCACTAACAACCTTTATTTTTACCATCTTTTCCACACTCACATTTCCAAAAGTGGCTGAGGAGTTTCTAATTCCTTAGCTCTGGCTACCCCTTCTAGGGATTTATAGCCGTGAGTATATGTATGTATGTATGTATGTATGTACTTTTGGAAGATAAGTAGGGAAAAAGTTTAATTTACTAGTTTTAATCAGATCGCCTAAAATTACCTTAAAAACCTTTTATTCCCTTCATTGCCGCTTACGAACACCCACGGATAGAAATGTGTAGTTGCTATTCCGAACTGACACTACAGAGCACAAAATTTAAGTCCTACAGAAATCGACATGTGTTTAACCTACAAGCCCCTAAGACTGCTTCTACACGTCAATTAGGACGACTTTCAAATGCAAATGCTGAAATCACGAAGCAGGAAATAGCGAAACCTCGTTTCAGTAGAAAGTTGTGTAAGGAAAGCGGTGTGTGAACTATTCCGCAGTTTCCAACTCGGTTGGTTTGGGTTTCAAAGAAATGCAAACTTTAACAATAAACGTTGCGGCCGCTTTTCAAAATGGAAGTATTTTAACATATTGTACTTAGTTTATTTGAATAAGGTTTTGGCTATGATTATATTTTACATACATACTTACATATACTCACGGCTAAAAATGTCTAGATGGGGTGGCAAGAGCTAAGAAATGAGAAATTCCTCAGCCACCTTTGGAAAGTTGAGTGGGGAAAAGATGGTAAAATAAAGGTTGTTGGTGATGGGTCTTCAACCGCATCGCCCAATAATCCCTTTAAAGCCTTAATACCATAAGTCGCCTCTTACGTACACCCACCGGAAGAAATAGGGTAGTGCTATTCTAAGCCGACACTACGCGGATTATATTTTACTGTTTAAATATTGAGAGATGATGAGTGAGGGCAGCACATGGCTGCGTTATATTCAGACTTTTGATAGCCACTACTTTCCTACTTTACACTTTTTCCCCTATCGCTCTACATCATCTACTTACATAAATTTGGCTACCTTTTGCGAATAAGCAAAAAAATCAACTAAAAATTTATACGAAAACTGGAAAATAAAACCAAATACAACTCAAAACTAAAAGGAAAACCCCAACGTTCTTCCTTTCCAACCTTTCCTCACTCAATACACTGAAATTCAGAATCGAAAAAGCGCCATATTTCGACTCGATCACAATTTCCCAAACAGTTTCCGGACGCAGGAATCAATTCCCATTTCTCCTTAGTTAGGGAAAACTTTTCGCGTAGACATTGACGAGGGACACAAAAAGTTAAGGACTTCGAGATAAATGCTTTTTATTTACGTACCTATTTGTACCTCTTTCATTTACTTTGGGATTTATTGTGCGGCTATTAGTCAGGCAGTTAATTGAGCTTTAATTTGGCTTACAAGCTTCCAGATCAAAGGAAACGTCTTAGCTTAAAGTTTAAATAAAATTACTTCATAGCTTAAATTAAACTAATAGCTTTTGTGGATCTCTTTATAAGGCACATTCATTGTTGTTTTTCAAGAATCTTAACTTATGACTGCTCTTATCAAGTGAAAACATTGTTTAGTAAATAAATTGTTTTTACATATAAAAAATGAAATATATAATAATAACATTAAATTTATTTTACATAAAGTTCCGAAGTGTTTGTACATTCCTGCTTCCTTCATCTTCCGATATATATATATATAGAGTAAATACCACGTGTGTAATCTTAGCTTGCAAAAAAAACTAAGTGTCTCTTGAGATTACCATATCTGGTTATCAACATATTTGGCTTACTTTGTATTCAGAAAATGACTTTGAATATTCAAAAGATATAATTCAGAAAGACATGTTCGTAATCGCAAAGAGACATAATCTCCCAAAGCAATCCGCTACGTGAACGTTTCAAATCAACATTTATGTGTGGTAAATCATTTCGGCTACATTCAAATTTGAGGACGTGACGATTTTCTGTTTAGTATTGGTTTGGAACTGAATTAAATTATATAATCCCTTCATAATACCAGGCATGCTTAAAATGTAATATTTTGTAGGTGTATTGATAAAAAACTATAAAGCGATCAATTGCCATACAAGGTAAATCTGAAAATATTTTTTTCAATGATAAGACTGCCAATTGTGATTTTGTTTTGCAAAAATGTACTTCTTAAATTATTTCTTTAATGGTGTGCAATAAAGTATTTTCTACTCATTTTTATCTTTTCAATTGACCATAATTTGCTCTCTCACCTGCCCTGATTCCAAAAATCCCTCTTCATCACTTTAAATTTACTCTTGATGTTGTGTTTCTAGGCAATATTTAGAGTTTGATTATTTATTACTAAAAAAGCTAACCAATTAAGAATTTCAGTTTGATATTTAGAGAGCAAATAGCGTCACTCAAACCATTCAATGACTCACAAAACCCACTTCAATAATTTTTATCATCTCACTATGAATCACACAGCCGATTTCCTTCTACAGGCGTCAATGAGTCTAGACGATTTTACTTACGTTTCTGTTAGCCTTTATTACAATAAGAGTAAGGTCGCTAATGGCACATCAGTGTTATTGAAAGAGTAAGTTACTGAAGTGTTTCAACGGTCTGCTAAACCGGGTTCAAACGAAGTTTAATGTTTAGAACTAAAATATTGTTAGATAGTTTATTGTTGAATGAACGGAACGGAAATATGTTTACTCTTCAGTTAGATTGTTTTCTTTGCGGTATCTTTTAAAGAACTGCTGTTGTTTCAGATATTTTTGAAGCAAATATAGTATCATCGGTACCTAACAAATATATGCTTGTAATGTGAGCATGTTACCGTTGAGATATAATGGCAAATTGTTGAGAATGTCACTATCCCTTTCTACCCACGGTTACCGTAAGAGGCGACCAAGGGTAGAGGGCTTTTTTAAGTGGTTTCTGGGCGATGCGTTAGGAGACCCATCACCAAACCATCTTTTCCCCACTCAACTTCCAAAAGTGGCTGAGGAATTTATAATTCCTTGGCTCTGGCTACCCCTTCTAGGGAATTATAGGCGTGAGTATATGTATATGTGTGTTTCTGGGTGATCCGGATGGAGAATTATCACCAAAGATACTTTTTTTTACCATATTATCCCCTATCGACTTCCAAAGTTCCTGGCTCTTAAGCTCGGGCCACCCTTTTTTGGGATTTATGGCCGTGAGAATATGTATGTATGCATAATATTTTTAACCCATTATGTTTTATTTCAACAAGTATAGATAAGGATGATAATCATAGCAAAATAGTCAAGAATTATACGCTGCATACTAGCAGACATCATATTACAAATTTTAAGAACCATTGTTTAGATTTATTGTTTTTCAACCCTCGCCTCGTGGCGAAACATTCAATTAAGCAAATTTGACATATGTCGTAGGATGATTTGATGATTAGGTTTTTTGCAAAAAACCTAGCGTTTTTGCAAAAATCCGGATAATTAGACAACGGTTATAATATTTTCTAATCTTACTAGGTTTTTTGCAAAAAAACTAGTTGGTTTAGTATGACTTCGAAACGAAATGTCAGTTTTTATGAATACTGTACACTGATTGGTCGATTGCAGTGTCCCGTAAAAACATCATCTCTGATTGGTTGTTAATTAAGACGTACGTACTTCATTGCTCCTACCTACATTTAATTTGATTGTTATTTTAATTTTAGTTAGAAACGTTCCTAAGTATAAAAATAGTATTGTCGTTTCCCTTTATAACTCTAGCTATAATACCTCAATACTACAATTTAAAACGTACTTACTTTATTGAAGACGCCCGTGGCCGAGTGGATAGGTGACTAGCTTTTCGGTCTGGAGGTTGCGGGTTTGATCCCCGCTGAGAGCAACATTTATGTGATGAGTATATGTGTATTATATTATATTAAATATATCGCTGAGTTAGTATCCCATAATACAAGTATTACTTATTTTGGGGTAACTTGATCTGTGTATAATATGTCCGAACGTGATTGTAATTTTACTCCAACAAAAATCAATCAAATAAGTATTGTCATTTCTTATCCTTTATAACTCTAGCTATAATATCTCAATACCACAATGACGAACCAATCAGAATAAGTGTAGGCGAGCAATCAGAACTCATCCAATCAGCATTTAAGAAGTACACTCTTACTAAACCAACTAGTTTTTTCGCAAAAAACCTAGTAACATTAGGAAATATTATAACCGTTGTCTAATTATCCGGATTTTTGCAAAACCCCTAGGTTTTTTGCAAAAAACCTAAACATCAAATCATCCTACGACATATACATACGAAGACGTCAATATACTCAAGGAATAACATACATACATACATACATATACTCACGGCTATAATCCCTAGAAGGGGTAGCCAGAGCTATGGAATTAGAAATACCTCAGCCACTTTTGGGAGTTGCGTGGGGAAAAGATGGTGGTGGTTGTTAGTGATGGGTCTCCAACAGCATCGCCCAAAACTCCTTAAAAGCCCCGATACCGTTAGTCGCCTTTTACGTACACCCACCGGAAGAAATGGGGTAGTGCTATTCTAAGCCGACACTACACAGCAATAAGTTGACGCAAAATGCAGGGCAAACACTATCAAAAGTAGCTTTCTTCAATGTTGGCAAACGTCTTGCGTTTTATTTAAATGTATTTATCTATGTTTATTCTAATATTATTTATCTATGTCGGCGTAGAATATCACTACCCCGTTTCTTCCCGTGGGTGTACGTAAGAGGCGACTAAAGGTATTAGGTTTTAAAATTGCTATTTGTTATCTATGTATACACGCTCTTTTGTTTGGATATATTAGTTAAGCTTTTTTTTCTTATTAAATGTCTGTATTGTTGTAATGAAATCTCATTTATCATTTCATCATTTAAATATCTTTCTTTCAGCACTCTATTTTCATCTATCCTCTTAATCCAAATCATCTTAACACTTCCATTTACATTCTACCTGTCAGAGCAAAAATAGCGTCTCATATTTTACTATGAAGTTTGTTTGCAGTTTCTACATTGTTAGTTCCTCTCAAAGTATGATGAAAATGTAAAGCAATATTTAGTAGTTGCTTCAATAAAATTATCTCATAAAAATAACATCGTAAAACAATTTCAATTAGTTAACGTTATTGCTTGACTACGCAGGTTGCTCCCGTCTGATAAAATATAATAGAAAACTGTTTATTGAACATCACAGTTAAAACATTATGAATAAATTCCAGACAATCTTTTTGACACATAATACTGTTCAGAAATTAAAATTTAGAGCTCTTTTGGCCAATCCTGATTGCACATTTTTATTGAGTTTTTTGTTGCGATAATTTTTAGTTAGAATTCCAATTATATGTATATATATATATATATATATATATATATATATATATATATATATATATATATCTAAATTATATATTTCAATTGCAACAGAAATACATAATATTCTAAACGTATACTAAAAGTGGTGTTATGTTTCGTCTCAACAAAAACAGGGAATCCTTTAGTCATAAATGTTTTTATAGATGCAAATAAAATATGTATATGACTGTTGCCGCCCGAACACATGTGGCGGGATCCTAAAGTGAACTCTCCAATATGGTAGTATTATAGTATTTTCACTCGCATGAAAATGTGTGTCATAATAGGCTATTTGACTGTAATAAAAATATACATTTCTTTTATTTCACTAGTCTTAATATTTCTTTTTATCTAGCAATATTACATATTGCTAGATAAAAATATTGCATTATTTCACTAAAATCCGTCTTCTAAAATAAGTATTTTCGATGCAACTGTCACGTGACTAAAAACGACCGTAATTAGCTATTTCTATAATGACGTAGATAGCGCATAAACAGACTGTGTATCGCTTCGCTCATTGGTGGTTAATGCGGAATTGACGTCATTTGTGCTACAGCCGCCATATTACTTAAAGTCGCGTTTTAGCGGCACATTTGAATATTGAATTTTCTTTTTCGATTTTTTAATAATTTTTTTAATGAAGACAGAAAAATATTTTTTTTTGGTTTCCTTATAAACAAATTAACACCGTAACATAGTTTTCACAACTTAGTGAAATAGCCTATTGTTATTTAATTTTACTTTACATAGAAAAATATTTGTCAGGGCTTCAGAAAAAAAGGATTAAGAATATCGCGTATATTTTATTATGTGAGCTGTGTGAAGATATACTGAGATTTTAAATGCTGAATTTCACGTTTAAATAATTCAAAGTTTCGATTCTCATATCTTTATATTTTAGACAAGGGTAGCATGAGAAAAGCCCGGAAATGTAAAGAGGGGTCTATGAGGAAGGGTTCAAGAGAAGTTTTTAGTATTTTTGAACTTCCCTTTTAAGAGATAAAGAAGACTTAATAAAGTTAAGTGAATTGCGAAGATTTCAGGTTAATATTTTATTCTGGACTTCGGAAGGTTCGATTGAAATACTGGCCGAAAATCCAATTGGGAAAACTCTGGACTTTTTATTAATTGATCATAATTAATTAGTTTTTGAAATAGGAAATAACTTTATACCAGTAATTCTAATAAAACTTATTAAGTGAGAATTAAGTATTATACTCACACCTTCGGTTGTGTAATAAACAACTCAACTTCAATTCTCGGCGGAATACACTCTTAAAATTACTTTTGAATTCCTTTTGCAGACTAAAAACTTAAATTAACACACGACCGCCACACGTCACTTTACCAAAATTAATTTTTTAACTATAAGATCTACTGTTTATTTATATGGTAGTATTTGAGTTTTGTTTGGATATTTACTGTCTTCGTAAATTAGATCATTTTGTTATGCCCTGCTACTATTACGGTGATTGTAGTTAGTTTGGTATCTAAACCAGCGTGGTGGACTAAGGCTAAAGCACCATATTCGGGGTGGGCTCGCTCCCCTTAGTATGGACATTATATGGGTTTTTGTGGATGTTTTATAATCAACTTTAGTCCCAAGAAGCGCATTTCTTATAATTTTATAAATAAAGTGATCGGTTTTCGGCCTAAATTTCAGTAAAATTATAATAGTGTAACTTTTCTCCACAGACAAATAATATAAATGACTAATAAATTAATCAGTTATCAATTGGACCACATTGTTTGACAATAAACAAAAATATAAATTTGCCGTGTAGTGTCGGCTTAGAATAACACTACCCCATTTCTACCCGTGGGTGATCGTAAGATGCGACTAAGGCTATAGGGGGCTTTTTAAGTGATTTTCGGGCGATGTGGTTGGAGACCCGTCACCAAAAACATTTATTATAACCATCTTTTCCCAATCAACTTCCAAAAGTAACTGAGAAATTTTTCATTCCATTTTTCATTTATTAAATGTACTTAATATGGATAATTTAAACTGAGAAATAGCCTGCTCTCCTTCTCTATATGAGCATACATTATAACTGTATATAATAACATTCTCCTCCATTTCCGCAACTTTCGAAAAAAAATCTCAATTTTCGATTTATAAAACAAGTATGTATTCCAATTTCAATACAACTTAAATATAAGCAACTCCACAAATACTACCAGTATATTCCAACTTAACAAAGCTACAAAGCCGCTCAAAGACCCAGTGCTTTCCAAACTTCCTCACCTGTCAAGAGCGTTGGAGTTTGAAGATAAGCAAATCGGAAACCGTCATCTCACGCAACGACATCAAGAACCTAGCACGAGCGCTGTTTTATCGTCACGATATCGGTTAGAATGAGATGAAAGTATACGATACTAAGTAAGTGCGTAAGAGATGGCTGTTTTATGCCACGCGATATCTAGTTTAAAGGTCGCTTGTGTTAGCTATGCCGGGACGATCAGTATTTCCGCTGAGACGACGGAAAAGTTTGGGCCCCTTTCTTACTGATAGACAATTTTGTGTATCAGTAAACAGTTGGGTTGCTTTGGTAGTTTATGATTTAAAGGTTTGCTGAAGTATTTAGAAACCGCGTTTGTGGGTTTTGATAGTATTGTCATCGAATTTAAAAGTTATATTTGTATGTTATCCATGCTTTGTCGCGTAGTGTAAGTGATGTATTATAATTTTTAGGTAAAAGAAATGAATGAACGCTTTAATATTTCTCTCTCTTTAAGGTTCTTTAAACGAGTTTCTTTTCGACTTCGAACGAGGAAATCATTAACCGTAAGGGTAATTTAAATGTGGACTGAAACATTTACTTAATAATAATGATCTGCTCCACAAGAAGTTAAAAATTCGTAAAACTTATTATTTATTATTTATGCTTTATACCAATGTTAGGAAGGAAGTGAATAGACTATCAATGTATTCAAACTTAACTTCGGAACAACAATATTAATTGAGTGAATGGAATGAAATAAGTGGCTGCCAATTAAGTCTAGTTTTCGAAGTAAGCTGAACTCGGAGGTTTGTCTTAGACGAGACTGCTCTGATTAAATTAAACTTTGCGAACGTAACGCATCGCAGAGGGAACGCATCGAAGGTGTTTTATGACCACTCAGGCAGAGAAGAGAAGTTTTAATTATTCAAATTAACTTGATTGAAATGAAATAAGAATGTTAATTTTAATCTGGGCAAATATTTAATACAAGCATGTTAAACAAATGGTAATACTAACATTACCTCGTCATTAATGTGCTTCTTTGTCATTACTATGCAATTTTGTTTCTTTGATGCTGGCTGAGAAAAGAAGAAAAACCATTTCTTCCCGTGGGATCGAAAGAGATGAAGTTGGCTTGAGGCTTTTAAGGTGATTGTTGAAATCCCGGTGACGGCAACATTTTTGTGATAAGCATGTTGTTAAGTTGGTATCCCATGATAGAAGTCATTATGCTGTCCTTAGTTTGGAGCTAACTTAATCTGTGTAATATATGTTTCTATATATTTATTTATTTACCCTTTTCTGCCCTTTATGTGGTTCTGGGTAAATTTAAGTGATTATGGAGCGTTGTGGCTGGAAAGTATCCCTTACCGTTTTCTTGTTTACAGTTCATACGATATTTACGAAAAGTGACTAAACAAAAAATTTAATAGTATAGAATAGAATAGAGAACTCTTCATTGCACATCAAATATGGAGAAACATTTACAAATACACATAATTAAATAACAAAAGTACAATTGGCGGTCTTATCACTAAAAGCGATCTCTTCCAGACAACCTTTTAATGGAGAGGTTAATAAATTATAGTCATGTGAGTTAGATGTCAAACAACATGGTGAAACTGCTAACTATGCGTTAACCTACACAAACAATACAACAATGAAGTCATAGTTAAATCTAGTTATAAAATAATAAACTATTAACAAACATATAAATACATATGATACAATAAATTAATACTTATAATACGTATAAATATTATGATATATATTTTTATTTATATACTTAATATATATAATTTATTTTCAACAGTATAATAGCGTTTCAGTGAGGTAGTGCTTTTTTAACAAATCCTTGAAAATAGATTGAGATTTAGCCTGACGAATCTCTACCGGAAGTGCGTTCCACAATTGAACAGCCTGCACAGTTATACCAAGGTATAAGCCACTTTTGAAAGCTATGCCTACTTTTTTTGGGAATGTAAATGTATATGTAAATGTATTTGAGTATGTTTGTATAAATTTGGCTGGAGTTTATTCGTTAGCTACGTCTACATATTAAGTAGTCATAGATCCCAGACAAAATTAATGTAGTTTTGAACAACACGCGCTGTAATGAAATTAATGAGTTTGTGACGTCACAACCCCTCCCATCTCCCTCAGATAGCTGTCAGAAACGACGCAATGAGCCACAAATAAATATTGAACAATTTTTAATGGTTTTGGTCATAATTGGTAAAATTTTACAGTGTTCATACATTCTTAAGGATTTTATTTTTGTTTAGCAAAGCTAACTGGCACCACAGTGATTTTCGATTGAATTGAAGCTCTAGGGATTCTGTAAGTCTATTTGTAGAAATTCATGGAATAATATTGTTAAGGACGTTAAGTTGCCATTTAGTGTCGGTTTAGAATGTCACTACCTCTTTCTACCCACGGAAGTCGTAAGAGGCGACTAAGGGTATTGGGGCTTTTTATTGGATTTTTGGGCGATGCGGTTGGAGACCCATCACTAAAAACCTTTATTTTACCATCTTTTCCCCACTCAACTTCCAAAAATGGTTGAGGGATTTATAATTCCTTGGCTCTGGCTACGCCTTCTAGGGAATTATAGCCGTGAGTATATGTATGTAAGGACGTAAAGCACGAAATGGTTAGTAGAGTTACTTATACTTCTCACAAGTCTATAGGCTTTCTTGAACAGTGTATTCATGTTATAGGGGCATCTTTATCATCGTTAATCGAATATGCGACATAACTTAATTATAGTATACAATAATTTGCTTCCTGACGATTTCTACCCCAACATTGGCTAATGTTAATATTTCAACTATACTCATGACTGCACAAAAGTGAGTTTTGTACTGAGTTGATCCCTAATTTTGATCTCGGATCTCTCTATACAGATTTTCAGACGATACATTTCCTACTATACTACCAGAGCTATTTACTACATTGAAATAACAGGACAAAAATTCAAACTAAACTAAAACAAGTTAAAATCACTTTGACTGGTAAAAAGACAACAATAACATACGTTTCTCACGCACCGTTAACCAGCACGCACGAATGAACCCGCCAAACAATATTTATAAGGGAATTTTGAAAAACCCAGTTCAGGAACGCTGGCATTGTGAATTAATTGTAGTTTTTAACAAAAGAGAGTTTTTCAGTAACTTTATAGGTTTTTTTTAAATTCCTGTTTGATAAAACACTGTGAAATATATAATGCGATTCTATAGTACATAAACTATAAAGGTGCTCGCACACCGGGAGCATTCACGTGTACTTCAACATTATAGATTCGTCTTCGAGCATTACATTATAATAAAACCTCCCTGACTGACGATCGTTCGTGCATAAGCCATACAATCATTCATAAAATCATTACAAGATGCGCATTGCAATTTCTTGGACCCTCCTCAAATTTGTATTGTTACATTACACGCGAATGCATTTTCAAAGTGATATGTCACAAACATATATGATTCGTTGCTTCAAATACTTTTTAACAAACATGGTGGATTCTTAGCCTAAAATGAAAAATAAGGGTTAAGGGAACCAAGTGCTTTTTTGTTAATAAGACTTTTTACCATACCATAAATAAGTTAAAGAAAAGTTATACTGTAAAAAGTACGTTGAGAAATATATAATTTGTTATAAGCTGGCATGATGAAGAGGACGACCACGGAAGACACACTTGGACCAAATTGAGAGTGTGCTCAAAAAGGCAGGCGTCCGAAGTATGAAGAATACAAGAACATGTATGAAAAGATTGATGAATGTAAACGGAGCTGCGGAGCTAGAGAGGTTTGCCAGGATTGTACAAAGTGGCAATCAATAGTCTCTGCTTACCCTAATCGGAAATAGTGGCGTGAGTAAATTTATGTATGTATGTAAACTGGCATTGAAATTTTGCCCTGTAATAGCATACAGTTGTTAAGAAAATACACTAGTTAATGGAGAACCTCCCCCTTCAAAAGTCTATTGATTAATTGGTATTTGTGTTACTTACCAATAACATTTCTAATACATTGTTTGTGATTAATTTCTCGTTGAAAACAAGGGGGTGTATTCTCAGTACAATCGACCGTTGTCGTTTTATATTTCCTCTGCGGAAATTGGCTCAAAGATGAATGCTGTTGGGCTTTGAAATACCAATACTGGAAGGAGAAATAAATTTATGTTGTCAATAGTCTTAGATTGGTGATGGAATTAAGATACATACAATTTTGATACTATTTATATCTCCAGTTTCCCTTGATGCTAATTTGATAAGACTATGGCAGAGGCATGGTATGGGTGTACGTAAGAGGCGACTAACGGTATTGGGGCTTTTAAGGGATTTTTGGGCGATGCGGATGGAGACCCATCACCAAAAACCTTTATTTTACCATTTGTTCCCCACTTACTTTCCAAAAGTGGCTGAGGAATTACTAATTCCTTAGCTCTGGCTACCCCATCTAGGGATTTATAGCCGTGAGTATATGTATGTATGTATGTATGGCAAAGGCAAAACAACGGGTTATAATTTTGGCAGTGTCATGAGTCGTTATTTATGTGTATTTTGCAACAAGGTGATTTAACTAACGACAAGCTAAAAGAGGTGTCAATAGATCAGTTTTAATCACGCGAGACAAGAGTTATGTAAACATACATACATACATATACTCCTGGCTATAAATCCCTAAATCGGGTAGCCAGAGCTGAGGAATTGAAAAAGCCACTTTGTGTAGCGTTTGGAGATGGGTTTCCAACCACATCGCCCAAAATCCCTGAAAAGCCCCAATGCCCTTAGTCGCCTCTTACGTACACGGGAAGAAATAGGGTAGTACTATTCTAAGCCGACACTACACAGCAAAGCCGACACTACAAAGCTAAATGTTATGTGAAGTGTGTCAATTTTAGTAGTGGTTTTCCCTTGCGTTTTATTAGGATGTGTAATTAATATTACTTCCTTAACTTTTATCTTTCCAGTATTAAGATATTTTTTTAAATTATTTTAGCGGTTATCAAAAAACAAACAAACACTATATACATCTTTTCTTTTCATAATATCAGTATTTTGAAACGTAACTCATGAATTATTATCTCAAACAAAAGGTCTTGCATTACGTGTATCATTAACCAAAAACTTCTCAAGTAATCATTATAAAGCATTTATTTAATAACAAGATAAGTTTAGATTAGAACAAACGATATATCATTGAAACTATAAATACACATTTATTCAATGGCGTTTAGCGTTCAGATCTTTTATTTCTAATACACTTTTTAAATATTCTAATGTGTATTGGCGCAATCGTTAAACGGAAATTTATAAGATAAAGATAGGCTTGAAAGGACAGACAAGAATTTAATTCATATTGAGAGTTGAGGTTGAAGTCACATCACATAAACCATGTCGATTTACTAAAAGACCTGCCACCGACATACAATACATCAGATACACATTTATGGGTAAATTTGAACAAGTTCTAAAGTATGATAGTAAGAAAAAACATACATACATATACTCACGGCTATATTTCCCTAGAAGGGGTAGCCAGAGCTAAGGAATTAGAAATTCCTCAGCCACTTTTGGAAGTTGAGTGGGGAAAAGATGGTAAAATAAAGGATTTTTGTGATGGGTCTCCAACCGCATCGCCCAAAAATTTTTTAAAAGCCGTTAGTCGCCTCTTACGTACACCCACCGGCAGAAATGGGGGAGTGATATTCTAAGCCGACACTACACAGCTTTCACACTAAACTTTCACTTTCAGAATAAAAAAGAACACTTTTAATGCACATCAAAATTAAAACCACTTAAAGCAAACTTATGAATATGTTCTACAATCATAAACATACAAAGATATGATAAAAATATATTAGAAATGAAAATCGCTTTATGAATTATTAACATTACGAAACCTCAAAACTTTTTCTAACTCCATTTATTCCTATTCTCCACGAGCTGGGCGGAAATGAGAAGTGTACAATTGCGGAAAGTTGAGTAATGTAAGTATAATGCAAACAGTATTGATTTATGTAAATGTGTATATTCACACGCGGTACGTGCGGGAGGGGTAGGCAGGACTTGGCGCTGTGTCTACTCAGGACGGCCGATTTGCTGCAACTATTTGTTAATGTACCTTGGAAGATTTAGACAGGGCAGATTTTTTGTATAAGCAACTGTTTTGTTTTTATATACGTTAGAAGGCAAGTTATTGTCTACATTTTGATCTTCTAAATCTAAAGCTTTAATCTCAAAAAAGGGTAGTCTGTGTTTTAAGGAAAAAGGTTACAAGACGGTTATGGGCGTTGTAAGGGGAAAAATTAGTGGAATAATTACTGGTCATAGTTGGATCTTTTTGAATCAAATGACATCAGAAATACGGTGCCTTAGATAGAAATATTTTTTTCTAAAACGACAGAGTGCAACATTTAGAAAAATCGCTTAGAAAAAAAGCTGTACATAAATAGTAGAGGACGACCACGGAAAACACACTTGGACCAAATTGAAAGTGTGCTTAAAAAAGCAGGCGACTAAAGTATGAAGAATACAAGAGCATGTTCGAAAAGATTGATGGATGTAATAATGTAAAGATTGATAGATCGATAGTCTCTGCCTACCCCAATGGGAACTAATAGCGTGATTTTATGTATGTATTTATGTGTGTTGTAAATTATTAACTCCAAAATAAGATCCAAATCAATATTTAAAATACAATATGTGAAAGCCTTGCCTTATCTTTACTTTTGAATTAATAAATCCTATTAATTGTTTTTTTTTCATAAGGAACATAACATAACATAAACGTTCACGCCGTTTATCCCTGAAGGGTTTGGCAGAGGTACCAATACTTATGAACAACGTGACAGCGCCACCTAGTGTCCAAAATAGGTACCCACGTTTTGCTTAGACAGTGTACGTACGTGATAGGGGGCAGGCCTATCGCCGTTTTTTCATAAGTCTGCCAATAATAACCTAACTCTGTTTACTTAATTACCCATGCCTATTTATTCCCAAAGATAACCCACTGACCACCGTAACCTAGTACATAAAAAAATATTAACACCTGTCATATCTAGCACATCTTCGCTCTACTTCGATATCTTCGCCCAAGTGCCCCGCCAGCCCTCGCCAGTTACAGTATTGGAATTCGGCAGACATCTGATACAATATTAAACTCACGTCGCAGGATCGTCATATTTGACACTTGTTTGACTATTCATTGCTTCGGATCAACATGTTCAGATCTTGGTTAGATTAACATTGGGTTACGTGACGCGGTATTTTATACAGTCTTTTTAAATAAGAGTTTGAGCGGTTTTTCTCTGAAGTTCATAAGAATAATGTTTATTAAATTTGTTCGTTTTCTTAAACGAATGTTGAGATGGTTTGGGCACATAGAGAGGATGGATGACAGTAAAGTGGTGAAAGAGATCTATAGAGCCAATGTGGAAGGTAATGTTAGTAGAGAACACATTTAGATCAAATAGAAAATGTGCTCAAAAAGGCAGGTGTCCGAAGTACGAAGAATAAAAAGAGCATGTATGAAAAGATTGATGGATGTGAATGAAGCTAGAGAGGTTTGCCAGGATCGTACAAAGCGGCGATCGATAGTCTCTGCCTACCCCAATGGGAACTAACGGCGTGAGAATATGTATGTATGTATGTATGTAGTTTTCTTACTGTCTTCTTATTTAAATATTATTTATAACGGTGTAGTGTCGCCTCAAAATGGCATTACCTTATTTCTTCCCGTGGGTATCGTACGAGACTACTAAGGGTATTAGAGCTTATGAATGTGGTTGTTGGGCGATGTTATTGGAATCTTTCGTCACTCAACTTCAACTTACAAAAGTGGTTTTTGATTCTCATGCTTTGGGTATACTAAAATCATTGTAACGATTTATAACATAACATAATAACATAAACGTTCACGCCGTTTATCCCCGAAGGAGTTGGCAGAGGTACCAATACTTCTGAACTCACATGGCAAGCGCCATCTAGTTTCCAGAGAAGGTACCCACGTTTTGCTTAGACAGTGTACTCACGTGATAGGGGGCAGGCCTATCGCCGTTTTGTACGAATACACTGTCACATGACTAAGTACAACTCAGCCATGTGGGTTTCCTCACGATGTTTTCCCTCACCGTTAACTCTACTCTAGTATTAGTCATGTAACGATTTCTATTGTAATTATTTTGAAAACTGTCAAATTAGAATATCAAAATCACATACATACATATACTCACGGCCATAAATCCCTAAAAAGGGTAGCCAGAGCTTTAGAGCTAGAAACTCCTCAGGGCAAACATTTGGGAGTTGATAGGGGAGAAGATGGTAGAAATAATGTATCATTGGTGATGGGTCTCCAACTGCATCGCCTAAAAACCACTAAAAAGCCCCATACCCTTAGTCGCCTCTTACGACACCCGTTGGTAGAAAGGGGTAGTGACATTCTAAGCCGACACTGCAAGTAATTATTGTGATTATATTAATAAAACTTAATTATAAACCAGATAGTTGCAGTGTAGTGTCGGCTTAGAATAGCACTACCCCATTTCTTCCGGTGGGAGTACGTAAGAGGCGACTTACGGTATCGGGGCTTTTCAAGGGATTTTTGGGCGATGCGGTTGGAGGCCCATCACCAACAACCTTCATTTTACCTTCTTTTCTCCACGCAACTTCCAAAAGTGGCTGAGAAATTTCTAATTCTTTAGCTCTGGCTACCCTTCTAGGGATTTATAGCCGTGATTATATGTGTGTATTTATGTATAAGCCAGACTTTTTACAAAATAAAAGAACTTTAGAACTTACCTTTTCATAAACCAACCCACCACAACAGATACTCTACTTAAAAAGCTCACACAATAATTTCATACAGCACAACATTAAAAAGCTGTAAAAAAGCGTGCTAAGCTTGTTACACAGCCTGCGTTCTCGTATTAGAATGTTGTGTAAACGGGGAAGCTGGATCTAGTGAAATAACGACATTATACAGCCTCATTTGAGAGAACGACTCCCGTGGGAGCTGCGTTATTTGTAAGTTAATTATTTGCGGAATTGACCTGTTTTGTACTGTTTCTTGTATAGTAATAAATTTAGTTTTATTTTAATTTAAATTGAGAGTTTTGGTTTTATGAATTCAAATTTTTAGGATATATATTTTTTTCTGTCTACCTCGGCCAACGAATTAGCATAGCCATTCAAAGAGAAAATGCTGCCAGTATTTTAGGCACGATACCGTTCTGCGGAGCGATGAATTTCATGAAATTTTCAAGTATTTATTTAGTTTTATATTTTAATTTAGGTTGTAAAATGTCTATGTAAATATTTTTAATTATTCTTGAATAGTTTTTTTAAGATATATAGCTGCTTTTCAATGTCACTATCGGCTATATTTTTTTTGAAAAATAAAAAAATAAAAATAAAAAAAACCGCGAGAATTGAAAAGAGTATTTGAATGCGTAGGTTTTGGAATATTATTTTGATTTTCATCTTTTTGATGACTTGTTCTTTTTATAACTTTCTGCGAGTAAACAACCTTGAAAGCTCGTTCAAGAAAACAGTCGCCTGCAGTGTCTCATGCAGAGGCGTGGGTGGGTGGACCCATCTTTCAGAAATTCCGCAGCCACTTTTGGAAGTTGAGTGGGGAAAAGATGGTGGAATAAAGGTTGTTGCTGATGGGTCTCCAATCGCATCGCCCAAACATCCCTTAAAAGCCCCAACACCGTTAGTCGCCTCTTACGTAAACCCACCGGAAGAAATGGGGTAGTGTTATTCTAAGCCGACACTACACAGAAATGTATCTTTTCTAAAGCTATATGTGTGGCTTATTTATCATGGTTATTAACGGCGAGGTAAAACACCGAGAAGTAACTCAGGTTAGTGATATAACGGTGATAGTGCTGTTAACAATCACGTAAGTAAAATTAATAAAGGAAAGAAAATTTTCGACATAGGCGGGAATCGAACCCGCGACCTTGGGTATGCGCCCCGTCGCTCTGCCAATTGAGCTACCGTGTCAATGGCTGCCAGCGCGAAATTCTTCTATCCTTTACTACCTAAACATGTAAAAGATATAAAGGATAGAAGAATTTCGCGCTTTCTTTCCTTTATTTATTAGTAATAATCCCCACATGAGGTTTTCATGAACAAAAAGATTTAAATTCCGTATACTTTGGAGACAATCACAATAATTTATTAAAAAGAAACGAATTCATAATCAGGTACCTAAACGATGAAAAAAGATTTCCATTTTTATTTTTGTCAAGATACCCAGACAAGCTTTTTAAAAGCAGCGATTTCCTCCCCAATTAAGCACTAAAGTCGCTACTCAGCATTTTTCTACACCAATTTAGCTCATCACTGTTCCGCTTTCAAATAAGTATTTAATTTTGCTTGCATTGTCCGGGTTTTTGAACCATTTTATCGTTTAAAAATACGAATGTGTTTAAAAGGTGTATTAATGAGGATTTGACATGTAATTAAGTTGTAAAAAATATTATAAAAACCATTACAGGTCCGGTGATCGTTATTTGACTATTATTTCAGTAAGACTGTAAGTAAACATCCTGGATTTATGACTACTAATATAAAATACAATGAAGATCAATAAATTCTATCTATTCTCATTTTAGCATTACCACGGACTTTCTCAAAAGTTTATCATAGAATAAAGCTACGAGGGCGGGTCAATAAGTCCGTGACTTGTTGAATTTTTGATTTGAATAAAAACCGACCTCATTTGGCCAAGAAAAAAGTTCTTCTCCACCAAGACAATGCAAGGGTGCACACATGTGCAGTTGCCACGGCAAAAATCCACGAATTGGGCTATGAATTGCTCCCTCATGTGCCCTATTCTCCAGATTTGGCTCCGAGCGACTACTACTTGTTCCCAAACCTGAAGAAATGGCTAGGTGGAAAAAGATTTGACTCCAATGATGAAGTCATCTCGCAAACAAAGGCCTATTTTGAGGACCTGAGGATAAAAAAATTGGAGAAGCGTTGGACAAAGTGTATAGAGCTTAAGGGAGACTACGTTGAAAAATAAAATTATATTTTTTTCAAAAAATCTGTGTTTTATTCCGAAAGTCACGGACTTATTGACCCGCCCTCGTGTATATTACATGTGTGTGACAAGTTAATACAATGTAGTGTGCGTAGTGCATTATTATTCACTTTGTATGCTTATATCATTTTTCAAAATGCCTTTTTGCATATCTTTCGGATATAAATTATAGGATATAAAGTAAGTGTTTAAAATGTTATATTCGTGCAATTGGCTATTTTTAACACGCTTATATTAGTTTCACCTGTATGTATGTATGTAACAGACTCCTTTAAACTCGATTTTGACCCACTTTAAACAGACCGATTTAAATTAAAATTTGTACACTTATCGAGAATCAGGGACAGTATAATATTTTTATAGTTTTATCCCATTATCCTGATTAGGGTCGCCAGGATTAGATAATTTCACATGATTCAGTACTAAAAAGTTAAAAATAAGTATAGTTGAAAAAACTAAAAAACACGCTTTTAAAGCACATCAAACTAAGAAGTGAAAAATAATTCATAATATAAGCTGAAAACGGTAATTAACAAAAAATACTAGTATTATTGTGAAAAAGCGTGGGGCGCTCGATAGACGAAAAATATTTTTTTTTTTATTATAGAAAGGTTTATGCACCTTTGTCTCACAAATAAGTATAAAAATTGCATCTAATGATCTTGAGAAACTTAATTTATTTTACAAAGAGTAAAAAAATTTAACAGTCCCTTAACATAATACTTATAATATAACAGAAGCTGGCGTCAAATTAGCTTTATTTCATCAAATTTGTGCAATCAGGTGGGGATACCCAATTATGAAATGGATTTCAGGCACCCTATTTTACCTTAATCCCAAATTAATAAATACCTGCATCAAAAATTAAAACCTATTATTGCCTACTTACTCTCAACTCAACTCAAACTTTCACACCGGATATCCCTGAAGGGGTTGGCAGAGGTATTAATACTTCTCACTGGTACGTACGTACGTGACATTGTCACCTGATCTTCGGAGTACCCACGTTTTGCTTGGACAGTGTACTCACAATATATGGTGCAGGTGCAGGTCTTTTTACCAATCGTAAATGTTCTTTTTTTTAAATATTGACTAAACAAACACAACACTAAATGCTAAAATTTTTGCATAAGCACCAGAAATCGCTTTAAATAGATAAAAAAATTGCCGTGTAGTGTCGGTTTAGAATAGCACTACCCCATTTCTTCCGGTGGGTGTACGTAAGAGGCGACTAACGGTATGGGGCTATTAACACATATATACTCGCTACACAAACATACCTAAAGATTATTCAAATAGTTATAAAAAATTGCATAAAAATATTAACTTGTTGCTATTGCTAGCTGTGCGATTGGTAGTTGTAGTCTTGTTTCTTTGTCGCCGTAATCTGGGAGTGTTCCTATCTTATCCTCTAGTGATTTCTAATCACAAGTTCATTTTTAATATACTAACTCTTACTTTTCAAAATGGCTAATGATTGCATGAACGAGGTATTAAAGGAATTGGACAATCTGACTGCTTCTACCTCTTTAGCTTGCACTCCAGAGGAAGTGACAAGACATGTTGATGCAAAAAATAATCTTAAGATATTGACACAAAATATCAGGAGTATTGGCGCTAATTTCTCAGGTTTTGTCTCCCTCTTAGCCAGAATAAATATATTACCTGACGTAATTATACTAACGGAATGTTGGCTAGGAAAAAATCCATACATACCAAACATACAGAACTACTCTCATTTTGTTACGCATAATAATTGTATACAAAATGATGGAGTGGTCATTTACTTGAAAAATGGATTGAGTTGCTATACATATGAACCTAAGTTTAAAGATGGAAATTTTCTAGTCTCTGTAATCGAAAATTCCATTGCATTAATATCTATATATCGCTCGCCTAGTTATAAGAATACAGATAACTTTATGGAGTCACTGACGGACTTACTTAAATCCCTGGATAATTTTAAAAGTATAGTAATGCTAGGTGATATTAATCTAAACATTTTGAAGGTACCACTGGGTCAAAATATAGAACTATATTTAAATCTTACAGCCACTTTTGGTCTTCTGCCTGCTCACCAAATTCCTACTAGAATGAATAGTTGCTTGGACCATATCTTTATAAAAACCAATATACCAACTAAAACACTTGTTATCCAAAACTCCTTAACCGACCATGATACCGTCTGCTTAATTTTTCAAAATAAAAACAAAATTTCTTGTAAACAGACAAGACAGCAAATCAACTATAAAGACATAGCCAAGGACATAAAAAATACAAATTTTAACTCGGTTCTTGAAAAACATGACAGTAATAGTGCCGCGGAGTGTCTTATTGATACTTTAAGTAAAATCATTTCTGATAATACTAAGACAATCACCCTACCCAAAAGAAAAACTCCCATAAAACCTTGGATCACAACAGGGCTCATGAGGTGTATGAGAAACCGAGACTCAATGCACACTAAATTAAAAAAGTCTCCATCAAATCCAATTCTCAAAAAAACATATACTCGGTATAGGAACTTCTGCAATATTTTGCTTCGCAAAGTGAAACAAGAGTATGAAAAAACAGAATTGGAAAAGGCTTGTGCAAAAAATATTAAGGCAACTTGGCAGGTGATTAACTCGATCACTAACTACAAGCCAAGGAAAACAAAGAGTCTTGACTTATTACTGGGAAGTACTGATAAATCACTCACTGTCTCCAATGTAAATAGGTACTTTGCTAATGTAGGAAAATCTTTAGCCCAAAAAATACTTAAAAACAGTGCAAACGATCAGATAATAACGGAAACCACGCTCACAAAGTCCCAATGTAATTCCTTTGTATTGGACAGTACTGACCTTTCTGAGATTATAAGTGTTATTAACAGTCTTAAAAGTAGCTCATCTGCCGGTTTAGATCACATCTCATCTATGGTTATTAAAAATAACAAAGAATGTCTAGCAAATCTTTTGGTACACATTGTTAACCTATCGTTTGACACTGGTGAATTTCCTTGCAGACTTAAAAAATGTCTAATTCTACCAATCTATAAAAGTGGAGACAAGTCAACTTTCTCTAATTATAGACCAATTTCAATTTTATCGACGATTTCAAAAATAATAGAAAAAATAATTAATTTAAGGTTAATAAAGTTTTTGGATTCCACAAATGCGCTATCCCAAAGTCAATTTGGCTTTCGCAGAAACATGTCTACTGCTGATGCGGTGGCGGGGCTTACAGAGACTGTTGCTAAACAACTGGACAGTGGCAAGAAATGCTTGGCAATCTTTATGGACCTTGCCAAGGCATTTGATTCCGTTTCCATCCAAAAGCTATTAATTAAACTAGAGAGGATCGGAATACGTGGCATGCAGTTAACACTTTTTGAATCCTATCTAACCTCACGTGTCCAGCAAGTTATCGTTGATGGTGTGGTCAGTAGTGAGGAAACAGTAACTTATGGTGTCCCACAGGGTAGTGTGCTGGGACCAACACTGTTTTTGATATACATTAACGATATGTGTGAGCTTCAAATATCTTGTGGTAGCATTTTTACGTTTGCCGATGATACAGCATTGGTCTTCTGGGGTGTATCGTGGGAGCGTACTTTTTCAAATGCACAAAATGGCTTTAACAGAGTAAATGAGTGGTTGACAAAAAATTTACTAAGTCTAAATATCGGTAAAACTAAATATATGACGTTTAGTATTAGATCAAATGGTCAACCTAACAACATGAATTATAAAATAATAGCTCACGTTTGAAACTGTGCTTGGAATCGTAAAAGTTGTGAAGGGTCATGTCAGTGCTTAACTCTAGACAACGTAACATCTATTAAGTATCTTGGGGTAATCATAGATAGCAATTTAACATTCAGACTGCACATTGAATTGCTCGCTTCAAGGGTACGGAAATTAATTGTGATTTTCAAAAATCTACGCCATGTGATTGATAAACGGCTGTTTAAAATTACATACTTTGCTCTCTGTCAATCATTACTATCATACTGCATTGACACATGGGGTGGAGCATCCAAGTCTCACATGCTACCCCTAGAAAGAGCGCAAAGAGCTCTGATTAAAGTTGCTCTGGGGTTAGAATACAAGTATCCTACTGAGCTTTTGTACCAGGAGGCAGATTTGATGACTGTGAGAAAATTGTACAACTAAGCATGAAAATGCATCGCCAAATTAAAGGCACATCCAGCCATGGTAGCAGCAGGAGGCCCCCTAGGTTTAATTACCCAATTTTTAAGACGGCTTTCATTGGCAGGCTCACGTGCTTCTTAGGTGGTTATCTTTATAACAAAGTTAATGAAAAGATAAAAATTGTTGACTTAAATCGACAAGCTGGCTTAAAAGTCTAAACTACGAAGATGCCGAGGGATTGCTTGTTGTTCAAAGATAAATTCAAAACACGCACATTCTCATTCACACACACACACACACACACACACACACACATACACACACACACACATACACACACACACATGCACAATCAGACAGTAAAAAAAAAAAGAAAAAAAAAAAAACATTGTATTCTAAATATGTAATTAAATTTTATAGAGTGTAATTAAAATTTTTAAAACAAAAAAAATAATAAGATGTAAATTGTATTTGATTAGAGCTTAAATTAATTAATACTGTATAATTATGTTAGAGTTCCTGCAATACAGGTTTTTACCTAGTGTGGGGCTCGCTAGCAAACTGTATTGTATTATGTTTGAATGCTAAATAAACGTTTTATTATTATTTTGGGCATGACTTTTAGTTCCTCGCCTCTCCCATGGCCGCAACAGAAAATTAGAATTTTAAATGGGAGAGGCGGTATTCCCCGACAAGAGCACAGTCAAATTGGGCTCCAGTCGCAGAAATTCGCGGTACATTGCTGCCCGATAACCCGTCCGTCCAGTTCTTGAACCCGAGGCCCTAATATAGGCCCGCATGGCATTCCTGTTCATTTCGACCGTCCATGCCATGCGGCGCCTTGTTCCACCAGCGGCGGGCACCGACTGCTGGGACTGAGTTGCCCCAGTCCCAACCGATGCCAAGCCATCTGGTGGCTGAGGTGGTCGCGCAGACCGGCCAGGTGGTCGGGCCGGTCTGCGGCGGCTGGGGGACCGCATGCTGCCACGTCCAGCCCCAGCTCCAGACGTGCCCCTTCGATCACCCAAGGGAAGCGGCCCTATACGCTCATCGTTGTCTTCCATACCATTACGATGAGTAAAGATTCACCCGGGGTTTCACTCACTTGCCCCGGGGAGACCGTTATTGCTCTGTTTTGCGCTGAGACCAGTTTGTAGACACGGTCAACACCTACAAACTCAAGCGCTGACTATTTGCATTGCTGGAATGGCAAGCTGGTAAACATTTCATCCTGCCATTCCAACAATGGGCGGTGGGGTCGTCACATCCCTACGCCATTTTTATTATTATTATTATTCGGAATATCTTTAGTTCCTCGCCTCTCCCATGGCCGAAACAGAAAATTAAAATTTTAAATGGGAGAGGCGGTACTCCCCGACAAGAGCACAGTCGGTCGGGGTCAGGGAGTCAGGTTCAAGAACCGACGGACGATCCGAGCCGTGTCGAGCAGCACCGCTTTCTGCATCTGTGCTGGGACCGACACGCCACAGAAATCCAACCGCCTCAAGTTGGTCGCGAGGCTGGTTGGAATTAACCCGTTCGCGGACAAAACAATTGGGATTATTTCTGTCGAAGTCACACCCCACATGTCGGTGATCTCGTGAGCCAGATCGAGATATTTCCGACGCTTCTCGGTGTCGGCTTTCACGAGACCCTCGTCATGAGGGATAGTGACATCCACTAGAAATACCCTCGACTGCGACCGATCCCATACCACGATATCAGGCTTATTCGCTAGAATAGTCCTGTCCGTGATAACGGATCGGTCCCAATAGATTTTGGCACGGTCGTTTTCTAGGATTGGCTCCGGCAGATACTTGTAATACGGCAGCCTCTGTTGCAAGAGTCCGTATTTCAGAGCGAGCTCCTGATGCAGGATTTTGGCTGCTTGGTTGTGTCTGTGCAAGTACTCAGTGTTAGCAAGAGCCGAACAACCGGAAATAACATGCCTCAGTGACTCTCCGGGATGGCCACATGCTCGACAGATGTCTGTGGTACCGTCCTTTAGGATGTATTTCCGATAGTTCCGCGTCTTGATAACCTGGTCTTGTATTGCACAGACAAAACCTTCGGTTTCCCCAAAGAGGTCCCCGAAACGCAGCCAATGCAGGGAGGCTTTACGGTCCACGAAAGGTTCGTGAAGTACCTTGTTAAACCTCCCGTGCAGCTCCTTCTCTTTCCATACGGACTCCCGATCAGAGGTGCTAAGTACCTCCGGGGTTCGCCAATCCTGTGAGGCCAACGATAAGGGAGTCAGTCCTTTATCACTAGCGACCACCTCTCCCCGAATACTATCATCCGTCATGGTCATAAGATAGTTTCTGAGGTTGCATACCTCGCGGTTGTGCATGGTTTTGGCACTCAAGAGGCCTCGACCACCACACTTCCGCGGGATATACAATCTCATAACCGACGACCTCGGATGATGCATACGATGAGAGGTCATCATCGTGCGGACTCGTCTGTCCAGAGCGTCGAGTTCGGTCTGAGTCCATCTGAGCACGCCAAATGTGTACATCAGTACAGGCATGACCCAGGAGTTAATGGCTCGGATCTTATTAACGCCTGACAAGTAGCTATTAAGCACACTTTTCAGGCGTTCACAAAACTCCTCGCAAACACCCTGTTTCACGTCTGCCACCTTCACACCGATGGTTTGTGACATGCCCAGATACCGGTATGTTTCAGCCTCGGAGAGTGCCCTCAAATGATTGGTGCCGACATCGACACCATCAGAGTGCACGACATGCCCCTTCTCAACATGGATGACCGCACACTTATCGACCCCGAGCTCCATCTTGACGGAACCACTGAAATCGTTAGCGATCGTCAGTAGCTCCGCCAATCTGTCAGCCGTGGGGGCGTAAAGCTTCAGGTCATCCATGTAAAGGAGATGAGGCAAGCGTGGTCCGCCTCTCCGAAACTGAAAGCCCGTCCCCGAATTCTCCAAGAGTGTACTTAGAGGATTCAGGGCCAAGCAAAACCAAACTGGACTCAGGCAATCGCCCTGGAAAATCCCTCGCCTTATATCAATTTGGTCATCCGCATCCGTCAGCCGCTGACCGTCTAAACTCAGGATCGTTCTCCAGCACCCCATACATTGCCCGAGGAAGTGTCGAACTGTACTATCAATTTTGTACAGCTCGAGGACCCTCATGAGCCATGTATGAGGTACCGAATCGAACGCCTTCCTGTAGTCTATCCAGCCAGCGGAGAAGTTCCGACGGTTGCGTTTGACCAGTTGGCCTACGACCGCGTCGATGAGGAGCAGCTCCTTGCTACCGCGACTACCGCCCCTACATCCGTTCTGAGCTCCAGATATCACATTGTTATCAACAATGTGTTGAGTAATCTTGGAGCTCAGAACGGATGTCAAGGTCTTGTAAATTGTGCAAAGACAAGTAATGGGGCGGTATTGTGATGGATCCGCGGTAGCATCGCTCTTTGGAGCTAAATGAGTGACCCCAGTAGTTAAGAAGTTCGGGAGCGTCCCACTCTCGAGGGCGCGTTGGAACTGACGGGCGAGAGTAGCGTGACAGCGCGTGAACCCCTTCAACCAGTAATGGTGCAATCCGTCCGGCCCCGGACTTTTCCAGTTCGGAGCCTTACGGATCGCAACCACCACATCCTCCTCGGATATGTTGACGGGGTTCATGGGCGCTATGGGCTCGCACGCTCCCTCGACCGCCTCGAACCATCGGCCCTCTTCGTGATCAACAGGCAGCGACCAAATCCCACGCCAAAAGGCTACTACATCGGCTTTTTCCGGTCGCTGACCTGTCGTAACCACGTCGGGACGCTCCAAAGTTCTGTAGAACTTCTTCTGGTCACTCATGAAGAGACGATTCTGTTGGTACCTCTTTACCCTTTCAGAATATCGCCTAATTCGCTTACCCCAAGCAGCGATCTTCTGCTTCAGATCATCGATGCGCTCCACCAGTCTACAGGCAAACTCCGGTCTGTTGTCAAAGACATTCTCACCAGGGAATGCCTCCCTGACGAAGCGCACCACCCTCGGCCTATTGTTGCCTGATCTGAAGCTGGTCAGTTTGCCGATGAGGACCCTGGCCCTTGTGATACGGCTTTCAATCCGCCTCATCCAGGCTGGTCTAGTTCTAGTCCTGGGACTAGTACTGCCAGCCTGGCGGGAGCCACCAGCTCTTGTTGGTGGCATCCTGACGCCGACAAATTGACAAACTGTCATTGCGGCGCCAAAGAGAATTGAATCCGTATCCTAAAGGTCCATGCTGCTCTCTTAAAATGAGGGCAGCATGTTATTGACGGCCTCAACGACATCCCGAACCTTGATGCTGAGAGGAACTCGGGGCAGCCTTGGCCTCCTTTCGAGAGGCACTTGGCGATATTCCAGGATCGTCTCTTCGAGTGCGCTCCTCACCAAATCCAAATCCAGGGAGACTGTTCCCCAATCGCTTTCCGCACCACCCACATCCGGCAGGTTAGCAATTGGCTCCCTCCGTACTTCCCGTTCAGGGACTGGAGGGAGAACCTGCAAAGGTGGCTCTTCGTCTAGCGGGGGAACAGCCTCGCGTCGCAATTGTTCGAGTTCGGTAGTGCTAAACAGTTCTGAGCGCTGTATATACCGAACTCGGTCCGCGAGGTTTTGTTCTGTGACGGTCAAATTGGGCTCCAGCCGCAGAAATTCGCGGTACATTGCTGCCCGATAACCCGTCCGCCCAGTTCTCGATCCTGAGGCCCTAAGGTAGGCCCGCATGGCATTTCTATTCATATCCGTCCATGCCATGCGGCGCCTAGCTCCACCAGCGGCGGGCACCGACTGCTGGGACTGAGTTGCCCCAGTCCCAACCGATGCCAAGCCATCTGGTGGCTGAGGTGGTCGGGCCAGGTGGTCGGGCCGGTCCGCGGCGGCTGGGGGACCGCATGCTGCCACGTCCAGCCCCAGCTCCAGACGCGCCCCAGCGATAGCCCCTGGGGAGCGGCCCTATGCGCTCATCATTATTTCCTGTGTCCATTATGATGAGCGAAGATTCACCCGGGTTTTCGCTCACTTGCCCCGGGGAGACCGTTATTGCTCTATTTTGCGCTGAGACCAGTTTGTAGACACGGTCAACACCTACAAACTCAAGCGCTGACTATTTGCATTGCTGGAATGGCAAGCTGGTAAACATTTCACCCTGCCATTCCAACAATGGGCGGTGGGGTCGTCACGTTATTATTATTATTATTATATTAAGGGATTTTTGCGTGATGCGGTTGGAGACCCATCACCAACAACCTTTATTTTTACTATGTTTTCCTCTCTCAAATTTCCAAAAGTGGCTAAGGAATTTCTAATTCATTAGCTCTGGCTACCCCTTCCTGGGATTTATAGCCGTGAGTATATGTATGTAGATAAAAAAAGTAATACCGAAATATCTAAAGCTAAAACTCAGTAATGGCCAAACACAACAGTAACACATGCCAACAACACTAAACATAAACAGTTAATTAACAAATTAAATCCAAACTAGATGTTAGGAAGCAGCCGGTGCTCACGTGAAATACAGTGTTTTTCGTCTGCAAAGAAATTAGTAAAACTATACTCAAACTTAACTGTGTTTTTTTATATCACTTAACGCTACTGATATAACATCAGCTTATAATCATACAAATACATATGTTCCGTGCATTTTGTAGAAGGCAAGTAAGGAATGTGGAGTTGCCGATTAATTATTTTTTTTTAGGTTAGATTTCCTTAATCCCTATTGTTGCTTTTTCAATTCGATGAACAAAAGTGGATTTGACCTTTATATTATGGAATCAAAATTACTATGAGTAAGAAGATAGGTAAAATACGAGTATTATCCTCATTTTTTTTATAAACAAGTATCCTATTGCTTCGGCAGTAAAAAATACTTAATAAGATCACTTACAACTGAAAATTTTGTTAAAATAAATTTCAGCTGACATGCTTCTCCAATTTTTTTATCCTCAGGTCCTCAAAATAGGCCTTTGTTTGCGAGATGACTTCATCATTGGAGTCAAATTGTCGAAATTTTTCTTTCCTTTAATAACATCTTTTATTTATGAGTAATAATCCCCACATGAGGAATTCATGTCAAAAAACATTAAATTATGTGATAGTTAGGCGTTTCCAACATTTGCATTCTATCTGAAAAGGTAGACAGGTGGCCGTCCGAATTAGTTAAAATTCGGAGGTAGGAAACGCAAACACTACTTGAACGTGTAAAAAAAAGGAAACAAAGGATAGAGAAATTTCGCGCTGGATGCCAACTGACACTGTAGCTCAGTTGGCAGAGCGACGGAGGCGTATACTGGAAGGTCGCGGGTTCGAGCCCCGCCAGTGTCTAAATTTTTCTTTCCTTTAATAACATCTTTTATTTATGAGTAATAATCCCCACATGAGGAATTCATGTCAAAAAACATTAAATTAAATAATTACTATGGTTTAAAGCATAGTCCTAAATTGTTGTAAAATAGCGATCCAATAAGTTAATATTGAATTTGGGTACATCCATGTCAGCTGAAATTTATTTTAACAAAATTTTCAGTTGTAAGTGATCTTATTAAGTATTTTTTACTGCCGAAGCAATAGGATACTTGTTTATAAAAAAAATGAGGATAATACTCGTATTTTACCTATCTTCTTACTCATAGTAATTTTGATTCCATAATATAAAGGTCAAATCCACTTTTGTTCATCGAATTGAAAAAGCAACAATAGGGATTAAGGAAATCTAACCTAAAAAAAAAAAATTAATCGGCAACTCCACATTCCTTACTTGCCTTCTACAAAATGCACGGAACATATGTATTTGTATGATTATAAGCTGATGTTATATCAGTAGCGTTAAGTGATATAAAAAAACACAGTTAAGTTTGAGTATAGTTTTACTAATTTCTTTGCAGACGAAAAACACTGTATTTCACGTGAGCACCGGCTGCTTCCTAACATCTAGTTTGGATTTAATTTGTTAATTAACTGTTTATGTTTAGTGTTGTTGGCATGTGTTACTGTTGTGTTTGGCCATTACTGAGTTTTAGCTTTAGATATTTCGGTATTACTTTTTTTATCTACATACATATACTCCCGGCTATAAATCCCAGGAAGGGGTAGCCAGAGCTAATGAATTAGAAATTCCTTAGCCACTTTTGGAAATTTGAGTGAGGAAAAGATAGTAAAAATAAAGGTTGTTGGTGATGGGTCTCCAACCGCATCACCCAAAAATCCCTTAATAGCCCCGTACCGTTAGTCGCCTCTTACGTACACCCACCGGAAGAAATGGGGTAGTGCTATTCTAAACCGACACTACACGGCAATTTTTTTATCTATTAAAAGCGATTTCTGGTGCTTATGCAAAAATTTTAGCATTTAGTGTTGTGTTTGTTTAGTCAATATTTAAAAAAAAGAACATTTACGATTGGTAAAAAGACCTGCACCTGCACCATATAAAAAAATAAATAAAAAATAAAAATAATTTATTTACAAGAACAAGAGTATTTATCAAGATGTTAAGTAGTTATTATGTGCTTTGCCTGTTCTGCCTTGAGGCGTGTAAATATTTGAATCATTAGGCTAGAAATTTCACTCAAAAAACACTAATTAAAAAATTTAAATGTTACATATTGTCACATGCCAAGTATATGTCTACAAAATAAAAACAAACAAACAAACAACAAATAATGTCAAAAATTCAATTTTAAAAAGATAATAATAATAACAATTTAAACAAAAAAGAAAAAAATAAAATCAAATCACATGTCACAAAATATAAATCATAAACAATTAAATGTCACAGTTATCAATAAAATCTTGGATGGAATAATAGCACTTCTCAATTAAATAATTAAACAGCTTCAATCTAAATTCTTTAAATGCCTTATCCTTTAAATTATCGCTAATGACATTGTATAATTTCACAGCCATGTAAGATGCATTGCGGTGACAAATAGCCAAACCCTTTGTAAACGGGTACTCTAGTTGTAAGTTATGATGTCCACGTTGGGGCCTATTTGTTGGTGTTTTAAGTCTAAAAAGGGACGGATTTTTGTGAACAAATATTAACATTTCATATATATACAGGGAAGGGAGTGGTAATATTCTTAACTTTTTGAATAACGGCACACAGCTATCGAGAAAATCAGCGCCACACAATATTCTGATACATTTTTTTTGAATTTTAAACGCCCTATCGCTGTCTACAGAATTTCCCCACAGTATTATCCCGTAACGTAAAATAGATGCTACATACCCGTAATAACATATTAAGGCTGCTTTATCGGATACAACATACTTAATTCGATATAAGACGTAAAGATATCTGTCAAGTTTATTGCATAGCTTTTCCACGTGTGCTTTCCAGTCAAGAAAAGGGTCCAAAGTAAATCCTAAAAATGTTGTGCATGGCACTTCGTTGATTTTATCCCCATCGATTTGAATGTTTAACTCTATTGGGTCTCTGCGATGTGTCCGAAATTGTAAATATTCAGTTTTCTTTGGATTAATATTTAGATTATGGTTTTGAAGCCATTGAACAACACTTTTTAAAGTTTCGTTTATTTCAGTTTCAAAGGCATTAATATTTGTACACTCAATAAGAATAGAAGTGTCGTCCGCATATAGAATGCATTTGTGGCGTGTTACAGCTGGTAAGTCATTTATGTAGAGCAGGAAGAGCAGGGGACCTAATATACTTCCTTGAGGAACGCCGAATTTTACCAATTTGTAGTCTGAGCTGTACACTTGTATGTGGTTTTTATTAGTACCTACAATTTCTACGCACTGTTGACGATTTGCTAAGTAACTTTTTATCCACTCATAAGTTTTCCCGCGAAGGCCGCATTTTTCGACAATTTCAAGTAAAATTGGGTGGTAGACAAAATCAAATGCCTTTGACATATCAATTGATATATCAACTGCTGGTTTCTTTTTATTTAAAGATTCCGATACATGTTTAATTAAATTGAAACAAGCCAGTGTAGTTGAGCTACCTTTTCTGAAACCAAATTGGTTAGGGATTAAGATTTCCTGTTTAATTAAAAAGTTGTTTATTTTATCAAACATCACTTTTTCAAAAACTTTAGATATGACGGGTATTAGTGCAATAGGTCGATAGTTTTTTAAGACGGTACAATCTCCAGATTTCAAAAGTGGTTTAACTATGGATCGTTTTAGACGTTCTGGGAAAACTCCTTCTACAAACGAAACATTTATGATGTGACTTAGCGGCAAAGAAATATGTATGGCACATTTCTTGAAAAGAGAAGTCGGTAGGTGGTCATATCCTGTAGCTGCAGTATTTTTAAGTTTCTTAATTACCTTGTAAATGTCGTGGGGCTCAGTTGGTGTCAAATAAATCGAATTAATATTTCTTGAAATGTCCACATGGTTTTTGTCAATGTTATCATCATTAAGATTCGTCAAATTTATAAAAAAGTCATTAAATATATTTGCAATTTGTATTGGGTCCCTAATTTTAATATTGTCTTTTGTAACTTCCGATATGATGGATTTTTTATTTTCGTGGTCAAAATTTTGTTTTATTAGCCTCCATGACGCTTTATTTATATTTTTAGTTGTATTCAGATATTTCAAACTACTTAGTCGTTGCGAAATACCGATCACGTTTTTTAACGTTTTCGAGTAGTTTTTATAAATACGGTAGTTGTTTTTTTTGTTAGACGGGTCCAGAATATATTTTAAGTAGAGTTGGCGTTTTCGTGTACAGCTCCTTTTAATTCCTTTTGAAAGCCATTTATTTTTTATTGGTTTTTGCACCATTTTCACGGTTTTCAGTGGGAAACAAAGCTCAAAAAACAAAACAAAGATATCATGAAACGCATTCAGACTTTCGTTGGTGCGATTTGATTCAAGTACTTCACTAAACTTTAATGATGAAATACATTCCACAAATTTAAGCATATTGTTTTCTGAAAAGTCCCTTATTTTCTTGAACATCCAATTTGGCTTGTGGACAAATGATGCTTTTATTTCTATATCGCAAGTTAATGTCTGTCCAGTATCATGATCTGATAAAGTTAATACATGTGTGTTTCCTTGCACCACTTTTAAATTACTGGCTATTAAATCAATGCAAGAGTTTTTTCGTGTTGGTTGTTTTATATGGTTTACTAAGTTAAAATTGTTTAATAGGGATTCAAGTTCTCTGGCTTGTTTGTTATTAGTGAGAATGTCAATATTCCAATCTCCGCATATTATTATATGCTTAAAAGATTTATTTTTCGAGAGCTTGTTCATAATTAGTTCGAACTTGTTGAAAAATATATCTAATTTTGAATTAGGAGTACGATAGATGCAAATTACAAAAATACTATAGTTAGAAATTTCTATCGCACAACACTCAAAATCCTTTTCTACAGATTGCTTATTAATCCAATCTATCGGTATAAAATCTAAGTCTTTTTTTATAAGTATGCATGAACCCCCCCTTTTTTCAGTTTTTCTGCAATAGGCCGATGCTACTTTAAAATTATTGAAGTGTAAATTTGTTAACAAGTCGTGTCTTATAAAAGTCTCAGTAAAGCACATAATGTCAATCGAAAAATTATAGTTCAATTCTAATTCCGAGATAGCAGAAATAATATAATCACGCTTGTTTAGAAGGCCCGCAATATTTTGGTGAAAAAGAGTTAACTTATCTATTTGGTACTCCACTCTGCTCCCTTCTTCACTTAATTGAACCGCGTTTCCGTTGAATCTTGACAAAAAAATGATTCTCGGACACAGTTACAGCAGATCTTTATATCTTTTAAAATCTTAAACATTGCTGCATATGTAATACGACCTGAATATCTGTGGAACATGTCAAAATTATACTCTAAGATATTATTACAGTCGAAAGTATAGGCATAGTTATTAGAAATTACATCATGGTATAATAAATTATTAAACATTTCTACTCTGGAGTTGTATACATAAAACCCTTTCCCTAATTTGAAGGTTGGTAAACATATCATAATATTTGTGTGTTGCAACGGTTCCAGAGTCTTTCTAATGTTGCTTACAATATCATGGTAGTGTTTGGTTGTTAAAAAATCTAATTCATTAATTAAAATGACACAGAAATCCTCATAGGTGTAGTCTTTTAATTTGTTTTCCAGTCCATTTAGCATTTGAATAATTCCTCCTCCCGGTGTACAATAATGAATAAATTCAGAACTTTCGCCATAGATGTCTTCTACATAGTTTAGAATGTTATATTTATTGGTGTTACTAATAAAGCAAAATTTATTTTTTTTTGGCTTTAAGTTTCTCTTGTCATATTTTCTTATCTGCATCTTTGGAGATGAGGTATCGGGTATAGGTTCTGCAATAAAGTTGTTGCTTGTTTGCGGACTTGGGCTAGTTGACTCTAATGGATTTGTAATGGATAATCGATTATTGGTTTTTACATTTTTTCGCTTGTTTTTGTTTTTTTGTGGTACAGGTGTTAATGTTATCGACTTATAAATGTTTTTCTTTGCGGTTATCTCCTCATTTTCTTTTTTTAGATCGTGTACTTGTAGCATTAAAGTTTGAATTTCGTTATGTGCACTTTGTAATTCTAATTTAAGTTTTTCATTCTCGCATTTAAGTCTTTCACATTCTTCACTTTCATTTATAAGTGATATATTTGGCAAACTGTTGCCTGAGGTGTCATCTAGTGGCGTATCCATAGAACTAGTACTATTATCTCTTGCGTCGCCCTCCGATTTTTGGCGTCTTCTAAATGTTATATTATTTAAAAAACTCATATTCATTTTCGAGATTCAAACTGGAGTCGCTTGAATAAATATTTATTTTTTAATAACAAAAAGACTTCTTTGTGCCTGAGGCTCGAACTCATAGGTATGATGTATGATACGTTTCACTTAATCGATGAACCATTTGATCGTGACAGCATAGTTTGAAATTGAGCAATACTTTTAGTGCGTTTGGTTTTAGATTAGTTTTCTTCAGTGAATTGTAAACTATTTTAATTTGACCGCACAGCGTGAATATAAATTCAAATATAAAAATTTAACGGTTTGATTTACCAATATATGTTTTGCTTTATTTGTAGCAAAGCAAAATAAAATGTAACAGATTTCACTTAATTAACACTGTTTTGAGTTTTTCTGAGGTGAAACTTAACTGTATAGCACTTTATCATTTCATTTTCACAACATTTTATTATATTTTAATTCTTCTTCGTTAAATAAATATATTAGACGAAACGTCTCACCAACAATAATATGATACTAAATCTTAAAAATACTACGAATTAAGGTTAGTTTTAATTAAACTTTCACATTAAAAAACTAATATTATAATTAAATGTAAGGAGCTGATGTTAACAGTGCGACACTAGCGACGCGACGATATTGTGAGTACACTGTCCAAGCAAAACGTGGGTACTCCGAAGATCAGGTGACAATGTCACGTACGTACGTACCAGTGAGAAGTATTAATACCTCTGCCAACCCCTTCAGGGATATCCGGTGTGAAAGTTTGAGTTGAGTTGAGAGTAAGTAGGCAATAATAGGTTTTAATTTTTGATGCAGGTATTTATTAATTTGGGATTAAGGTAAAATAGGGTGCCTGAAATCCATTTCATAATTGGGTATCCCCACCTGATTGCACAAATTTGATGAAATAAAGCTAATTTGACGCCAGCTTCTGTTATATTATAAGTATTATGTTAAGGGACTGTTAAATTTTTTTACTCTTTGTAAAATAAATTAAGTTTCTCAATATCATTAGATGCAATTTTTATACTTATTTGTGAGACAAAGGTGCATAAACCTTTCTATAATAAAAAAAAAAATATTTTTCGTCTATCGAGCGGCCCACGCTTTTTCACAATAATACTAGTATTTTTTGTTAATTACCGTTTTCAGCTTATATTAGGAATTATTTTTCACTTCTTAGTTTGATGTGCTTTAAAAGCGTGTTTTTTAGTTTTTTCAACTATACTTATTTTTAACTTTTTAGTACTGAATCATGTGAAATTATCTAATCCTGGCGACCCTAATCAGGATAATGGGATAAAACTATAAAAATATTATACTGTCCCTGATTCTCGATAAGTGTACAAATTTTAATTTAAATCGGTCTGTTTAAAGTGGGTCAAAATCGAGTTTAAAGGAGTCTGTTACATACATACATACAGGTGAAACTAATATAAGCGTGTTAAAAATAGCACAGTTGCACGAATATAACATTTTAAACACTTACTTTATATCCTATAATTTATATCCGAAAGATATGCAAAAAGGCATTTTGAAAAATGATATAAGCATACAAAGTGAATAATAATGCATTACGCTCACTACATTGTATTAACTTGTCACACACATGTAATATACACGAGGGCGGGTCAATAAGTCCGTGACTTTCGGAATAAAACACAGATTTTTTGAAAAAAATATAATTTTATTTTTCAACGTAGTCTCCCTTAAGCTCTATACACTTTGTCCAACGCTTCTCCAATTTTTTTATCCTCAGGTCCTCAAAATAGGCCTTTGTTTGCGAGATGACTTCATCATTGGAGTCAAATTGTCGAAATTTTTCTTTCCTTTAATAACATCTTTTATTTATGAGTAATAATCCCCACATGAGGAATTCATGTCAAAAAACATTAAATTATGTGATAGTTAGGCGTTTCCAACATTTGCATTCTATCTGAAAAGGTAGACAGGTGGCCGTCCGAATTAGTTAAAATTCGGAGGTAGAACACGCAAACACTACTTGAACGTGTAAAAAAAAGGAAACAAAGGATAGAGAAATTTCGCGCTGGATGCCAACTGACACTGTAGCTCAGTTGGCAGAGCGACGGGGGCGTATACCCGAAGGTCGCGGGTTCGAGCCCCGTCAGTGTCGAAATTTTTCTTTCCTTTAATAACATCTTTTATTTATGAGTCATAGTAATTATTTAGCTAATATTGGGAGAAAACACTAAGCAACAAATTCAACTATGGCCATAAAATACGATATACAAACCATCCTAGCTGACCCAAAGTACATTGAATAATGTAAAACCAAAAGCGAGCACAATTTTCACGCAACTAATTCTCAATTAAACTTTTGAAACAGGTTATAAAAATTATAGGCTATGGTTTCACGAAAGGCGGGCGGCTCGGACAAAGTTTTCACGTTACTGTTAAATTGTGAGGGGATCGGCAGACATGATGAACACCAGAGCTGCGTTAAAAAGCCATTATGAAGTAAGTTTCATGATTTCTGTTTTACAAAGCATATGGTTTTTATCTTTGATAGGTTTAGGAAAGGGAATAATGTGTGTTTAAAATTGAGACGACATATTTAAAAGTTTATTTATGTTTGATACAATGATTTTTCTTCTGAGTGTAGCGTTTTGTTATCGTGTGCTAAACATAAAAATATGCTCACGGCTATATATCCCTAAACGGGGTAGCCAGAGCTTTGGAAATAAAATATTCCTCAGCCACTTTTGGAAGTTAAGTGGGGAAAAGACGGTAATAATAAATAATTTGGTGTGGTAAATGATTTGTTATTAAGAAAAGTTTGATGAATTTCTGCATTATCTTGCAACATGAAAGTTATTAGGGAACTCTCAGATCATTCTTTTTAAAATGGCTTAACCAGAAATGCCTGAATTTAACATCGTAAACGTTATTAAAATACATTGACAGTCTTAAAAGTCACGTAAATATAGTAGTAGAAGTCAATTTACTTTACTGTTCTTGCATCGCACAGTTTAAAACAGAAGTTATTATTATATCAGAATTATTTAATTTTCTTTTGAAAAATGTACAAGAAAGAAATAACAAAAACTATACCAGCATATAATTTAAAGCAGTAACAAAACCATACTGTTTTCATAGTCCGATAGTGGGCAAATAGCATTTGATTTTAAAAAAGAGCTTTCTCTATTAAACATAAAAATATACCGCTAGTTTTGAAATAATTCTCATCCATAACTTCTTACGCCCGATTTCTGAATTGAGTATTCCAGTTGAGAACAACTTAAGTATCGTTCTGTCACATTGAAATCTTAACAACTGAATGAGACAAAACGATACTTAAGTTTCTCAGCTGGAATACTCAATTCAGAAATCGAGCGTCTTCTTAGTCTCTTTTCAAAGCCTTCACTACTAACAACACATAAAATCATCAACAACGAACAAACATACTAAAACTCAACAATAAACCACTTAAAAACCAAGCATTTTTTCGTAACAACAAACTATATTCCGCCCAGCACCCGGGGTGCCGGCCCGCACTCCCCCCCTCGTCTACGCCGGATGCGTCTGCGGTGAAATGTAGTCGGGGCATAAAGAGCCGCCATTGATCCACTTACTAAGTTTACGCATTTATTATTTTCAGTAAGAAAGGGATTGAAAGAGTTGTGTTTTGAAGTGAAGTTTGAATAAAAAATATATGAGAAGGATGATAAGTGTAAAGGAAGCGAGAGAAGTCTGCCAAAATCTATATGCCATGCCATGTATATGTTTGCAAGTATGAATAATTATTGTGATAAGAAGGTATTTATAAATTGGCATTTGCTCAAGTCTTAAGACTCAAACGCTCGCGACATATATCCTAAAGGGGTAGCAGAAGTAGTCATACTTTTGAACATCACCTCAAATGTTATTATCATCGTGACAGATTTTGTACATCTATACTATTTGTTATTATTGGTTTTTGCGATGTATGATACATCAAAGTGTAATAATAATAAAACATCCGAAATATACTTTCAACATCTCATCGTGTAATACCTAATACTTACTCAATACACTTTAATTTTGTAGTCGTTTTTTATATTTACGGCTAAGATTGTTGTTCACACGGCCAACTATGTCACGTTGTCAAGATCAAGAAACAAAAAAATATATCATTTACGCAGAAGTACGTTAAGATATATTACTTCTTATTTCAAACACTATTCGTACAAAACGGCGATAGGCCTGCCCCCTATCACGTGAGTACACTGTCCATGCAAAACGTGGGTACTCTGAACACCAGGTGACAAAGTCACGTGATGTTCAGAAGTATTAGTACCTCTGCCAACCCCTTCGGGGATATTCGGCGTGAACGTTTATGTTTATGTTATGTTTCAAACACTAATTGACGAGGATGAAGTCGCGGGGAACATCTAGTAATAAATATAATTCGGTGCATAAATAGTCATAGATAACGTTTAAAGATCATTAAATCAGCCTAGTTTTCAGACTTTTTACGATTATTTAGTGCTCTTTTATATAACATAACATAACATAAACATAAACGTTCACGCCGAATATCCCCGAAGGGGTTGGCAGAGGTACTAATACTTCTGAACATCACGTGACTTTGTCACCTGGTGTTCAGAGTACCCACGTTTTGCATGGACAGTGTACTCACGTGATAGGGGGCAGGCCTATCGCCGTTTTTGTACGAATACACTGTCACATGACTAAGTACAACTCAGCCATGTGGGTTTCCTCACGATGTTTTCCCTCACCGTTAAAAACCATGATAAATTAACCACACATATGTCTTTAGAAACGACAAATCGGTGTAGGCCCGACCCAGGATTTGAACACTAGTCGTTTGCACGATAACCGAGTTTTCTACCCACTGGGCTATCACGGATACTCTTTTAAATACTACTAATTATTTTGATATACTTACACCTTTTTAACATATAAATTAGAATTGAACTAAGCATATGATATTTTGTCATATTTCATACCTGAAACAAAGAAAACATTTTATTAATTTCGATTAATACGGACATAATATGAAATTGAAATGATATCAGGAAGCACACGAACATGAAATGATGCAACGTAAATTTCAATTGGCCTAGACCTCGTTTTTAAAACATACTACTATTTATACTTTAAATCGATTAAGGACTTAAAACTAAACAACTTTGCCTATGGAATGCATATCTAAAATATTGTAATTTTTGAAATCTATACTTATAATAAATCTGTAGAGAGGTCAATTCTGTACATTAAATATATTTTCAAAATAACTATCAGGGGGTGATAAGGGATCGATACTGATGCCAAAAATGCAATCAGTAAAATTTTTGTCTGTCTGTCTGTCTGTCTGTCTGTCTGTCTGTCTGTCTGTCTGTCGGTTTGTATGTTCCTTATGGAAACAAAAACTACTCGACGGATTCTAACGAAACTTGGTACAATTATTCTTCATACTCCTGCGCAGGTTTTTGTATACTTTCCAGCAGAGTAGTAAAGGGGAATTTTGGGAAATTTTGGGAAAACGGGAGAAGTTACTCCATTTTTTAAGCTTCCGTCGCGTGTGCAGCCTTAATGGTTAAACTTACATAGAAATCATGTATGACGGAAAAATTCTACATAAAATTATCTAAAAAAAATCCCTAACAGTTTATGTCTATCTTTTACGGTTGAGTCACAATAACACGTGTAATTCCTGATAGCTTAGCAGTTCGGAACATTCTGATTATATTTGTTTACTCTTACGTTTGTAAACCTCTCATTCATCCCTAATTTAAAAAAGGTAACATTATTACCTATTCAATAAAAAAAGAATCATAGAAATCGGTAGACAAACACCGAAATTATACATAAAATAAGCCAGCGCGCCCGTGACCAAAACCCAATCTTTACTAATTTATATATAACATACTAGATGGCGCCAGTAGTGCATCCTACATCACGTAATTAATTATTTTTCAGATTGTTATAAACACTTCATAGCGTTTTATTCCAAAATTTGCTATTTAATGGAAATACTGAACCGTTCATTAAAGCGCATTCAAAATCACCAAACTACACTGTTTAGGGAGTGCTATAAATTAAATAAATTGAAAACATTGCGCTGAATTTCACAATGCTTAAGCAGGGACTGAAGAAAGAAACCTCAGATATTTAAAAAAACAACGCTACCCGTGCGAAGCTGGGACGATCCACTAGTAATTAATAAATTAAAAAGTGTCGTACCTAGATCAAACTGAGAAATTATAGTAAGGTTCTTAGCCTCAGCTAAAACAAAAAAAAACTGGTCTATATTTCTCCTATGTTTTTTTTCTTTTATCTCAGCCGAGGCTAAGAAACTTACTATACTTTCTCAGTTTGATCTAGGGACCCACACTTTTTATGTATTAATTATTTTAAATATTACAATATTTTAGATATGCGTTCCATAGTCAAAATTGCTTAGTTTGAGGTCTTTCATCGTTTTTTTTATATATTAACGTAGAAAAAAAAAGGTTTGTTTCAATGCGATGGCATGCACAAAGATGATCTTTGTGCATGCTATGGATTTGGTTTTTTGATGAATGCATCAAAAAACCAAATCCTTTAAATGCTGTTCTATGTGAATGGTCAAAACTCCTTTTCAATGTTGCCAGCGTGTAGCGGCTTGCTCACCAATCAGAATATATCTTAGTCCAGACGGAAATTGTTCTTCAATTCTGCTAAATGCATGTTTTATATATATTTATATGCCATGAGTCTCCCTAGGGCAGTCAGAGACTATTGATCGCCACTTTGTAAGATGCCGACAAATATATCCAGCTTTGTTGAATTGAATTAATTAGTTATTAATGAGCTAAAAAATAGATATTGTAACAGATTTTTACAGATAAAGGAAGACCCAAATTCAACAAACAGTATAGCAATACTGAGTGGTATGGGATCTTAAATAACTTTCATGCCTATTCATATCAAATCAAATCAAGTTCATTTACATCACGTTTATGAAGAGAATATCCTCATAATAGTATGTATGTTTCAAAAATATTAGTAAGGGGTGGTAATATTCTATGCCTATTACCCCAACGGGGAATAATAGCGTGACTATATATGTATGTTTTAATTTTTGACGTTGGTGGCTTACTAACATTAAATAGTTTCAAAAGATGTTTTAGTGACAAATGATTATTTTTGAAATGCACCGCTAATACCCAATATTAATAAATAAAGAATAAATAAAGGAAAGAAAAACTTCGACACAGGCGGGAATCGAACCCGCAACCTCGGGTATACGCCCCCGTCGCTCTGCTAATTAAGCTACCGTGTCAATGGCTGCCAGCGCGAAATTATTCTATCCTATATTTCTTTCACACGTTTAAGTAGTGTTTATTAGTAAAAATTCGGAGGTAAGAAACGCAAATACGTGCATCCTCGCCATATAAACATATTAAAGTGGACAATTAATACCGGCTAAAAAACAGTTACGTGTTGCTATCAACCGTACGCACAAGAACTTTAAAAACGTTGAAATTTCAGTGGAATAGGTGCCAGTGAAATTTCCATACATTTAGATGCAGTGGACGGCAGCAGCATCATTTCAAAGGCTTACACGTGTATCTTGAGTTGCATTCACTTATTTGTACGGAACTCAGTTGGCGAATAACTAAATATTGTTGCGTATGTTCTTGCAGCCGTAAAAAATAAACATTTTAATGTATACGGTCAATATATGTTAAGTCTGAACAAACTGTAAAGTAGTAAAGCATTTTTCCATACATGCATATACTCACAGAGCTAGGGAATTAGAAATCCCTCAGCCACTTTTGGAAGTTAAGTGGGGAAAAGATGGTAAAATAAAAGTTGTTGGTGATGGGTCTCCAACCGCATCGCCCAAAAATCCCTTAAAAGCCCCAATACCATTAGTTGCCTTTTACGTACACCCACCGGAAGAAATGGGGTAGTGCTATTCTAATTTTTCCATATCAATAGTAAACACTTCTGGGTGATAATAATTATGCTATATTAATAAGTTGGTAAAACTATATCTATGTTCACATAATATGTATCGTAGTGAAGGGTCGGTTTAGAAAAGCTCTAGCTCATTTCTTATTGCGGATGTCGTAAGAGGCGACTTATGGCAATGCGGTTAAAGATTCATCTTTATGTTACATTTTTTTCCACTCTACATCCAAAAGTAAGAAAAAAGTTGAAAAATAAATGTTGGTTGGTACCATTAGGTGACCTATTAGGGTCTTCTACTAAATCATCCAAAAATTACTTCACGGCGTCAAAACTGTAAGTTGCTCCTTATGGCACCCGCTAGAAAAAATTGGTCAGTGCTGAAATAAACCAAAACTAAACAATACAACAACAATTTCATATTTATCCGAAGAGCTCAAAACAAAAAATGAACATCACAATCTCTCATTTCTACCAAAACTGACCAACGTGCAATCCTACCAACCTAACAATACAAAAGCTACCAACAATGGCCGCCAGCTGCCACTAAAGAAAATGAATTGCTTTAACACTGTCTCTACAACTATATATTATAAACCTTATTGCTGAAACCATAAGGTCTGCAAATGATATATGGAGAGGTCACTTCAAATAGTTTGCGGAGTTTTCTATGGAGTTATGTTTAATGATATGTTTTATGCTTTTGAATACAGAGGTTCAATCAAAAGATAACTTTCGTTGAGCTTTGCGTATTGTATGCAAGGAATAATATATTGAACTGAAGTAGGGCATTTGTGTAATTTTATCAGTTGGGTAAATAATATATGCCGTGTAGTGCCGGCTTAGAATGTCGCGACCCCTTTCTACCCACGGGTGTCGTAAGAGGCGACTAAGGGTATTTGGGCTTTTTATTGGATTTTTGGGCGATGCGGTTGGAGACCCATCACCAAAAACATTTATTTTACCGCCTATTCCCCACTCAACTTCCAAAAATGGCTGAGGAATTTATAATTCCTTGGCTCTGGCTACCCCTTCTAGGGAATCACAGCCGTGAGTATATGTATGTATGTATGTATGTTAAATAATGAATCGCATTAATCAACTATGTAAACACTCAACTTAAGAGTTTACACCGTGTATCCCCGAAGAGGTTGGCAGAGACAGTGCCACCTGGTCTTCAGAGTACCAACGTATTGCTTGGGGCAGGCCTATCGCTGTAGCAGTGTACTTTTAGAAATTGATTAGTTTAACGAATTTGACCCTTTGGGATCGTGTTAGGTTTAAAAAAAAATACAGTATTTAAGAAAAAAGTTATTCTCTACTGTGTTACTCTATGAGCAATCTATACACCTGGTAGACACATATCAAATAATAAGTTCCCATCAGTCCAGAGATTTACGTAGTAAACGATATGAAGAACATAAAATTCAGAGTTCACTCGCAAATTATACTAAAAGCTCCATAAAAGTGATTCCGTCGGCCATCACTGCCGTAATATGCGTTTTATTATATCCGTCCACGACGAAACATGTCATAAACGTGGAAGGGTAGTCTGTATTACCACAAAAGGGTTGAAATTTCCAAATTACTACCCTAAATCGGTAGCAATATGTATTTAAACCTATTTAAGGTTAAACGCTGAGTTGTGAATGGATGAATGGCATATCTGTTTTTCCATATCATTGAACCTGGGCTATCACTGGGCTATCACGCAATCATGATAGCCCAGTGGGTAGAACACTCGGTTATCGTGCAAACGACTAGTGTTCAAATCCTGGGTCGGGCCTACACCAATTTGTCTTTTCTAAAGACATATGTGTGGTTAATTTATCATGGTTGTTAACGGTGAGAGAAAACATCGTGAGGAAACCCACATGGCTGAGTTGTACTTAGTCATGTGACAGTGTATTCGTACAAAACGGCGATAGGCCTGCCCCCTATCACGTGAGTACACTGTCCATGCAAAACGTGGGTACTCTGAACACTAGGTGACAAAGTCCCGTGATGTTCAGAAGTATTAGTACCTCTGCCAACCCCTTCGGGGATATTCGGCGTGAACGTTTATGTTTATGTTTATATGAAAAATAAGGAAAGAAAGAAAAAACTTTATTCAGTGCATAGGAAAATACACAACATAATGAAAAAAAAAACATAGTGGTAGACAAAAACAACAAAAGAATATAAGTAAATAAATTAAAACATGAACATTGCATTAACTTCGAAAGATTACTTTATCTTAGGTATGTTTATTAATAAGGAAAAACATTGAAACACTGTAGAAACAATTATATATAATAGAGAGTGTACATAGTAGGCAGCCGCCTAATTTGTACACTAAAACGACAAATATGAAAAAATCATTGTGAATATAATTGAAGAGGTGTTTCAGGATCGCACAAAATGATAATCGATAGGCTCTGCCTCCCCGAAGGAGAACCAAAAGCTTGATTACACTTAGAATATAATTAATCTATTTTTCGTATGAGTCTAGATTTGGTACGAAGTGACTTACTTTGGTGTTTTAAGTTATTGTGGACACCAATCAATTGTTGGTAATGACCAATCAGGCTATATTTAAATTCTCTCGTAATTTACAAGAGTGCCTTAAATATTTATAATTTTGAAGTTCTATAATTGCGTTTGCCCTGGCAATCTGTAATGGTGTTCGTCATTGATTCGATTTTTTGTTAATGTGTATCAAATTCTATAATCTATAGGTTGACCTTATTAAAAAGGTATGATGAATAGCTGAACTATATATATTAATTATAATCACCCAAAATTATCTTGAAGACAATATGATACGTGACAACGTTTCTCAATCTGATAGTTCTAGTATGTTATTTGAATTTCGGTTAACGTTCCACACAATATTTTTTCGAGCTAGCATGCATCCATCTAACAAAGCTAACTTGGAGCCAATGCAACGATTATTGGTATAACAAATGATACCTATATTTTCCAAGGTCATATCAGTTAAAAATGACATTGTATAATGCAAGTTAGCCACACAGCTTAAACCACCAATCAATAGTGTAAATGTGTGTCTGTCTGTCCGAGCGCAGTTTCTGAAACTACCCGCGACCCGCATAACTCTACATATTGACGGTTCTATCGGCCGCCATGTTGCTATGTGTGAGAACAGTAAGCTAACTCTTTCAGGTTTGCTTATATCAGATTTTGCATAGTGTGTGGCTTTGAATAATACTAACGTGTCTTGTAGTGAGTGTCGTATGCGGTGACCAAGGGTACAAGGAGTTAAAATGGTTATGGAAGGATTGCTTCTTTATTTGACTTGCTTTTGTTATTTCCTTTCTTATCTAAATCAGGCAGATGAAATGTTATTTTATTTTATTTTATTTAGAAGACCAACAGCATAATATAACTTATAAACTACTACATAAATATTCGTGTGCCAATTATAAATCTTCACCAATATTTTCAAGTATACAACTATTACGGAATAAATAAAAACAGAAATTAGTATAAATGGGATAGATAAACTTCGGACAGACAAACTATGCTACATACATCAACATCAACATAATAAAACGTAGTACAGGCAGGAAAAAGACTTAATAGGGATTTTCATAAATCTTTTAGTTTACATAATAATATAAATTGAGAAGAAAAAGAAAAGAAAATATCAAGTAAGATCTTGAAACTTCCCTTCTGTCACTTAGTAAAACCTTCTATCATTTATTGAGTACGGTTATTTCAAATATAAAAAGCTGTATACGGAAAGTGATTTATTGGCATTGTGGTTGGAGACCTATCACCAACAACTTTTGGTTTACTATCTTACCAATCGACTTCTAAAAGTGGATGAGAAAAATGTAAGTCTTAAGCTCTGGCTACCCCTTCCAGGCATTTATAGCCGTGAGTATATGTATGTATGTTATATTACAACGAAACAAAAACAATCCGAATATATGACAAAAGGATTATTAAAATATTATTTTCATTCTTTATTTGACTTTACATACATATACTCACGGCTGTAAATCCCTATCCTAGAAGGGGTAGCCAGAGCTAAGGAATTAGAAATTCCTCAGCCACTTTTGGAAGTTGAGTGGGGAAAAGATGGTAAAATAAAGGTTGTTGGTGATGGGTCTCCAACCGCATCGCCCAAAAATCCCTTCAAAGCCCCAATACCGTTAGTCGCCTCTTACGTACACCCACCGGAAGAAATGGGGTAGTGCTATTCTAAGCCGACACAACACAGCAATGACTTTAATGCAATATAATAGGAACGATTTGTGTGAAAATATTGATGGATTCATATTGAGAAGAAAATTATATGTTTAAGGCAATATATGTGGAAGAAATCGCGTAAGGGGATAAGTCCGCCTTTGTGTACTAAGTTTTAATGTTCTTTACTTTTGTAAAAACTCTATTCTGTATGCAATAAAGTGTTCAAATAAATAAATATGTCTGTATCAACTTAATTATTGCTATTACAAGTATCTGAAAGTGAAAAATGGTCTTTCATATGTTTCGCAGTATGTTGCGTATCCTAATAAATTTTAGAATAATTAAAATATTTGTCTTTATATTATTCGTGAAATCTTGTAGTTTTTTCACTGTGCATCCTATTCCATGCCGACCATCTGTCAGTTTCGGATACAAAGAAGGGTAACAACAATAGTTTGTGAAAAGTGACGTCAGAGCCGACAGCGGTGATATGAAAACGGATTACCATAAATCAGGGGATTCACTTCGCGATTCTTATTCGTAGTCCCAGCTATGTTTTCGTTGTGGGGAATAAAATATGAATCTATGCATTTGGGGTTGAGTGTGAAATTTGAATTACTCGTAGTTATAGATTAAGGCTCTAAAATTGCTATGACCGTTTCTTTCCATATGGGTGTCCTGCTAGTCTTGTTGGGGACTATTTAAGTGATATTTTAGATGACCCATATCCGATACCATATAATCTTTTGCCCACTCTACATCCAGAAGTGGCTGACAACTTCTTATTCTGAAGGATGGCTACCACGTTTGAGGATTTATTTGATTTGTTGCCTACGTGTCTGAAATATGTTCCTTGCTTAAAATATATGTATGTATTCTGACGTCTTATTTCAAGTAAAACATACAGCTGTTTCGTGATACTAAACAATAGAAAAAAAACGATATATCCAAACTTTGATCCGCTCCATTCCATGTAATAGCATGTAGGCGGCAAAGATACACATTATGAATTTAGGTTTACACAAATCCATTGTTCCCTCCCCCGTCTGCGCAGTTCACTAAGTTTTTAAAGCTATAAGTCTATTTTAAAGTTATCAATTCAATTTTTTTCTTCAATGGCCTTTGACCGTGTTTTAACACAGTAACTTTGCCAACGTTCAGTGAGAAGAAAAAAAATATTGAAAAGTTAAAAAACCTTTGAAACTGATTAACAGACACTCATTGATCATTCATGGTTGAAAAATAAAATAAATATTAACAACAAAATAATTACTACAAAATTATCAATATGAACAAAAAGAATGCATTATAATTTTATATTATGGACCTTGATGAAATGACACAAAGTTATCATTTTTTCCTGGAAGAATAATCTAATGACAATTATAACAACACTCACGTCATTATGATCGTTGTTTTTGCGATACTTTCGTGCCTAAACAAATGAATGAATTTTGTGCTTCTAAATTGACACTAAGCGGCTAACGCCCGATTTCTGAATTGAGTATTCAAGCTGAGATCGACTTAAGTATCGTTTTGTCTCATTCAGTTGTTAAGATTTCAATGCGATTGAACGATACTTAAGTTGTTTTCAGCTGGAATACTCAATTCAAAAATCGGGCGTAAGGTTTACAAAATAACATACATAATTATTCTTTCACCATTCGTTTTCATTGGGGAGGTAGAGACTATAGATTGTCACTTTGTATGATTCTCACTAACCCCTTAAGCTTTTTTCCTATTTTTCTTCATACATGCTCTTAAATTTTTAAATACTTCGGATGTAATTTGCAGTTCTACCCGTGGGTGATTGTAAGAGGCGACTAAGGGTATAGGGGCTTTTTAAGTGTTTTTTGGGCGATGTGGTTGGAGACCCGTCACCAAAAACCTTTATTATTATCATCTTTTCGCCAATCAACTTCCAAAAGTGGCTGAGGAATTTCCAAAGCTCTGGCTACCCCGTAAAGGGATTTATACTTCGGATGCCAGCCATTTTTTATTGAACTACCTTAAATGTGTCCTCCGTGGTCATCGTCTAATGATGTTACCATACACGAAATAAAAATAAGTCTTTTATTACTCGATTCCCTAAGAAACTGCATTGGTACTTAATGTTTATTGTCTTTGTCTTCTATCTATACTAAAAAGTTTTACAATTGTTATTTATTGCTTTGCCAACTTTATATATTCCAAGCTCTATAGCCTTAGGCTATAAAATAAAAATGCTGTGGTCACAGAGTATTAAAGAAATTTAAGCTATATTTGAAAATGGCGGAAGTAATAAATGATAAAATATTTTGGTCATGACCTTCGAAATTTGACATTTTAGTGGCAAATCAATTAAAAATCTATTTCACTTAGTTGCCTCAGAGACACTTATTGGTAGTAATGAGGTTCTGCTGTGCTCAAAAATTATTTACTTATTAAAAATCCAAATATTCTTGCTTTAGTTCGTGTAATTTAACTGAACTTAACTTAATAAATAACTTGTACAGAAAAACAAAACAGGAACATCAATTCTTTTTTATTTCTACTTTTCCGTTCAAACAAGGTACACTTGCACATAAATTTCATAGCGCGATATAGGAGCGTTTACTGCGGAGACAGTAACAAATACTGCCAGATAAAAATATTGTAGGTGTGCACGAGTGTACACTGCTCTACTGCTCTCCACTGTCTAAGATAAATAAAAGGGAAGTCCCTTAGGGATTGGGGCTATGAAAGTGTTTTTAATATTATTTTGTTTCTGATTTTTTAATAGAAGTTACCAATTACTTTACTGTATAAATAATCAAAAAGAAAATGTGAAATAAATTTTTTTTGTTAAAAATTTGTAAATATAGACGATAAATTTTAGGGTCACTGATTTAGGTATGCTACAAATTGTTTTTTCTTAAAATTTTAAATGAAACTTAACAATGGTAACGGTTTATTAAAAAAATATTTAAAACATACCAATTAAACGGATAGAGTAAAAAAATCATTGCTTAGCTTAAGATACGTGATTGGTAACATTAAATGTTCAAACCGTATCAAATTTAATATCTTCTCATAATCTCTTGTTCCCTAGCCCAGCCCTAAATGGTCAGCTCACTCTTCCACTCTTCCACGCATTCCATCTCTTCCACGCGAGTTATCAAGATGGCTGCCAAGTTTTACTGTTACGTCCGCCGCCGCCGCCGCTCGTGTTGACTCGCTGACAAACGATGTGGTCGGCTTTGCACTAGCCTTCGCCGTTTTCATGATACCCTGGTATCTCCAATCGTGTTACGTTTATCTCTTGCTAAGATACGTTTGAATGATGTTGCTTCAAATACTAGGTTTAGTTTTGCCTTTACTTTTTTCATAAAACTCTGGTATCTTTAATCGTGTTACGTTTATCTCTTACTAAGTGATGCGTTTGAATGATGGTGACCTAGGTTTAGATTGGCACTTGACTTTACTGGTTTTATGTTAGCCTGGTATTTGTAAACGTGTGTGATACCATTATTGAAACGTAGTTAAGAGACGGTTAGATGGGAGAAACACATTGACACGGTAGCTCAATTGGCAGAGCGACGGGGGCGTATACCCGAGGTCGCGGGTGCGAATCCCGCCTGTGTCGAAATTTAGATTTTTTATTTATTCGTTATTTATTGGTAATTATCCCCACGTGAGGTTTTCATGAACAAAAACATTCAAATTACATCCCACATTTTCCTCCATCGTAACAATTGAGGAACTCGACTCATTTATAATGAAACTCCATTCATCATAAACCGTACACGACATAGGAACCCTCTCAGGCCGGCCGCAGCGGTCACGGCAACCCTTCACCGTCTGCTACATCACTCAGTCTAATGTCAGGCCCTTGTTAGCGCATTATTTTTAAGAAGAAACTGTGTGTCATGGGGTCTCAATACTGTTTGAAAGGTAAGGCATTTTTTATTTAAGCTTTCAACTCAAACGTTCACGCTATGTATTCCTGAAGGGGTCACATTGGGAACTAATATTTCATTGCATCACGTGAAATGAATGACATGTTATAGTCACGACTTTAGCTTTCCTCAAGATATGTTCTTATACCGTTAACTTAAATAAACTAAACACCTGACTTAAGAAAAGACCTGACTCAGGATTCAAAATTGTCCCCACTCAGCTTCCACGGTGGACAATGTCAATTAGTCTGCTCGCTTATATTTTGAAAGAGTATTTATGTAATGGTATGTACCTTTTTCAGTTCTATTATACTAGGAAACAGTCGTATTAACAAGTTTAATTCTTCAATATGCGTAATTGTCTGTTATGGTTATATGTGTGTAGGTATATATATAAATCAATTGTATACGTAACTATAAATTAAATGAAATAAATAGCCGTAAGTATATGTATGTACGTGTAAAAATAAAATGTTTATAAAATTAATGTATTTTTTTATCCATTCAATTTTGAATTACATTACAAAAATTTACAAAACTATCTCATCTTTCACAAGCATTTTACTATATTCTTTCGTTTCCCGCAATGTTTCCAATTCTCCTAATCAATTTTCTCATATATAAAATGTGGTCTATTTTCTAGTTCCCAGCAAACTGCATTCTGAAGTCGACTGGGAAATAAGGCGGCAAACACTTTGATGTATCGTTTTAGTTCATGTGTAGCTAACGTTCTCTGCTACGTCACTCGATTCTATCTAAGACAAGCTGGGTCAGTGACCTACATGCTCACCTGTGGGGTACTAAGACTATCGGTTTCATAGTATAGTTTTAACTAAACATATATAATACAACTTCGGTTGAAATGTACAGGTAAAAAGTGTAAGGTGAACAATTTTTCATGAAAATTGTTTGTATCATTACCATAGTGAGAGTTTTGGAGTCCCTAACGGGGGATCAACCCAACCCTGAATAAAAATAAGGCTGGCTATTTGGCCATAGTCCACCGCGCTCTGGTCAAATGAAGGGTTGCAGAGTAAATTTATACTACCGCGGTAGTAGCCGGGCCCGACGTTTTATCGTGCCCTCCATAGCATGGAATCATCATGATTTTCGGTTATTAAGAAATTGAACTAAGTTATATATCGCAAATTCAATTTGTGAGATTCTCCCACGGAACTTGAACCTGAACCTCCGGATTGATAATTCGGTGTAAATTATCGTGTTTTATTCGTAATGTAGACTTATTATTTTATTATTTCTTTAAGTCATACATGATACTTCATAGCAATTGCATCACAAATCACGATCAATTTAATATTTAAAGCGTGATCCACTAAAGATAATTCAATAGTCTAAACTAACGTCATAACAATCCAAATACCAACTGAACAATTTTAAAACAGTTATCATTTGCTAATACATCATTACTGCTATTTGAAATGAATTAAATATCGAAGAATCTCATGTAAAAAGCAAAAAAAGTATCACAAGAAAAATGGATAGGGTTCTCAGACACAATAGATTCCTTTTAATAGCGTGTTTTCAGCAAATCTTCAAAGAGCCGCTTAGAAAGCAAGTTACATGGACTTCTTTGTGGACTAACTGGATTCTGGTTTTGATCGGATATACCGTGATGCTGATTGGTCAAAGAAAGTATAATGCAAGAGCCAATCAGGAAGCTCGTTTAGAACTTCGATTTTTAAACGATATTTCCCTTAGACAAGTTCTTGCAAACCTATCAAATATGACAAAGCCCCTTAGAATAACATTTTTAACAAAAATCGAACACCAAAATTCAAACGTAAAATTTCTAACATAAAAAAATACGTTTATGTTTTGGACTACTACTTCATGTTTTGAAGTGTAAAATGTATTCTCATACATAAAATTAGTTTAAAATAAAAACAATATTGATAGAATAGGTGATTCTTTAATAAATACACCATGCTCGTATAATAGAAGTGTCAATTCTTATTTTATGCATTTTACAATTGTTATAATTAGGAGGTAGGAAACGCAAACACTACATAAACGTGTAAAAGAAATAAAGGATAGAAGAATTTCGCGCTGGCAGCCATTGACACGGTGGCTCAATTGGCAGAGCGTCGGGGCGTATACCCGAGGTCGCGGGTTCGATTCACGCCTGTGTCGAAATTTTTCTTTCCTTTATTTATTAGTAATAGTCCCCACATAAGGTTTTCATGAACAAAAAAAAAAAGATTTAAATTATGTTATAATTAGTTTTTGGAGCTTTTTACCTTTATTTTACAATCAGTTTCCAAAGTGGTCATGCGATTTACAGCCTTTAGACTGTGTTTGTGTATTATGTTAATTTTGCAAGGTACTTCCAGCACGCACCTAAACCTACTAAAACCTACCAATCCTAAGGTAGCAATCGAGCATCTCACTAATCGCCTACATCTCGTTACAGGCCACGTCAGTTCCAAGTTACAACCGCACATCTCAGCGTGTCGGTGATCGGGTATCGGTGGATACTAACAAGCGCCGGAACGTGCACCGTTTCGCTGCGTTTGATGACGTAGCGATATCTAGGGGTGGGATTGCATCGATATATTAACAAGTATTTTTATTATAACACTAGTAGATCGGCCCAGCTACGCACGGGTAGCGGAGTTTTAAAAATATCCGAGGCATTTTCAATCACTGCTCGCCCTTTGTGAAATTTAGCGCAATGATTACAACTTAAAGGACTCCTCAATAGTGTAGCTTTGAGATTGTGAAAGCGCTTTTATAAACGGTTCAGTATCTCCGAAAATAAGCCAGAGTTACAAACTTTGCATACATCACACATACACACACGTACTCCCGGCTATCTTTTGTCCGCGCAACTGCTACACAAAATAATCCTTATAGCATGATTCAGTATTCACGTGCGACGACGGCGCGCTGGCTTATTTCATGTATAAGTTTGGAGTATCCATACCGATTTCTATGATTCTTTTTTTATTTAATAGGTAATAATATAAACTATTTGAAATTAGAGATAAAGGAGAGTATTATAAACATAACAGTAAACAAATATAGTCAGAATGCTCCGAACTGCTAAGCTATCAGCAGTTACGCGTGTTATTGTGAGTCAACCATAAAAGATAGACTTATGCTGTTCAGCAATATTTTAATGACAATTTAATGTGGAATATTTCCATCATACATGATTTCTATGTAACTTTAACCATTAAGGCTGCACACGCGACGGAAGCTTAAAAAATGGAGTAACTTTTCCCGTTTTCCCAAAATTTCCCAAAATTCCTCTTCACTATTCTGCTGAAAAGTATTCTATAACCTGCCCAGATGTATGAAGAATAATTGTGCCAAGTTTCGTTAAAATCCGTCGAGTAGTTTTTATTTCCATAAGGAACATACAAACCGACAGACAGACAGACAGACAGACAGACAGACAGAAAGACAGACAGACAAAAATTTTACTGATTACATTTTTGGCATCAGTATCGATCACTAATCACCCCCTGATTGTTATTTTGAAAATATATTTAATGTACAGAATTGACCTCTCTACAGATTTATTATAAGTATAGATAATACAAAAAACCTGAAGAATCCCTGAAGGGGTTGGTAGAGGTACTAATACTTCGGAACATCACGTGACTTTGTCACCTGGTGTCCAGAGTACCCACGTAAAGTGATACGTATAGTATAGTATCACGTATAGTGGTATAAGTGATAGTGACGACGTGATAGCTCAATGGGTGGAACACCACCGGTTGTCGTGCAAACGACTAGTGTTCTAATCCCGAATCGGGCCTACACCAATTTGTCTTTTCTAAAGACATATGTGTGGTTAATTTATCATGGTTGTTAACGGTGACAAATGTGACAGCGTATTCGTACAAAACGGCGATAGGTCTGCCCCCTATCACGTAAGTACACTGTCCAAGCAAAACGTGGGTGGCTGGATAATTTTATTATATTTTAAAAACTTTGACAAAGAAATATCTAAATAATTACAAAAACAAATCTACTACCAAAAAATATTCGATAAGACAAAATGAGATATCTTTTTTAATTATTTGTACTGAGGTCATAATCCGTCGCAAGTAACTAAAGCATTTAATTAATTCTAAGACATCACAACATAATAATCAAAGCATTAAAAAAACCAATTCAAATGACTTGCACTGTAATAGTATGAATATAACCTGTCAGTTCCATGTTAGCGACCACACATCTCAGTGTATTAATAAGTAAAACATTCAAACAATTTAAATTTAATTGACTCACAATGTACGAACAGAAACATTTTAACTTAGCTTATGATCAAAGCGATGTTATCTCCATGATATTTATCACTTTTTAACACTAATAATAAATAAAGAAATATATAAATAATAACTTTATTGATAAAAATAATATCTTATAATAATATTGTCTTACCATAGATACAACCAAATAAGTACAATTTTCCTATGAAAATGATACTATTCAAACATTTATCGACAACAAGAATAAATCACTCACAGCCCATCCCATCACTACGCAGCCTAACACAAGTCAGCAATTTGGAACACGAAACGTAATTTATTCCGTTATTCCATAACCTCAAATGTGTGGTACATCACTAAATGGAACCGCTGCGAATATCTTGTTTGGTAACTTCTGCCACGTTACATGAGCGCTCGCTTAAACTTTGCTAAGTTATTGAATTATTTATATAAAAATGACGATATAGCTATTAATGGGGGTTTTATAGGGAAAAATAACTTACGTACATTAGTGTATATATATGCTGTGTAGTGTCGGCTTAGAATAACACTACCCCATTTCTGCCGGTGGGTGTACGTAAGAGGCGACTAACGGTATTGGGGCTTTAAAGGGATTTTTGGGCGATGCGGTTGGAGACCCATCACCAACATCCTTTATTTTGTCATCTTTTCCCCACTCAACTTTCCAAAAGTAGCTGAGAAACTTCTAGTTCTTTAGCTCTGGCTACCCCTTCTAGGGATTTATAGCCGTGAGTATATGTATGTATGTCTAAGATTTAGTGGGGCTGGAATGGTCTATCGGTCACAACGTTGTACGAACCTGACAAACGTCCCTCGGTGCCATGATGGGTTCATTATACACATCAAAAACGTTTTTGTCTTCAATTTGACAAAAACTTACAACTACAGCTTGAGGATAAAATAACTGTTTTATTTTTGCATAGTTACTAATACATACATACATACATATACTCACGGCTGTAAATCCCTAGAAGGGGTAGCCAAGGCTAAGGAATTAGAAATTCCTCAGCCACTTTTGGAAATGTGAGTGGGGAAAAGATGGTAAAAATAAAGGTTGTTGGTGATGGGTCTCCAACCGCATCGCCTAAAAATCCCTTAAAAGTTCCAATACCGTTAGTCGCCTTTTACGTACACCCACCGGAAGAAATGGGGTAGTGCTACTCTTAGCCGACACTACAAAGCAAAATATGTTATAATGTTTATATGTTGTAAGTAAATACGACCTTTTTATTCAGATCATGAGTCAGACACAGATTTACATAAACTCGAGTTGAAATTTGCGGTTGCATTCAAAATGTGCATTTACCCCTTTTACTGAAACTACCAACCATTTGGGTACGAATCCATTTGAATATATTAAAACAATTATTCTAAACAAGTTCTTCTGCTGGGATTATGTTAATTAAGATTAATTAATTAAATTATATTCATGTTCAGAAAATTCAAGAGCTTCTTAATTTTGATTTATGGTTCGATTTAAGTTGTTTTCATTTGTTGTTTCATAAATGTTGGAGTGGCAAATTCGGTATGCAAAGTTTTACTAAAGTGATGCTGATTACAAGCGCTCTTCGAGAAAAATACTAATGAGATTCTATTTAAATGTGTAAATTTCTATAACCATCGCCATAAGAATGGGTTTGTATGCCAGACATGAGATAAAATATAAACACTACCTATCCCTATAGATACATACATACTATAAATCCCTAAAAGGGGTAGCCAGAGCTAAGGAATTTAAATTTCTTCAGCCACTTTTGGGAAGTTGAGTGAGGAAAGATGGTAAATTAAAGGAGACCCATCACCAATGATACTTTATTCCTACCATCTTCTCTCCTACCAACTTCCACATGTGGCTGAGGAGTTTCTAGCTCTGAAGCTCTGGCTACCCCTATTTAGGATTTATTTAGGTTAGAATCATAAATTTACGTAGCGTAAGTAAAACTACACTTTACCCTATAAAATATAACGCTCTTATCCTCGTAAATCCCTCGCGAAATAGACAAACAAGTTCCACCATTCCTACCGTTTCTACCGTGTGTCGGTAACAATACAACAAATCAGGGAAGTTTGGGCCCGTGTAGAGATCAAACTTTGTTTTCACACCGAATTTTACAGGTACGGGTACTCTCTGCTCTATACACAACTTTTGGATTCGGGGTTTATAAGGATAATCTGATTGAGTTATTATAGGAATGTATTTCTACAAATGATTTTAGTACAGCGTTTTGTGGTATTGAATAAAACTGGTTTTATATTGTGCTCCATGTCCAAGTAACTTTGTAGTTTCTCAAACAATATTATGGGAATAAATGAACTAGACACATTATTTGGTTGTTTTAATAGCCTTAAGTAGATTTAAATTATTTTTTTGAAGAGGCAGTTGCCGATTGTTTTTTTTTTACAAAAGCTGAATCTTTTTTTAAAAAAAAATATAATTTTAAACGGGAAGACTAAAATAACTTAAATTTATACTCGTACATGTAAAAAAGTATATTTTAAAAAAATACATTAAGTTTATTGAAATAATGGTTAATATTTTCTCAACTTTAATAATTTGAAAGATATAAACTCCCAAAGTAGTTAAATTTGTGCCTCACTTCTTCATTCACCTTTTGAAACAAGAAAGTAAAATCTAAATAAAATATTTGTTGAAGAAACTCAATTTATACTTTTTTTTTGATAGTTTCAATTGAGATTCTTATGCTGTTATTGTATTATAATGATTACCAATCACAAACAAACAAAAAAAAACTGTTTGTACTTGGCCTTCAGCGAAAACATCTTTAAAACTTATTCTAAAACACCATGTAAATCATAAGATAAATAATATTTTATATCTCCAATACCAACGCCAAACCAAACCGAGTTTATTTAAATATCAACATTGTTGAGTAAAACATGGAAATGTTTCGTATTTCCGAAGTCAGACTTTTCAGCGTCCCACAATACGCGCGCCGCTGAGGTGATTGCACAATAGCATTGTTCGGTAGGTTTGGTAGGTTCTGGTAGCCGCCGGGACTTCAGTGGCTTTTGTCACAATGGATTAAAGTTGCGGGTTTTTATTCAAGTGTTCGTGTACTTCAATTTGACTGATTTCCGTTTTTGGCTGGGAAGTTTTGTGGATTGACTTTGAATAAACTTTCATACAGAAGCATATCCATACTAGATATGCGACAAAAACAAAATTACTTTCATATTTACTTTTATAATTTCAGGGCAGGTTTTTATTTGGGCTGATATAAAGTGTTTAATAATCCACTTTTAGTATAATTGAGATTATAGAGAGCTGTATAGTGTTTGGTAGGAATAGTAAAAATGAGTATTTTTCTCTAAGACGGGAAACGAACCCGCGACCTCGGGTATACGCCCCCGTCGCTCTGCCATTGAGCTACCGTGTCAATGGCTGCCAGTGCGAAATTCTTCTATCCTTTGTTTCTTTTTGCACTTTTAAGTAGTGTTTGCGTTCCCTACCTCCGAATTTATTAGTAATAATGAGGTTTTCATTAACAAAAACATTCAAATTAAGAAACTTAGGTTGTTGAGGCTTTTAAGTCAATATTCCAATATGGTTGCTAAACTGTTTAACTCGCATAATCCTTCATCCCACCATCTTTTTATCCCTCTGAACCCAAAAACAGTTAAGAGGGATCAATATACTCAAGCCCTAGGCCTTTATTTAGTATTAAAGCCATATAAATACTAAAAAAAAGGCTAGTTTTGAATAAATAATAAAACAAAAGTTGACAATAAATGGACTGTGGGTTTCATAACTTAATTATTTAATTTATTTCAGTTTAGACTTGTTTCTATATTCTATTTTTTATGGTAATCGTAAGACAGTCTATTTATTATAAACGTTACGTTTATCAAATTATATTTATTTTGTCCTTAAAATTCCTAAATAGGTGGTAACAATACAACTAGTTTATCATAATATATTTTTTCATATATTTTCTCATAAAAAATTTCTGACGACGTGATAGCTCAATGGGTAGAACACCGGTTAACGTGCAAGCGACTAGTGTTCAAATCCCGGGTCGGCCCTACACCAATTTGTCTTTTCTAAAGACATATGTGTGGTTAATTTATCATGGTTGTTAACGGTGAGGGAAAACATCGTGAGGAAACCCACATGACTGAGTTGTACTTAGTCCTTTGACAGTGTATTCGTACACAACAGCGATAGGCCTGCCCCCTATCACGTGAGTACACTGTCCATGCAAAACGTGGGTACTCTGAACACCAGTTGACAAAGTCACGTGATGTTCAGAAGAATTAGTACCTCTGCCAACCCCTTCGGGGATATTCGGCGTGAACGTTTATGTTATGTTATATGTTTATGAAATTTTTTTAAAAACACTTTTATTGCATTCAAAGTGCAACAATAGGTTATTCATATATGCATTAGAAAAGAAACAGGTTAGAATGAGGTTCGACTTGTGCTCGTACAGATACATATTCAAACGCGGCGCCGAGCAACACGAAAAATTAAAAAATATGAATAACATATGAATTTTAGGAATAACAGTGTTAATGAAAAATATATTAAAACTGGTTGTTATGAGTTGTGCTCTTAATTATGAACTAATAAATGTACTTCAGGAGTTTTTAGCTCTGTAGCTCTGGCTACCCCTTTTTGGGATCTATGGCCGTGAGTGTAAATTTATGTATATAGTCATCATCAGCCCACACTCGTCCACTGCTGGACATAGGCATCTTCCATGGCGCGCCACCTCTTCCTATCCTCGGCCAGCCTCTTCCAACCACTCCCGGCCACCTGCTTTAGGTCGTCGGTCCAGCGGGCTGGAGGGCGCCCCACACTGCGTCTGCCAGTGCGTGGTCTCCACTCAAGAACTCGTCTTCCCCAGCGGTTATCGGTTCTTCGGCAGATGTGACCAGCCCACTGCCACTTCAACTTGCTGATCCGATGAGCTACGTCGGCCACTTTAGTTCTCTGTCGGATCACGTCATTTCTGATGCGATCCAACAGAGTGATGCCGAGCATAGCTCGCTCCATCGCTCTTTGAGTGACTTTGAATTGGTGGACTAGTCCAGCCGTGAGTGTCCACGTTTCCGCACCATACGTTAACACTGGCAGGACGCACGCACGCACGCAGGATGTATATAGTATTGTTAGAAAATTCAAAAATATGATTATCAAAATCTAACCTCTTAGATCATGTAAAATGATATTTTAATTTTAAAATACGTTAATATTTTCTTTCTTTAATAGTGGAATAAAACATTAAATCATCTTAAACATAAACATAAAACGTTCACGCCGTTTATCCCCTAAGGGGTTGGCAGAGGTACCAATACCTCTGAACTCACATGGCAGCGCCATCTAGTGTCCAGAGAAGGTACCCACGTTTTGCTTGGACAGTGTACTCACGTGATAGGGGGCAGGCCTATCGCCGTTTTGTACGAATACACTGTCACATGACTAAGTATAACTTAGTTACGTGGGTTTCCTCACGATGTTTTCCCTTACCTTTAACAACCATGATCAATTAACCACACATATGACTTTAGAAAAGACAAATTGGTGTAGGCCCGACCCGGGATTGGAACTCACGCCTTTCTGTTGTCAGGCGGGTGTTCTACCCATTGGACTATCATGTCGTCGTATCAATCATCTTATCAAAAGTATATACACGCTACAAGATTTATTTATTGTACGTGCTGCTGAAACGATATAATATTAAAATTATCAAATGTAAACAGGTCTTAAACATATCCTGGAACCGTATCTATATTGCAGTAAAAAAGCCGTCCCTATCTCAAATGCACCGTAATGGAGGTTCTATTCATATTTAGATATACAAACGAATTTGAAAGCGCAGGCTTTCAAATTAGCCTGCCCGGCCATTTGTAGGGTGGTTTATTTTGAAGGGATGTAAAAAGAATTTAAACTTCATGAAAGCCTTTAGGTTCGGTTGTCTGGTCGTAAACATAATACGTATAAAATGTTATACCGTCAGTGTTTTCATTTTCTTAGCTTATTCTCTATTAGCTTAAAAAGTATAGCGTTCATAAAATAACAACTTTTTTACTATTCTTACCTTCCTACAGTCCTAGTGAATTTATTGATAAGACCAACAATCGTACTTGCAATTGTTTAACTATATTTTTGTATATGTTATTTCTGTAATGTCCAATACATATTTTTTTTATTGATTTTTAAACTATATGACACACGTTTCAGAGAGCAAGATCATTGCTGTTTTTTATCTGATACCATATACTACTAAATACATACATATACTCACGGCTATAATTCCCTAGAAGGGGTAGCCAGAGCTAAGGAACTAGAAATTCCTTAGCCACATTTGGAAGGTTAAGTGGGGAAAATATGACAAAATAAAGGTTGTTGGTGATGGTTCTCCAACCACATCGTCCAAAAATCCCTTAAAAGCCCCAATACCGTTAGTCGCCCCTTACGTACACCCAGCTGCAGAAATGGAGTAGTGTTATTCTAAGCCGATACTACACAGCGAATACTAAACTACTACTCAATATTCATTAAAATTAGATTGCATCAATTTTATATAAATTAGCATTCTTTAATCATTGGTACAGTGTTAATTAAAAGGTAGACACAGAATGAAACATGAATTGACTCACGGTTAAGACCCTATCACTAAAAATTTATGATTCCTCTACAACCATTCCAGGTAATAAAACACAATTCTACGACAAACATTTTTATAGACTTGTTCTAACCTTCATACATACATACATATTCTCACGCCGTTAGTTCCCATTGGGGTAGGCAGAGACTAGCCATCGCCATTTTGTACGATCCTGGCAAACCTCTCTGGCTTCGTTTACATCCATCAATCTTTTCATACATGCTCTTTTATTCTTTAATTTTACTCTTTTATTCTAACCTTCGTAGCGTGAATATTAATACAAAATATTTTAGTATCTCACTTCCCACGTGAATGCAAGTAAGTCGCTCCTACTTGCGCCATGCTACCTTTTCATGATATATTATACAGTTGAAACAAAATAGTGATCTAATTCTAAAACTCTGACTTTACATAAAATCAACTGTGTAAATTCCTATAATACTTTTTACTAAATGTTCTCTTTTCGAGTGCATTAGCTCTCCGTCCGTTACATCTTGTTTAATCATTTGAAAATGGAATAAAAAGTCAAACGTCTGTTTGAATTCATTTTAAACTGACTTGAACTGGTTCAATCTAGTTAAGGCAAGTTTTAGCGATTCGCTTGGAACGAATCGAATGATTGTCGCTTATCGAGAATTGCATTCGATTCTTTAGTTCAAGTTGCCCTCTAACTCTGAAATGTTTTGAATGAATTAGAATACTTTCGTTATAGGTTAATACTATGCTTTTATTCGAAAACTGTTTCATATGCTATTGCGATAGTAGCAAAATACGGGCCTATTACTATTGCTCAGGCAGATCAATATAAGAAATATAATATGTTTTAGAACTATAATGCTGCTATTTTAATTTCCACTTGTAGTGTGGTACGACGCACACATATTCCCATTTTATTCAATTCCATCATTCCACACTTTTATTTTTATACCCTTAGTCATCTCTTACGAACACCCACGGGAAAAAATTGGTTAGTGCTATTCAAAACCAAAATTATACAGCTATTTAATTATTTACATTTTAAATTTTAATTATTTACAACACAAATTAATCATATATACATACATTCAAATTCAAATTCAAAATTCAAAATTATTTATTCGATAATATTTACACATTGAGACAACTTAACACAATAAATCATGCTTATCAATAAAATAGATACAATGTATTGAGAATTTTGACCTTTATGTAACATTTATCATAATTCCATTATCTATAAACAACATTAATGATTAAAATATTCGCGGGTATTTCAAAATTATTTGTCTTAGAATAAACTTCATTTCGGGCACCGCACTAGGCGAACCTGTGTCGCGGAGACCCGTTTGACATCATTGGTGTATGGTTCAATTTATAAGCATAAGCGGAATGTAATTAATTAATTATTTTCATATACAATTTATATTTGTTGAATAATTTAAATGTAAACAGTAATTGTTGTATATATGATAAAACTTGACATATTAAAAGCATCAAGATAATGTAAACTAAAAGTAATATGTAATGATTAACAGTAAGGGTTAAGTATTTTATTTGATTAATACTATTATTTATTATTTATTATATATATATTTTATATGTTTATTAGAGCCAGCTATGTTATAAGACAGCCATTATTATTTAATTAGTAATTAGTTAAACACAGGGAATGGCTTCAAATAATTAAAGTGTAAACCGCAACGGAGTAATAATAATATAATGAATTGAATGGTGTAATCCTAAATAAAAGTATTAAAATAAATAAATAATTGATAATCAAATAATACTAATAATATAAGTGTGTATATATATATATGTATATAGCAACTGCATAATAATAAACTCATTTCATAATTTGTAAAATATGTTCTGTATCCTCGTATGACAAATCTTGTAAAGTGGCTTTTAATTCGGATTTAATCTGAATAACATTTTTATGTTTAAGGTCACATAATTTGAGGATGTTATTATATACATGCGGTTGTAGAAAGATACCCTGCCGCTGTGCAAATTCAGTCCTTGTATGGATGGATGGTGCTTTGTATATTCTTTTCTTTAGAATTGTCTGGTATTCTGGTAATTGCAACATATGTATATGTGCTAATATAGTAGAACGCAACAGGAATAGTTTACGTATGGATAAAATTTTCCAGTCCTTGTATAGTTGCTCAGTGGGGTAACGTCGTTTGACTCCTAGCATTACTTTAAGGATTGAGCGTTGTGATCTTTCAGCTTCAATTAAAATGGTTTTAGCCGCTCCACCCCACACAGAAATACAGTATTCTAAAACAGGTTGACAAATCGAAGTATATATCATCTTTATCAGACCAAGTTCCACACAGGGTCTTAAACTTTTCATAATGGGTATAAGCTTTCTGACACGATTTGCTAGAGTGTGTATATGATCTCTATAAGACAACCGCTGATCTAGCACAACACCTAAGTATTTTATGTTGGCAGCTTCGTTGATTTTTGGACAGACACAGCCATTACAAGAGCCGAGGCAATCCAGGGTATTGTGTAATTTAAGCATGTAATTATTTTTAGGAGCTGAACTTTTAGTTTTAAAGAAAGTGACATATTTTGTTTTTTCGATATTAAGTGTAAGTAAATTTTCTTTTAAACAAGTACCAATAGTGATCATATAGCGCTCTGCTTTATTGAAAGTTTCTGTCCAGTCTTTTCCTTGAAAAATTAATGCAGTATCATCAGCGTAGCAGAATAACTCAGAAATATGTGAGTCTTTTATGAGGTCATTCAGGTATACAATAAACAGAGTAGGGCCTAGTACACTTCCTTGTGGGACTCCAAATTGAACATGTTTAAGAGAACTCATTAGTGCACCAACTTTTACACACTGCTGTCTTTGTGCAAGGTATGAAGAAAACCATCTTAAAGCACATCCTCGAATTCCATTTCTTTCTAGCTTTTTCAGAAGAATCTTTATTGAAACCGTATCAAAAGCTTTTGCCAGATCCAGAAAAACACCAATGCAGGCTTTATTATTATCTAGAGCATTAGTTATTGATTTTGTCAATCCCGCAACAGCATCCTCTGTAGACCTGGCTGGTCTGAAACCAAACTGGTTAGGGTTCAATAAGTTTTCAGCTTCTAAAAAGTGTGTCAGCCTTCTGTTCACAATCTTTTCCAAGACTTTTGATAATGAAGATAGCAGTGAGATTGGTCGATAATTCGCAGGATCAGTTTTTGAACCACTCTTATGAATCGGGCATACAACGGCTGTTTTCCATGTGGTCGGAAATTCGCCTGTAGAGATACTAAGGTTACATATGTGTGTTAACGGGATCACAATGTATGGACTTATTCGCTTTAACAAACGGTTGCTAATTCTATCTAATCCGGAGGAGTTGCTATTTTGTAATGACTGAATAATTAATCTTACTTCTTCTTCATCAGTAGGGGATATAAAAAACGAATTGACAGGACCACCAGTAGAAGATACATTAGACGCGAGATGATATTCGGATGTTTGTAAATTATCCAAAGTTTGCTTTGCGTAACTTTCACCCACAGAGGAAAAGTATTCATTGCAGGTACACAGTGATTCAGTAGGTGTTGGTCCAATAGATATTAATTCATTAGCAGAATTTATCTTTTTTTTCACATGACATACTTCTCTTATAACGTCCCACATCTTTTTCGGATTACCTTTTGTATCCTCAACTTTCTTTCGGTTATAGTTATTTTTTAGTTTATGTACGAGATCTATGTAAAAATTTCTGTATCTTTTGTATGTTGTTTGTGTAACTAAATCATGAGGATACTTTTTGGCTTTCATATGTAAATGGTCTCTTGTTTTCATACATTTTATTATACCAGGGGTTATCCAAGGTTTTAGATTGTATTCCTTTCGGCTTTTTTTAGTTGTTACTGTGTTCTGATTTATTAGACTGGTAATGGCTAATGTAAAGGTGTTTGCTGCTTCGGACGCATTTTCATTCATCAGTGTTTGTTTCCAATCAAATTTCTTTATTTCAGTTTCAATGGCATCAAAATCAACTTTGTTAACTATACGCTTTGGTTGGTACGGGTTCAAATCGGACATTGGAATGTTGATCATCACGATATCGTGGTCCGTCATAGAAGATTTAAGTACTATGGCCTCAGCTTCTATAGAATATTTTGGGTTGATATATATATGATCCAAACAAGTCAGTTTTCTAGTAGGTATTGTAATTGCAGGAATCAGATTGTTTTCAGCTGCCAAGTCCAAGAGTTTTGATCGTTTTTCAATTGCCTTCGAAGATAAAATATCTATATTCAAGTCTCCCGCCAGGATTAAACAATTTTTATTTCTTATTCCATCTAAAGTATCTTGTAGTCCCTCCAAAAACAAGGCTATATCACTCACACTTGGGGAGCGATAAATACCCACAACGGTGAATTTGTGAGGTACTTCTAAAACTAAGCAGTTTGCATCCTTAATGGTATCAGGTTCGTATGAAGTTGCATTCCATTTATTCTTGATGTAAACGACCACTCCTCCAGCTTTGTTTATGAATTTTTGCGTGCTAAAAACTGAATATCCAGCAAGTGTTTCAATAACAGAAGTTTCAGTGATCCAACATTCAGTAAGCACAATAACATCAAAATTAAAATTTAGAGCTTTGTAAGTAACCAAAAATTGGGAGAAATTCTTTTCTATACTACGTATGTTACATGATAAAACTGTTATTCCTTCTTTTTCAGCTATCAAGCCTTTAATATTATCTATATTAGTAATTGGTTGACAATTCACCTTATATGTATCTTCCAAACCACTAAGAATATCTAAGGAGGCCATTTGTTACAAACAAGGGGAAAAATCCAACCACCGAGAACGTTTCTATAGTCATAATAAAAGCTTGACAACCACAAAAAACTAAACCACTCTGATGAAAAGTATAAAGTGAACATATCATAGTTATCATGTGTAGTAAATATATTATGAAATGTAATTAGATCCTGATAATGTATAAGTATTAACATATAATATATCATATATATATAATATAAATAAGAAAGAAATGTATAATAAATGAATGGATTGAAATAACTTATGGGATTGGTAACATAATGTAAATGTAAAGGATTTTTCATGATATTAGATACTAAATTTAAATTATTTGTAAAAGTGTAAATACATGCTAACCAATTAACAATCATTAAAATGTAAGAAATTATTAGGTCTAATGATAAAAATATACTCGCACTTGTTCTATATCGTATTTTTTTGTTGATTTTCCATCGTATCGTTTGCTGCTGGTATTGGTCCAACTTTTTCATCCAGATCCCATTTACTTTTAATAATTTGTACTGGCTGGTTTTCTGCTTTCCTGGTATATATGGTTCCATCTTTAATCCAGCAAAATCGAAAATTATGAGCTCGGGCTCTAGAACGGGATTCTCTAAAAAGCCATCTTCTTTTTTGTGTCAATCTCTCATTAACAAACAATTTATTATTAGTACCAGTAACTATTGAGCTTGAGTTTATATTAGGTCTGGATTTTGCTGCTTTTATAAATTCATTGCGTTTTGCACGACAGCTAAATTTGAGAATTAGTGGACGCGTCGTTTTCATTTCGTTGCTGTTCTTCTTGTATCTTGGACCCACTCTAAGTGCTTCCTGAAGGTCGTTTTCGGTAATTTTCACTCCGTAAAGTTTGGAAGTGAGAATAGCAGTGTGATAGATATTCTCGTTGCGTTCTTCCGGTACACCTATTATTTCTAATTCGTTTCTGATGTTATGTTGCTCTTGTGCATCAATACTTTCTTGCAGATTTGTAACGGTTATTTTGAGATCAGATATTTCTTTATCTCTCAAGTATATAAGCTTCTCTAAATCATCAACTCTATTTAGTGACGTCACAACATTTTCAAGTTTTGTGTTAATCTCACCTATTTCACTACGGAGACTTTTAATTTCTTGTAAAAGTGTCGAAAAGTTCAGATCGTCACCAGTCTTTGATAGGTCTTTACCACGATTGCCTCTCTTGGTGTTTATATTATTCATATCTTTGGTAAAAGTATTGTTCAGTACAACTTGAGATCTAATGGGAGTATTTGAGTTATCCTTTTTAGGTATCATAGATGTGCACTGTGGGCATAGCCACGATGATTTAAACTCCTCGCTATAGTTTAAGAAAATGTCCTTAGAAACATTTAAACAAACCAGATCAAATAGCGAGCTACATTTTGTACATTCTAAGTATTCTAGGTTAAGTATCTTACTTTGGCAAGCGCTGCAATTTGTAGTCATTTTCCGCTATCGCCTTTATTTTGGGCCACACATATAGTTGTTGTAGTTCGGCGGTCGCTTAAAAACACTTGTGAATTAAGCGGTAGGTTCGGTAATGTAGAAAGAGACAATTAGTGCAGTTTATTTTGTTTTTCTTTTGCCGTCTCTCTACGCGTCCCCAAATCGATTGTAAACGCTTGATGGCGAGCGGGGCGGGGCGGCGGCGGCGGCGGCTGTAGGCGATAGTGTGATGTTACGAGACAGTGGGTGAGTCACCGCGGTACGCGGTTGCGTGATTGCACGCAGCTAGAGATGGGTCGAGGGCATAAAAACTTATTGGGCAGATTGGACGTATTGGGTTAAAATGGGCAAAAATGAATTTACGCCCGATAAATGCCCAATCGCTGGGCGGAAAAACAAAACTCTACTTTAAAATTAAACTACAAGTGGATCATTATTTTAATTGTGTTTAACTTATACATATACATCAGCGTCATCAGAATAAAGGAATAAGAAGAAAAAAAAAGTTACATTATGCCAAATATAGGCATATAAGTACTTTAAATTCTTACTTAGACGACATTATAGTCCAATGGGTAGAACGCCCGCCCGTAAACAGACAGTCGTGAGTTCAAATCCCGGGTCGGGGCTACACCAATTGGTCTTTTCTAATGTCATATGTGTGGTTAATTTATCATGGTTGTCAACGGTGAGGGAAAACATCGTGAGGAAACCACATGGCCGAGTTGTACTTAGCCATATGACAGTGTATTCGTACAAAACGGCAATAGGCCTGCCCCCTATCACGTGAGTTCACTGTCTAAGCTAAACATTGGTACCTACTTTGGACACTAAGTGGCGCTGTCACGTGATGTTCATCATTGGTAGCTCTGCCAACCGGCTCTGATAAACGGCGTGAACGTTTATGTTATGTTAAATTCTTAATCTTAACCCACTTTTACTTTGAACGATTATAATAATAATTATTTATACCCTTACAATAAAAAAACAAATTCAATTATTTCAAGCGATAGAGTAGCTATAAGATATTAACTTTAGCATAACGAATAATGTTATAAAGTAACTAAGCGAAAAAAAACATACATTTTATTTTTATTTTTCAAGATTATTAACATCATGTAGTAACGGTATATTCCGCTAACAGAATTTTAAAATGTGAAAATACTCACGTTCACGCTACTTTTTATACTCAAAGGGGATGAAATAATACTTAGGTATTAGGGTTTTAAACTGAAAAACAGTTCGTGTTTAATTAGTAAAGGTCAATGAGCATCAATGTATGGAAAAAGAACCACAGCAGACACGAATGATTTTGATGTCATATATTGACAGAGGACATGAACTATTCGTGGCAAAAGGCGCATATTTCCGGGTTGTAATAATTTGGCGGTAGATGGCGTTGACACAAGTAAAGATGTAAAGAAACAGGCAAAAACCAATTTTCGCGCCAGTGATCATGATCACTTGATACTATAGCTCAGTTGGCAGAGCGACGGGAGCGTATATCCGCTGCTAGATTTTTGTTAAGGTGTATCTTACCTTTTTAAAGGCAAATGCAAATATAACCTAGGTTAAGTAAAATTATACAATAGTAAAAAATATTTATGTATTATATAATATTTCAATATTACGAACATGATATCAATTCAATTTTAATTACCTTATTTATTTTTTTAGCTGGCACCTTCTTTGTTAGTCCAGGTTTAGTAAACCTTTTTGCTGTGTCGGCTAAGTGCCGGTTTAAAATAGCGCTACCCCATTTCTTCCCATGGGAGTATGAGTATATCGTAAGAGGCGACTAAGGGTATCGGGGCTTTTTAAGCGACTTTTGGGCGATGCGGTTGAAGACCCATCACCAAAAATATTTATATAACAATCTTTCTCTACTTAACTTCCAAGTGGCTAAAGAATTTTAAGCTTCAGAAGAGCAGGCTACCCCTTTTAGGGATTTGTAGCCGTAAGTAGATGGATGTAAAACGTAAAGCAAATCGCTCGCTCTGTATTATTTATTCAATGTCGCTCTTAGCTGTCGTTATGCGTGTGTCTTGTCATGCCATGTACTTCGACTTCTTTGAATACTAAAATGCGCTCATTTCTTTTCGGTATTTGCTATTATTTTTTATTATTAACTGTTATATTTTAAAATTTTCTGTTCACCGTGAATGCGATTTTTGCATTTGCAGTGTAGAACATAATAAAATTTGTATATTATATTCTAACAAATAAAATGAGTTGACGTGGATGTTCATACGTTAATAGAAATTAAAAAAATGAGCCTGGTCAAAAAGATTTATAACCTCTGACATGTCAAAAAATGGCAGCTGTCAGAATTCTACGCAATTTAAAATCTAGGTACAAAATAGCGAGATTGAATCCGGCGGAATGTCAATGTCAATTTGGTCTCAACTCTATATAATTATACTCAACTTTATATTATATAAAGTGTCCAATAGGAGCGCGCGATTTGTACTTGATACGAGCCCAACGTAAATAGGGTTAGATCCTCATACGTTTATAGTGGAAAATCATCATAATCTGGACTATGACCAACCAGAATGTTTGTTTTAATTAAAAGTTTAAAACAGTATCACAATTTTTCCCTATTGTATTGTAACAAATTAATGAATTATCATAAAAAGTATGATAAGATTCTTGCATTTAAAAATGTTTGCGTTTCTGTCTGCAAAACTTCATAAAACGGATTGGATTGCACCCATTGACTTTTATGCTAATGGTCCCTATCATGAACCCTATAAGTATTATTCATTCTTTAAATAAAATAGGTCATTTCATGATGATTTTAACTAATAACATCAACCACACTCTTATAATAATAATATTTTAAAAATTAAAATTAAATAATATTTCTGCCCAAGTAATGGACATTTATTCGGCATTTATGGACATTTATTGGGCATAAATCCAATCCGCCCAAAATGCCCGGGCAAAATCCCATCTCTACACGCAGCTGATCGAAATGTTGACGTAGGTCCGGGTTTTGAGAGGTACTTTTGAAATTTCGATCAGTTTCTCCTTAATAACTTCTGACTACACAAACACAATCAAAAACTGATTTCACAATCACTTAGATGGCACTTTTAGCTGCATTACTTATACACTTCCTATCGCTATTGCTAACTTTTAACCAATTAAATCGATTTTTTTATGAAGAATAAAAATAATAACGACGTATTCCGAATGACATTCACTCAAGTCCATACATATATACATACATATACTCACGGCTATAAATCCCTAAAAGGGGTAGCCAGAGCTGAGAAATTAGAAATTTCTTAGCCACTTTTGGAAGTTGAGTGGGGAAAAGATGGTAGAATAATGGTTGTTGGTGATGGGTCTCCAACCGCATCGTCCCAAAATCCCTTAAAAAGCCCCAATACCGTTAGTCGCCTCTTACGTACACCCACCGGAAGAAATGGGGTAGTGCTATTCTTAGCCGACACTACACAGTTATATATAATATATAATTAATAAAATTACTAATGTGTTCCAGCAGACCTCCAAATTACTTCGTCTGAAATACTGAATCAACTCGTACAATACTCAGGGAAATTAGTAATTTTTTGCTATACAGATCAAATACTACACAGTGAGATTCGAATTATAAGCCAGTTCATAGTTTCATTTCTTACCAATGTTTTATTTTCTTACAAACTTCGAAAATGAAAGAGCAGTTCTGATTTAGAAATTTCGGCACTCAATAAGTACAGAGGAAATAATTTCACCATCAAACTTAAAACAAGAATCATAAAACTCGAACCCGACAAAAATATATCCCTCAAAAGTGAACTTAACAAAAACGCAGAACAATCAAAAGCGACATCGCCCAAGTAAGAATGGCGAAAGTTGAGAACCGCAGATCAAAGTTTCATCACTTCACAAGTGTGAGACGCTATGTCAGCGGTTCTCAAACGTTCCATCCGAACTTGCTCGTCCCGGGAATCGAACTTTGTATACTTTGCTCAAGTACCTGTTAGGCGAACGGTGTTATTATAATGAGACAAGTACTGTTCGGAAACTCTCGAGTGACGTTCTCTGAGTAATTGGATCGCGGATTTGTTTTAGGCGGAAAGTTACTTTTACTTTTTAAGCGAATGTTTTCGGTTTATGAAACGACAGAACAAAAAGATTAGACTACTTAGGAAATCCATTGGATGATTCCAATAGGTAAAAATGCATCTCACATCAAACTAAACTCATCTCAAATGTTCACACCGTATATCTCCGAAGGGGTTGGCAGAGGTAATAATACTTCTGAACATTAAGTGAAATTGTTACCTGGTGTTCAGAATACCCACGTTTTTCTTCGACAATGTACAGTGATGGGGGGCAAGCCTATCGCAGTTTTGTACGAATACACTGTAACATACTTAAGTACAACTCAACTTGGGTTTCCTCTCTATATTTTCCCTCACCATTAAAAACCATGATAAATTAACCTTACTAATATAGTAGAAAAGACAAAATGGCATTGGTCCGACTCAGTATTTATAACCTCGTTGTCTGTACTATAGTCAGTGTTCTACCCACTGATCTATCACGATTTATCTATAACTTTAAGTATTTGTTATCTGCCAATCCCCATTTAAAAATCAAGTCGTGAACATATCGGCCAACATAAATAGCAGCAGGCAAGACAAAGGCTGTATTACTAATGCAGGCCACGACAAAACCGGCGTCATTATCCGCAACGAATTCCTGGGACAAACCGATTGCTACGTCCACGATTCCGTTCATTAATTATGGGTCATTGTGGGCTGTCTCCATCCATATTTTAAATAGGTGTAATGATGGAAATTTAGCGAAGACACACATACGAGAAATACGAAAATATCCTGTAATAATAATGGTGATAAAATTGAAAAAGAAATACCGCAATTTGCCAGTGTCAGGATTTAAATTTTTATGATTTTACTGAATAAACAACACAATATTTTCATTACTTAAAAAGTTGATAAAATATTGTCGACATTTGGTTGCCAAAACTTAAAAGAACACTTGAATTTTTAGTCGTATTAACAGGGGAATTATACTTCCAAGAGACCGGACATTCTTCATTATAGCCTTAATGTTTAATGCGTAGTGCCGGCTTAGAATGTCACTACCCCTTTCTAACCACGGGTGTCAAATAGATTGCCAAGGCTGGAAACTTTATTTCTACCATCTTTTATCAACTTCTAAATGTGGCTGGGAAGTTTCTAGCTCTGAAGCTCTGGCTATCCTTTATTGAGATTTATAGCCGCGAGTATATGTATACATACATACTTATACTTACGGCTATGAATTCCTAAAGGGGTAGCCAGAGCTAAGGAATTAGGAATTCCTCCGCCACTTTTGGAAAATTGACTGGGGAAAAGATGGTAAAATAAAGGTTGTTGGTGATGGGTCTCCAACCACATCGCCCAAAAATCCCTTAATAGCCCCAATACCATTAATCGCCTCTTACGTACAACGACCGGAATTAATGGGGTAGTGCTATTCTAAGCCGACACTACACAGTAATATGTGTGTATGTAAAATAATATTTTTTACACCTGTAAGTTACGGTTCAACACTTGCAGCGTAAGGCTCACAAGCCAGGGAGCCTAGATTTGGTTTATACGGCAAACGTGTGAGAAATCGCTTTACTAAAATTCACTCATTCAAATTCAAATACACAATTCGGCGATAGGCTTCCTATCACTTGAGTACACTGTCTAAGCAAAACGTGGGTACCTTCTCTGGACACTAGGTGGCGCTGCCATGTGAGTTCAGAAGTATTGGTACCTCTGCCAACCCTTTCGGGGATAAACGGCGTGAACGTTTATTACGTTTATTATTATGATAAAATTCACTATACTAAATATTCCATGTGCATAATAAAACCCTACTAAGTACGACATAATAGCAGCTTAGTTACGCAAAATATAATGAATATTACTAATTGCTAATTAGTGTTAACAGCACCAACTATTCAATAGTCTGTTATCACTTATACATGGTTTGGTACTTACTGACCATTGATATGTCATTTGACACAGATATTTGATAGCTTTAATTTTACAATCAGGTGGTTGGTTCGCTGGTGTCGATGGTCGTAGGTTCGAATCTTATTGAGAGTAGAGTACAACGGCGACAGCTCAGTGAATAGAACACCCACCTTTTAGGTAGAGATACGTGGATTCAAATCCTGAGTAGGGTACACTACTGTGTCTAATATGTGGCTAATTTATTACGGTTGTTAAAGGTGGGGCAAAAACAAGGCTAGGAAATCCACATAGCTAATGTGTAGTTAGCCATGTGATAATGTGATCGTAAAAAACATCGAAAGCAACACAAACTGATGAAAACATCACAAACTGTTTTGCTATGGTGAACTATTCTCTTAAGTATTCGAATTTAATATGAAATAAGACATTGACATCTGGCTCAGTCCTTATAACAGTGTGCGCAATGAGAAGTTAAATAATGATCAAAAATGTGCATAAAATTTACCAAGAGCTGGTTTATTTCACGGTTTAAGTTCCATTACTGGTTAACAACAGGAAATAATTAATAGGCCATGCAAAGTTCATAGTGGACGGGTAATGTAACTACTGCTTTGCAATCTCGTTACAATGCGCCGGAATATTGGAATATTGAGTAATGGCATTCTAGTACAGACTACTTTGGTAGGTTAAACAAGCCAATATCCTTGTTATACTAGGTTTCTGTCCGCGACTACGTCCGTGTGTCAAAGACTCAAACATTTACGCCGTATATACTCAAAAGGATGGTAGAGGAACTACTAATTTTGAACATCACATATATACATACGTACACTCACGCCATGGTTTCCCATTGGGGTAGGCAGAGACTATCGATCGCCACTTAGTACGATCCTGGCAAATCTGTTAAGCTTCACCATCACCTAAAATTATTTTTCCCTGGTGTTCAGAGTACCCACGTTTTGCTTGAACAGTGTACTCACAAGAATGGGGGCAGGCCTATCGCCGTCAAATACTATTAAACAAGTTACATGACTAAGTAAAACTTGGCCATGTTGGTTTCCGTACGATGCTTTTCCTGACCGTTAACAACCATGATAATCAACCAAATTTATGACTTTCGGAGGACATATTTGGACCAAATAGAGAGTGTGCTCAAAAACACAGGTGTCCGAAGTGTGAAGAATAAAAGAGTATGTATGGAAATATTTTTGTATGTGGAGAAAGCTAGAGAGGTTTGCCAGAATCGAACAAAGTGGCGATCGATAGTCTCTGCCTACCCCAATGGGAACTAACAGCGTGATTATATAAAAACTCGAAGAGTTATCACGTATGGCTGCGTAAACTTTTCTTAAAACACTTTTACTCTGTGCAGAGCAATTTGTGAGTAGGACTGGCAATTAACGGTTTTGATTTACATACATATACTCACGGCTATAAATCCCTATAAGGGGTAGCCAGAGCTTAGGAATTAGAGATTCCTCAGCCACTGTTGGAATTTGCGTGGGGAAAAGATAGTGAAATATTGGTTGTTGGTGATGGGTCTCCAACCGCATCGCCCAAAAATCCCTCAAAAGCCCCAATACCGTTAGTCGCCTCTTACGTACACCCACCGGAAGAAATGGGGTAGTGCTATTCTAAGCCGACACTACACAGCATAAATAATCTGATGAGAGATTCTACCAAAAACAGAATCATTGCTATAAATGAATTCTTCTCTGATTTATTGTTGTTTAATGCCCCTGCTGAAAACATGATATGATCCAGGATAAATATTGTTTGATATGATACAAGTAACCTGTCAAATCAAGATGAAAATCCGGTCTGTAGTATTGACGTGACATCACTGGACATATAGATAGAGATACAGTATCATATATTTTTTATTACTGATTGGACCCCAGTACAGTTTTTCACATGTTCGAAGTATTTACTAAACTTCATTTCGATGATATAGATTAAAATTATATTACTAGCAAAGAATAAGCCTGTATTGATTGTGGTAACTTACCTGTTTTTAAATGTAAGGACGTTATATACGGACATATTATAAAGAGATAAGATTAGCCCCATACTAAGGAAGGCTTGTTTTATGGGATACTAACTCAAAGATATATTTAATATTATATAATACATACATACATATACTCACGGCCATAAATCCCATAAAGGGGTAACGAGAGCTTCAGAGCTAGAAACTCTTCAGCCACATTTGAAAGTTGAAAGAGGACAAGATGGTAGATATAAAGTATCGTTGGTGATGGGTTTCCAACCGCATCGCCCATAAACCACCTAAAAAACCCCTTATCCTTAGTCACCTCTTACGACACCCGTGGGTAGTAAGGGGTAGCGACATTCTTAGCCGGCACTACACACTATCCAATAATTTAAAGTAATTTAAATATGCCAATTAACTTAAACATCACAAAATGCGTCGTATTCACGAATAATCCACAAGAATAATTTCCTGTAGCAGTCTTGATTAATATTCCATAATAATTAACTTAATGACTTGAGAGCTGTCTCGGGAATCGAACCCCAACCATTAATTAGCTCATTTCCCTGTCAGTGTTGTTACTGTAAGTGTAAAATGGGTCTTGTCATTATTTAATTGATGTATTATCACAATTATGTGGGGTTTAAAATTTAAATTAATTTGCCGTCTTAAATAATTCGAGTAACTGCATGTTTTCCGAAATGATTGAATGTTTGAATATTTCCTTGGTTAGTTTGTGTTGGGGTAGACAGATAGATTGCTACTTTGTTCTATTCTAGTAAACCTCTTCCAGTACTAAATTGTTGAAAATAGAGGGGGCTATCCATGAGACATATATGGGCTGTGAGAGTGAGAGTAAAATTGTTTAAATATTATTAGCATAAAATCATTTGCCTCATTTTGTGGTCCTTGCTTGCTTGCTACATTGCTTTCTAATCAAAAAATACTTTACTTGACGCTAATGAATCTCGTTAAAACATATTTAACTTCTCAAATGTTAGCTGTAAAAAGTGAAATGTCACAATCAGCGAACATGCTTAAATTAATACGCAAACATATCTGTTAATATCAAAAACGTTACGAATATTTGTCCCGAATACTTTCACACGAATGATATTATTACACCAGAATCCCAATTCCGTGTAATGCTGGCTAAGAATGTCGCTACCCCGTTCTAGCCACGGGTGTCGTAAGAGGCGACTAAGGGTATTGGGGCTTTTTATTGGATTTTTGGGCGATGCGGTTGGAGACCTATCACCAAAAACCTTTATTCTTACCATCTTCTCCCCACTCAACTTCCAAAAGTGGCTGAGGAATTTATAATTCCTTAGCTCTGGTTACCCCTTCTAGGGAAATATGGCCGTGAATATATGTATGTATGTATGTAATCCCAATTCAGGTATGTCTTTTATATAGTCCATCCTATTTTTGACACTATACATCGCTTCTTTTTCACTTAAATGATTTTCTTTACAGCTCGAAATTCCCAAAAGGGGTAGTTAATTATGACAAACTAATTGTTCATCTACTTTAGGAAGTAAAGTTTCTAAAAGATGGTATAATGAAGCACGGTTGGTGATGAATTTCAACCACATCACCGAAAATCTTTTTAAAAACACCTATCTCTAAGTCATATCCAACGACACATAACATAACATAACATAAAAGTTCACGCCGTTTATCCCCGAAGGGGTTGGCAGAGGTACCAATACTCCTGGACTCACATGGCAAGCGCCATCTAGTTACCAGAGAAGGTACCCACGTTTTGCTTAGACAGTGTACTCACGTGATAGGGGGCAGGCCTATCGCCGTTTTGTACGAATACACTGTCACATGACTAAGTACAACTCAGCCATGTGGGTTTCCTCACGATGTTTTCCCTCACCGTTAGCAACCATGATAAATTAACCACACATATGACTTTAGAAAAGACAAATTGGTGTAGGCCCGTCCCAGGATTGGAACTCACGCCCTTCTGTTTTTGGGGCGGGTGTTCTACCCACTGGACTATCATGTCGCACATCCAACGACACCTGCGGCAAATATAAATTAGTGCTCTTTTGAGCCAACACGACATATGCTCTTTATTTACAAATAATAAGGACTGGTATAATATTACTATATAGCTATTAAATAGCTGTGTTTGTCATACAATGTAAGAAAAAGGTCAGTTTTATACTCACAAAGTTTCTCTAGTTTGTGTAGGTACTCATAATTAATAAATTATATTAGATTTATTCATTTCAACATGGTGCTGTTTACATTTTGCAGTCAAGCAGTGTTACCTTTTTTCACCCATGTTTATTAATCCTGACAAATAAACCATTCGTATAACAAAAGAAAAAAACTAATAAATAAAGAATAAATAAAGGAAAGAAAAATTTCGACACGGGCGGGGTCGAAATTTTTCTTTCCTTTATTTATTAGTAATAATCCCCACATGAGGTTTTCATGAACAAAAAGATTTAAATTAAAAGAAAAAACCTTAGATGATGCGATCAGAGGTCACTTTGAAATGTAGTAAGTCCCAATTCTGTCCAACTTAGTTTCTAAAGTTGTTTATAGAATTTGTACATATATGAGAAAGGATAAACGTCAGATTATAAAAATTAAGCAGAATAAACCCACCTTCAGTTTCGCTGAAAAATATGAAAGGACAAATCGTTGAATAAATTACACAGTCATTGGGGCGGGCGCGAAATAACTTGTGTGAAAATTGGACTGGTATTGCATTCTGTAACACACACTCGCACACACTCGCAATTGCGAATTACCAGCATATTATTGTAGCCATTCGTCATAACTCTGACGTTCATTTCGTTGGGGTATTTAACTTTACACTTTAAATGCCTGAAGAGTTTGACCTGATGCCGCCTGCCTGATGGTCGAAGTTGCGACATCAATTCTGACTGCACAGTTTTAATCTACGTATTTTTATCACAAGCGTTTTTTAATGAATATTTTTGTTAAGACTCTGATATTAAAATATCTGAAAGGAGAGAGATATGTATAGAAAATGTTTATGTTCTATGAAGGCTTAATACGTCTCGCTCCACTCTGGGTTAAATATATATACAGCCAACGGTGTAACCCTGTTATCCCTCAGCAGGGACATAGGGCCCGAAGAAGAGAAATGAGCATAAATGAATTGTGTTATTTCTTGTTACTTATATTATATTTTCTCAGGGTTTTTAACTTTTGATACTAAGTGAATCATTTTTTATAAAGAATGATCATTGTGACAAAAACAGGATACATTTTCGGATAATAGAATTCAAAATATTATTGGCAAAGTTGCGGAACCATTGGATCTATACTTACAATAACTCTTATATCATAAATTAAACTTACAACTAATCTAATGCTACATTTGTTGGTTTTCTTTAAACAAAAACGTGGTAAATATCGGTCAAAATACTCTACAATAAAAACCAATATAATTTATCATCCGATCCTATCCTATGTAAAGTTAATGCGATATAAATTGCCTCATCCCCTCCCGGGGTAGGCAGGGGGATGCTTTTTACAAGCGGAAACGGATACAGGTCGAGCGGAGTGCTAGCGTGTTTTGTTCGTGTATGGCTCCGGTGGGTTTGTAATAAACGAAAGTTAAGCTGTTTTGTTACACAATAAACATTTATGTATAAAAAAGGTAAATTTTCAAAATATAGGTGTTAGTTAACACGTTAACAGTCCCCATACAAGCATTCCGAAACACGCTATATGTCCAAATGAGATTTCTAATTCTTTGGCCATTATTAGATGTCCACATAACGATTTATGCATAAAAATAACAAAATATAGGTTAGTAACCCCGGATATATCCGTGTACACCGGGTGGTACACGGACTTATGAATAAAAAATAACGTGTAATAAATGAACGGTCTGGTGTACCTCATAGGGTACACGAACTCGGTGAAACCGCTCCCCGTGTACAACATACGGTACACTGGACTGTTAACGTGAAGTAAATTTCAAGTCAAGTAAATTTAAGATTTTTTATTGATCGGCAACCTCTTTCGTACTTTAAGTTGCTAATTCTAGTTACGTTACGCATTCATTGCCTTTTAATCACTTAAGAAAACTGATTGCAATTCATTAATTGGAAAATGTATTGGAAACGTTCGTTTGATAAAAGCTGTGATTTGGCCGCTATTCTTTAATGTAATATCTTTTTTAAAACTAATCAGGATCGCACAAACAAGCAATCGATGTAGGAAGTACTGGCTACTAGAGTATGTATATATGTATGTATGCTTTCACAATCTATTATCTGTGCAAATCCTTTTATAGTATAAAATTACACAAAGGCCATTGGAATACTAAACTAAACATATTGAACACTACATAACAAGTGTTGCTCAATTGAACTACCAAAGTGGTTCTGCATACCCGTTTTACCTACCTTTATTAATCAGAAAGTTCTGAATACAACCTTTCAAGGCAAATAGCCCTAAATAGGAAATGTAGTTGTAAAATTATCAGCCACATTCGACGCAGGTCCGTGCACTAAATGAAGCACAAATACCGAAAAGCACCAATACTTAATGACATTGCAATGCACTTAAGGTTGCTAGTTTCATAATACGGTACAGTTAACGAAATTTGCGGCCATACTCACAAGCGAAGAGCGATTTTGGTTTCGAAGCTGAGTTTCAGTTTTTGAGTCCAAGTACAACGTGGGTACTCGACACCAGGTGACAATTTCACGTGATGAATTGATGAATGAATTTTATAACAATAGTACCTTATAATAGTATCATGCAGTGTAGTATCGGCTTAGAATAACACTACCCCATTTCTTCCGGTGGGTGTACGTAATAAGCGACTAACGGTATTGGGGCTTTTAAGGGATTTTGGACGATGCGGTTGGAGACCCATCACCAACAACCTTTTTTTTGCAATCTTTTCCCCACTCAACTTTCTAAAAGTGGCTGAGGAACTTCTAGTTCCTTAGCTCTGGCTACCTCTTCTGGGGATTTATAGCCGTGAGTATATGTATGTATGTAATAGTACCTTATATCATGCCATCTTTTCCATTTAGGAAAGGAATTTAAAATGATGGCGATCAATACTTCTTTAAATACAGTTTCCCAAAAAGTGAATATTGTTGCACCGAATTACCGAATATTCAAAAATATTGATTAAATTTTACACTCAAATAAATTTAAGTTTTTTTATTGACCGGCAACCTTTTTCGTATAAAAATTACGTACATAGCATTTCACTTTAATCACTTTAGAATTAACTCACTGTGTTAAGTGTGATTTTTGAATAGTAGATTGTTGTTTTTGAAATTCAACTCATTGTTTGCAACGTATCCCGAAGGTATTACCGTGGCACTAATTCTTCTGAATTTCATGTGATATTGTGTCAGCTGGTATTATGTTATTCTATGTGCTATTCTAAGCTGACACTACACAGCTAATAATGTAAAAAAATATTTCTAACAGGATAAGTGTGTACGCTTTAGTAGCGGCTATAAATCCCTAGGAGGGGTAGCCAGAGGTAGGGAATAAAAAATTCGTTAGCCACTTTTGGAAGTTGCGTGGGGAAAAGATGGTGAAATAAAGGTTGTTGGTGATGGGTCTCCAACCGCTTCGCCCCAATACCGTTAGTCGCCTCTTACGTACACCCATCGGTAGAAACGGGGTAGTGCTATTCTAAGCCGACACTACACGGCAAAGCTGTAAGCTTTATATCTCCGAAAATAATCGCTGAAAGTTGGTATCAATAGCACAGCATTCCTTTCCCGGTCCACCTGTAAGGTTCTCAGGGAGAATTCGACTTGAGATTTCAAAAAGCGAGGTCAGATTAAAATATCAGCTTTTAACATTCCGGCGCCGCGTTGCAGCAAACTAATTAATTACATCGAATTTCTCCTATTTCTCTTTCAAGAATTTGTCCCGTTTTTACGGAATTGCTCAAATATTTACAAGATGCTTTACTTTACTTAATTAAGGAATGTATTTTGTAGGGATTGTATAGAGGGGTGTTATTAGCTTAATAGAGCATATTGACAATACATGTATCAAAAAGAGATCAAGTAAAACCATATAATTTAATTATAATTAATTTGTTAGTTTTCATTTCTTTACTCCAGCAAAAGTAAATATCTTCCAAAATCACGCTAAAGATGTTTTAACCTATAACTCTGGTTATAACAATGGCTGTGTAGTGCCGGCTTAGAATAGCACTACCCCATTTCTTCTGGTGGGTGTGCGTAAAAGGGAACTAACGGTATTGGGGCTTTTAAAAGATTTTTGGGCGATGCGGTTGAAGACCCATCACCAACAACCTTTACACCATCTTTTTCCCACCCAACTTCCAAAAGTGGCTGAGGATTTTTTTTTCCCTAGCTCTGGTTACCCCTTCAAGGGATTTATAGCCGTGCGTATATGTATGTAACTCTGGCTACACCTTATAGTTTATATCCGTTAGTATAATTTACATTAAGTTTTCATCAACAGAAACCATTTACCATAAACGTTAAAAACCTGTAGTCAATAATTTTTCTTTTAGGAGTGCTAGCGATAAGAGATTTTGTATATGTGATATTGCATTTGAGATTTTAGATTAACAGATATATTTCTATATTTTTTTCTTCTTTACTTATGACATTTAGTAACCAGGAGTGTTTCGTTATAATTCATTAAAAGACATGAGGAAACAGAGTAAACATTTCTTAAATCACAAAATCATGTATATGATTTGGTACATACATATTTATATACAAACATAACATAACATAACATAAACGTTCACGCTGTTTATCCCCGAAGGGGTTGGCAGAGGTACCAATACTTCTAAACTCACCTGGCAGCGCCATCTAGTGTCCAGAAAAGGTACCAACGTTTTGCTTAGACAGTGTACTCACGTATAGGGGGCAGGCCTATCGCCGTTTTGTACGAATACACTGTCACATGACTAAGTACAACTCAGCCATGTGGGTTTCCTCACGATGTTTTCCCTCACCGTTAACAACCATGATAAATTAACCACACATATGACTTTAGAAAAGACAAATTGGTGTAGGCCCGACCCAGGATTGGAACTCACGCCCTTCTGTTTTCGGGCGGGTGTTCTACCCACTGGACTATCATGTCGCTATACAAACATATACGGCTATAAATGCCAAAAAAGGTATCTTTAGGAGAAAAAAATGTACAGTAACTTTTAGAAGTGGAGCGAAGAAAAGATTGTAAATGTTTTGCGGGTCTCTAACCGCATCGCCCAAATATCATGTGAAATTGCCCCAAACCAGTATCCTTTAGTTGCCTCTTACGAACACCCAAGGAAAAAAAGGGGTAGTGCTTTTCTAAGCCAACACACAGCTGTTCCTACCGGTAGAAATATATTAATAGACCAGATAATAAAATTGACAGTGACATAAAAAAAATAATTGTCGTAAAACCGAAATGAACATAATAGGAAAATTCAACTTAGGAAAGAAAAAGTCAATATATATCAATTTTAATTTAAAACCTGGAACAGAACAGAACCTCTAAATATACGTTCACTATTGTCCGGGCATTCAGAAAGGGGTTATAACCGGAATAAATCATACGAAACCGGATGAAACCGGATAAAGGATCGTAAATTCATGATTTTTAACCCTCCGAAAGCTATGTTTTCTGATGCGTAAGTAGCCGACATCTTTATCAAGAGAAATGCACACGGAGTTTTCATTTTATACATTATTTTTTTCTCTTTCACGCGTTTGCTTCAAGTGTAAAAGGTATTTGTAAGAATGGTGGAATAAGTGAAGTTAAGATGGTTTTGGAAGATTACTAAATATTCGGCAACATATGAATAATCGTGGACGACCACGGAGAACACACTTGGACCAAATTGAGAGTGTGCTCAAAAAGGCTGGCGTCCGAAGTATGAAGAATAAAAGAGCATGTATGAAAAGATTGATGGATGTAAACGAAGCTAGAGAGGTTTGTCAGGATCGTACAAAGTGGCGATCGATAGTCTCTGCCTACCCCAATGGGAACAATGGGCGTGAGTATAAGTAAGTAGTAAGTAAGTAAGTATGAATTATGAATTAACATCTATTGGACTTCTTTACAGTCAATGTGAGTCAAGTGCAAATAGAGAGAAATTAAAAAAAAATAAAACAAAATTGAGAAAAATAATATATTTTAAAAATACAATAAAACCTGTAAAATGTTATTTTAGTAATGGAAATGAATGGGGCAAATTTCAACAGTTTCCTAAGTAAGGCATGAAATATTATCAGACTTCAATAAAATAAAGATTATACCATTTTATTACTTTTGCTGAATTGTGCACTCATTTATGCACGTTGTATTGTAGTTAGATTGCAATTTAATTATGTTTTGAGTAGCTACTATTACTACTGAATATCAAATGATAAAACCCACCTAATTATGTTTTTAGAAAGTTAAATACATACATACATACATATACTCACGGCTGTAAATCCCTAGAAGGGGTAGCGAGAGGTAAGGAATTAGAAATTCCTCAACCACTTTTGGAAAGTTGAGTGGGGAAAAGATGGTAACATAAAGGTTGTTGGTGATGGGTCTCCAACCGCATCGCCTAAAAATTCCTTAATAGCCTCAATTCCGTCAGTCGCCTTTTGCGTACACCCACCGGAAGAAATGGGGTAGTGCTATTCTAAGCCAACACTACACAGCACAAAGTTAAATGTCACTCCAAAAATTTAAAAAGGGAGAAATTTCCTAGCGTTTTAAATTAAAATGGGTGCAAAGCGTGGATAAAATTCTTTTACATTTAAAGGGTTTTACACCCTCTCGTAGGGTCCCTACATGCAGCATGTACTATATAATTTATGCAGTCTATCCACCCCTTTGGTGACCGCAGCGTAATGGTGTTTCGCCGTAAATTGTGCACCGTGCAAATTGAAACCTATTCTTGTCTATTGTATCTTTAAACTGACAATAGGGATGAGGTAGATAACATTACTAAATATTTATATTTATAATTCTAGAGGAAGTACTTTTCCTGTTACTATATGCAATAACATAGTTTTGGTTATTTTCATGATTGTCATAATTTCAGGATGAAATAATTGGCTTTGGCAAACACTTATTTCGAACAATAAGAATTTAAAACTGCTATAAGAAAACACAGGGTTTTCTTGTGGCGTTAGATGTAACATAATTTGAATGCTACATTTTACTAAATTAGATTCTACTACTAAAGTGACTGTCAAATTGGTTTTATGGCCCTGGTCACCAGTAGATGTAAATATATGTGTACATATATGCAATGTAATTTTAATCGTGAAAGCCTGTAAACACAAACCTATTTAATTTTATGGATTCAAAGGGAAAGTTAATAGGGAACCCTAATTTTGTTTATAGCAGCGCCACGTGGCTGCGTCACCACATTTCGAGGGAGATATTAATATGTTATCTTCACGCTACATAACATGGAAAGGATGAATAGATAACTTTGGGAAGGGTGATTTTGTATCAATTAATTGAAAGTTATCTATACTGGGCACCAATGGGAATAGGAACGGAAAAAGGGTTTTTTTTGTGATATAACTATCAAACAACCTGCAGTTTTAAGTACTTATCATGAAACTTTTCAAAATTTGACTTTATTCATCTCAAATAAATTTTTGATGTCTCTCGTAAATGGAAAAAACTAGACACAATGGCATACCATGACAAACAAGAACTTTTAATATACATTTCAAAGGTTCCAACAATAAATAAATTCAAGTAAAATACAACAAATGAATCAAATATAAATTAAAAAGAAGAACAAAACCGCAACGCAATCACGGGTCGTTCCCAAAGCATCCGTTAGTTTCAATCCAATTGGCCGCTAAAATAACAATCTGATCAATACGTTACACCGCTTACATGTAGTCTTGATAAAGCAAACGCAATCAATGGCTCGCGCTGCCTGCGTTTGCCGCAGTCCTGGGTCCTTCTGATCCGATGCAGTTTACAATTTGAATATACTGTACACATTTTTTTGAGAATCATTATACCATTTGCCACTTAGTATAATTACTTAAGAGGAATACATTAAACCACATAATACTTACGGCAATAAATGGAAGAATGGGGTAGGTTTCTGATGAAAATATTATTATTGTTTTTCAAAATCAAACCTACTATTAAGAACTACGAAATGAGTGTTGCATAATGAGAGCAACAAAGCTTATAGTTAATTTAAAATTTGTCATAAAAAACCAATATTTATCTAGTTTAAAGTATAATATTTTGGTGTTAATTTACATATTAGTAAAATTATAAAATGTTAATGGAACCCAATATCCAATAATTATTACATACATACATACATATACTCACGGCTATAATTCCCTAGAGAGGTAGCCAGAGCCAAGGAATTATAAATTCCTCAGCCACTTTTGGAAGTTGAGTGGGGAAAAGGCGGTAAAACAAAGGTTTTTGGTGATGGGTCTCCAACCGCATCGCCCAAAAATCCAATAAAAAGCCCCGATACCCTTAGTCGCCTCTTACGACACCCGTGGGTAGAAAGGGGTAGTGACATTCTACGCCGGCACTACACGCCAATAATTATTCACTGCATAAAAACTAATTGCAACTATTCTTCCACAAAACCTTAACCATTCCTCCCAATGACGTACCAACAAAGAAGCCCCCATGTCGTGCATAATGCATACGAAGATGCGATGCAAATCGCGCGAGCCCCGACTAATTTATAATAATAATAATAATAATAATAAAGCCATTTATTTCTCACTTAAATGTTTACATTTCAACTTAAAAAATACAAATTATTATTAATTAGGCACTTAAAATATAACATTCATTACATAACAATTTATTTTTAACATCAGATCTAATTAATATAAATTAAAATTTTAAAATTAAAAATATAAATTAAAATTAAAACTATTTACAAATATAATATATACAGCATTACATCATTTGTTTAAAAATATTTATCATTTAACATTTATCATTTAAAATTTAACTGCATTTAATTTAGTTTTAGTGTTATAATTTATTCTTATTTATACATTTTATTCTTTTATGTGAGACACCCATTTTTGGGCGTAGGCCTCCTCCAACCCCTTCCATTTGTCTCTCTGCTTGGCTGTGCGGGTCCACGTAGCGCCAGCCAACTGCACGATGTCGTCCGCCCAGCGCCGCCGTGGTCTGCCGCGTGGCCTCGTCGCTTCTCTGGGATACCAGTGAAGGAGTCTCTCACTCCACCGGTTGTCAGTTGTTCTCGTGACGTGACCTGCCCATCTCCACTTGAGTCTGCATGCTAGCTCTACGGCGTCTGTCACCTTGGTCATATTTCTGACTGATGTGTTTCGTACCCTGTGTTTTCGATTGATGTTTAGCATGCTCCGTTCAGCTGCTCTCTGAAACACATTAAGTTTTTGAACGATATTTTTAGTAAGGGTCCAAGTTTGACACCCGTAGAGTAGGGTGGGAAGAATAATCGTGTCCATCGCTTTCTTTTTAAGATGTGTCGGAAGCTTGGACTTGAATACATCCTTGAGACTCCAGTATTTGCCCCACGCTTTCTTTATTCTTCGTTCTACTTCTCTAGATGTTTGATCAGCGAATGTAATATTTTGTCCCAAGTAAACGTACTCTTCTACGTAATTTATGGTGTGTTCTGCTATTTTGATAGGGATTTTTTGATAGTTTGTCATGGCAAACGTTTTTTGCTTGTTCATCTGAAGCCCACAGTTTTTACTCTGTTGGTCAAGCGTTTCTATCATGTGGACTAGGGTCTCGTGGCTTTCTGCAATGAGAACAATATCGTCAGCGAATCTAAGATTGTTAAGGACTTCTCCATTAATATTCACACCGATTTCATCCCAACTTAGTTGTCTAAAAATTTGTTCTAATAATGCTGTGAACAGGTTGGGCGAAATCGGGTCGCCCTGTTTTACTCCTCGCTGTATGTTGAATGGTTCTCCTTTTCTCTCTAGTTTAATGATTCCCTTACTATTTTTGTAGACTAATTTATCCGCGCGTAAATTCGCCCGCCCGCCCCGCGCCGCCCGCCCTACCTGGGCAAGGCCCGCTTTTGTAGGAAAGACATTTCATGGAACTAGATTTAGTAGCGCTGTCACTGTCACTTGAGATGTATTGTATGTGGTTTTGGTACTTGGGTTTTGGAACGGTTCATTTAAAAGATTCGGTTTAGCATGAATCTATTCAATGAAGGGGTAGTCAAATCATAATCGTAGCCAAAAGATTCGTCTACTACTTTAAAGATTGAAACGAAAGAATGCGTAAAGCAATGAAATGATATTTACAATTAAATATTAATTAAATTTATAACAAAAATAATACACATTTACTAGGAGACACATCTGTTTTATTTAGAATAGAATAGAATAGAATAACTCTTTATTGTACATCAAACACAAATTTACAAAAGAAATTATCATACAGTTTACATTTACCAAAAGTTTTTACTAAAATAGCTCATATAACTCTGTGATTATACCTGTATATCTCGTGTATATTATAATAACACTTTGAAAATATTTATACATTTTTACATTTAAGTTACTTAATGTCAAATAAATAAAAGATGAATACAGGAAAGAAAAAATCGATACCGGCGGGGTTCGAACCCGCGACCTTTCTTTCCTTTCCTTTATTCATCTTCGATTTATTAGTAATAAACCCCATATGAGGTATTCATGTCGAAAACATTCAAATTACTTAATATCTACTTAGAAAAGAATTTTGGTTTTTTTCCTAAGGTTTCATAACTGGCATCACTAACAATATTTTATTCCAGTATATTTATAATCTCACAACTTTCAAAAATGTATTACGAATATGTTAAGTTTAAAACTCAAGCCACCACCTTTTTTGAAAAACTGTAAGTATATGTAGGTAGTTAGAGACAGGTTTCAATTGAAAATAGTACAGAAATTTCACATATAGCGTCCCGTTTTCAGACCTCATAAAATATTCAAAGCAGGCTTCAGCCACACACATGTCTCTTTAAATTCAATGCATAAAGTTCAGGTTCATTTTGAATTCAGGTTTAATTTATTAATTATGATTAAGTTAAAACATTACTACATGTTAAAAATTATTAACTTTCGAAAATACACATATTCACGACAACAGTTGCTATTGGGGTAAGACTGACGTTTCTTTGCTTATTAATAGAACTTTACTCACATATATCATAAGTAATATGTTGTCGAAATAAATTCATAAAATCCATGGCCTTTAAGCCAACAATTAATGGATTTTCTATAATGTTCAGACCTTTTACATTGTACAAACTTTTGGGCTAATTTAATTTAATTGTTTAGTTAGAATTTAGATAATTTTACCTTTAATTGCCAGGATTATTTAAGAGCAATTCATATCCGCTATAAATCCCTTAACGGGGTAGACAGAGCTTTGGAATTTGATTGGGGAAAAGATAGTAACAATAAATGTTTTTGGTGACGGGTCTCCAACCACATCGCCCAAAAATCATTTAAAAAGCCCCTATACCCTTAGTCGCCTCTTACGATCACCCACGGGTGGAAATGGGTAGTGTTAGCAATTCGTTTAGTATATTTAGCAAAATCCTTCCTTATTAAGTTTTTTAATAAGATTAATTTGGAGGATTAACGATTTAAAAGTAAAACTTTTGCAGTAATTGCTCACGTTGTATTTGTTTCAACAATTAATACATAAAAGAGCACATAAGACCATTAATATAAAAAATGAGATAAACGGTGGCCCTTTAAAAACATGCAGTCGCTGTGTTTACAAATTTAATATTATGATATTAAGCTAGTGCTTACAAATAGCTACACTAATGAAATAATCTATGTTTTCTTTCTATCATCGGTGGGAGTCTAAATTGAGAGGAATTAAAGAGCATAGCTGAGAAGAAAAATAAATGTGGTGGAGGCAGAAGATGTTGTCAGGATTGTCAAAATGGTAATAGATAATCTCTGCCTACCCCAATGGGAATAATAGCCATGAAAATAATTTTAAAATATGTTTGCTATTAAATGAAAGAAAATCGCAGAGATCGAAAATGCCACGCATCTTTTTAAATAAATATATTGATTTAGCCATTTATCCCAAACTCAACGCAAAAGTTCACGCCGTGTATCTCCGAAGGGGTTAGCAGAGGTACCAATACTTGTGAACATCACGTGACATTGTGTTCGGAGTACCCACGTTTTGCTTGGACAGTGTACTCACGTGATGGGGGGCAGGCTTAACGCCGTTTTGTACAAATACACTGTATACTGAAAGTACAACTTAGTCATCTATATTTCCTCACGAAATTTTACTTTATTGTTAACAACCAAGTTAAATGTTCCAGACTATGACTTTAAAAAAGAGACATTGGTGCAGGTCCGACTCAGGGATCGAATTGATGCCTCTGTGCATGATAAGCGCATTTTCTAACCACTCTGTGCTATCCCGGTTTGCTATTTATCAGGATACATTTATAAAAACTTTAACAACGAGTTCCCTCAAGGAGCTCCAAACCAAAAATCTCGTAAAAGTTAGTCGCAAGCGCTTGCTATATCTTATATCTTGCAGTGTGCAACCACGTCAATAATTAGGTTGAATCCACACGATTTCTATTAAAACACGGCGATGGCGCCCCTTTAATTGTCTTTCAATGCAAATTTTATTGCCTTTGTCATTACGGACGATATTATTGTATGCTTGTAATTTATATTAGAATTTTGGTAGCAATTTCATTTTATGGTAGGCAAAATTTTACATCCTTTGTTCATATGACTAGAAAGGTACATTTTTGGTACTAAAATTTGTAGTGTTAAAAATTAGTTAAATATAAAGTCTATTCTGAGTCGTATTGTTTTTAAAATTAACATTAAAAAATAAGAAAACATATGTTTTAATATGCATGGTTACCATTTAATGTTGAAAGTAAAGATCCATACGTGAATCATATGTTAATAATTACTTATGCAAATACTCTCCAAGACTAAAAATTAACATCTTTATTTTCTACTTTCATTCATTTGCAGTCAAATTCAGATTAGAAATCAAAAATGGTAGCTTTTGAACTAAGATAAACACAACTGTGTAAATTCAAAGATACTTCCAAATTTTTTTATGTCATTAATAGCATACATGTAATAAAATTCTCTCTGGTCCCCTTTTAGGGATATATAGCCGTGAGTATATGTATGTATGTAATAAAATGAAAGTTCCAAAACAAGCAAAGTGACCTTCCGTCACCAATATTTTAACAGTTCTATTAGTAACACTACTTAAATGACTCCTACGTCCGAATATAAAGAGAACAGAAATAAAAAAAAGCTTTTTTCCCCGAAAATGTATGGTCGCTATCAATTACAGTCAGACAGGTTGTCCTATTAAAGCGGATCGGCAAAAAGCAAATAAACCTCTCTGTCCACCCCTATAAAAAAACTGGCGTGAACATACGACGCCGGACAAATATCCATTAGCGAACTTTGATCCGATTGCAAAGTACAGTCGGCAGCAAAATGATTCTTATTTATTTTTGTAGTTTCGCCGATTTCATTACTTTATTCTTTATTAAATACATGTATTAGAAGGTACGTAAATATATTTGATACTAGTGGATCGTCCCAGCTTCGCACGGGTAGCGTTGTTTTTTTAAATATCTGAGGTTTCTTTCTTCAGTCACTGCTCAAGCATTGTGAAATTCAGCGCAATGTTTTCAATTTATTAAATTTATAGCACTCCCTAAACAGTGTAGTCTGGTGATTTTGAATGCGCTTTAATGAACGGTTCAGTTTTTCCGTTTAATAGCAAATTTTGGAATAAAACGCTATGAAGTTTTTATAACAATCTAAAAAATAAATCATTACGTGTTGTAGGATGCAACTACTGGCGCCATCTAGTATTTTATAAGTAAATTAGTAACGATTCGGTTTTGGTCACGGGCGCGATGGCTTATTTTATGTATAATTTCGGTGTTTCTCTACCGATTTCAATGATTCTTTTTTTATTGAATAGGTAATAATGTTACCTTATTTAAATTAGGGATGAGTGAGAGGTTTACAAACGTAAGAGTAAACAAATATAATCAGAATGTTCCGAACTGCTAAGCTATCAGGAATTACACGTGTTTTTGTGAGTCAACCGTAAAAGATAGACATAAACTGTAGAGGATTTTTTTTTAGATAATTTTATGAAGAATATTTCCGTGATACATGATTTCTATGTAAGTTTAACTATTAAGGCTGCACACGCGACGGAAGCTTAAAAAATGGAGTAACTTCTCCCGTTTTCCCAAAATTTCCCAAATTTCCCCTTTGCTACTCTGCTGGAAAGTATACAAAAACCTGCCTAGGAGTATGGAGAATAATTGTACCAAGTTTCGTTAAAATCCGTCGAGTAGTTTTTGTTTCCATAAGGAACATACAAACCGACAGAAAGACAGACAGACAGACAGACAGACAGACAGACAGACAGACAGACAGACAAAAATTTTACTGATTGCATTTTTGTCATCAGTATCGATCCCTAATCACCACCTAATAGTTATTTTGAGAATATATTTCATGTACAGAATTGACCTCTCTACAGATTTATTATAAGTATAGATAAATAAACCGTGATAGCCCAGTGGGTAGAACACTCGGTTATCGTGCAAACGACTAGTGTTCAAATCCTGGGTCGGGCCTACACCAATTTGTCTTTTCTCAAGACATATGTGTGGTTAATTTATCATGGTTGTTAACGGTGAGGGAAAATATCGTGAGGAAACCCACATGGCTGAGATGTACTTAGTCATGTGACAGTGTATTCGTACAAAACGGCGATAGGCCTGCCCCCTATCACGTGAGTGATATTTTACCGATTTGATATGCTTGGATAGTATGTTTTAAAAAACTAAACGGAATAATTATTTTTTTTAACAAGTGAAACGCACGTTAACAAATTGTATTCTTTCTTTTTTTAGAAAAATAAATGATCAATAAATTTTTTCTCTAATGTTTGGTAACATCAAGCAGTTTTGTTCATTAAACAATCATTTATGTTGTGAATAATCTTTCAAATAATTACCGATCATATGACTGGAGATTTTAATTTGTTGGCATAAGTTACATTTCTCCGTTGTAATTTTATAAAAAAATACATACATACATACATATTCTCACGCCATTAGTTCCCATTGGGGTAGGCAGAGACTATCGATCGCCACTTTGTACGATCCTGGCAAACCTCTCTAGCTTCATTCACATCCATCAATCTTTTCATACATGCTCGTTTATTTTTCGTATTTCGGACACCTGCTTTTTGAGCACATTTTCTATTTGATCAAAATATGTCCTCCGAGGTCGTCCTCTACTAACATTACCTTGCACATTGGCTCTAAAGATCTCTTTTACCAATTTACTGTCATCCATTCTCTCTATATGCCCAAATTATCTCAACATACCTTTTTCTACCTTTCTTACAATATCATCTTTCACACCACACCTTTTACGAATCACGTCATTCCTCACACGATCACATAACCTCACATTACAAACTTTTCTGAGGGACCTCATTTCTACTGCATTCACTCTGCTTTCATGCTTCTTCTGCCACACCCAACATTCACTGCCATACATAAGCGTAGGAACGAGGACAGCCTCATGCACAGCCATTCGGGCCTTTTCGGACACCGATTGACTAGACATGAGACTATCCAGTGCTCCATTCACCGCATTACCCTTTTTTACTCTTCTTTCAATGTCTTCATCACACAAAAAAATCTAACAATCATTTTTCTTAAACGAAACCTAGCAAGTAAAAAGAACTAGTAAAAACATACACATGTAAGAATACATACAAATAGTACCACTACTGGCACGTAAATTCTGGCATTCATCTTGAATGTTTAGAAGCTGCCTTTGATTTATAAACACATATATTAACTTTCGATTTAGTTGCGGCTTGTACGCGCTTTGTCACTGCTAACCATACTCTCATGGTTCCGAGCAGAAAGGAACGAAATTAACAGAAAATTTAATTAATTTCTACCACACACTCTTTTTATTTACGAAATGTTTATTTTAGTTACATTAATAGTTTGCAATTCCTATAGAGTTTAATATTTAACGAGTATTCTATACATTATACATTTGCTGTGTAGTGTCGGCTTGGAATAGCACTACCCCATTTCTTCCGGTGGGTGTACGTAAGAGGCGACTAACGGTATTGGGGTTTTCAAGGGATTTTTGGGCGATGCGGTTGGAGACCCATCACCAACAACCTTTATTTTACCAACATTTTCCCACTTAACTTCCAAAAGTGGCTGAGGATTTTCTAATTCCTTAGCTCTGGCTACCCTTTCTAGGGATTTACAGCCGTGAGTAATATATATGTATGTATGTATTCTATAAACCTGTAAATTTACCATCTATATTCTGCGACATAAACAGGTAATTGCTTATCAAACATACCACTTTTGATCACTTGGAATTCTTAAACACTTAGGAAAACTTGACTTTACTGGAAATTATTAATCTTCGAAGAAATTTGCCACACATTTAAATCTACCACTGCTCCCTTACCTTTTTTTATTTAACCAAACGCTTTTCAATACGGACACACACACATACGTGCATACTTAAGATAATGTATTAAAAAATACATCGAACTTCAGCATTCAAGTAACATACCCTTTTCGTAGATCTACCACCCTAAAATTATAAATAGCTATATTATATTCCCGTGGGTGCCATACGAAACGATCAAGTAAACTAAAGCTATCTCGAATGTATGAAGAAGAATGGATGAGATACTACAATGAGCATTACAATACTATACAATACAGTAGAGTATAGCAACGTTGCACTTTTAATACCTAAATGCTAATATGCTAAATGCTAATATACTCACGGCTATAAATACCTAGAAGGGGTAGCCAGAGCTTAGGAACTAGAAGTTCCTCAGCCACTTTTGGAAAGTTGAGCGGGGAAAAGATGGCAAAATAAAGGATGTTGATGATGGGTCTCCAACCGCATCGCCCAATAATCCCTTAAAAGCCCCAGTACCGTTAGTCGCCTCTTACGAACACCCACCGGCAGAAATTGGGTAGTGTTATTCTAAGCCGACACTACACAGCAATTCTATTCTATACTACACCAGTCATTCTTTAATCAATAAAATGAATTTTATAAACAATATAAATCACTACTAAATAGACAATAATAGATAAGCGCGCCCTCCGTGGACTGTTTGTGTAAAATTAAATTCGCGTATTATCTGCGATCAGACCCTTGAGGTTGCGTTTTAATGAGAAAGGCCCCGAGAGGTTTGTATTAATATTAATATATATTGTTCAATATTCTTTGTATTTGATAACGCTGAGAAAACTTTTGTAACGGTTTTATTTATTTTCTTTACTTTGAAAATAAATATTTTTTTTTATGTATTTTGAATTGAAAGGATGGAGAGAATTTTTAATATTAAATTAGTTTTTTTATTGAAATAGTACATATTTTTTTAATAAATATAATCATTTCACTATTTGACATGTTCGATAAAAGATATAAAACGGAATGTTTAGATGGTATGGGAATATAGATACCCTAGATGTAAGTAAATTGATGAAGAGATTTATAAAGACAATGTGTATGGTAAAGTTATTAGAAGACCATGTAGGACCATTCAGATCAAATTGTGAATTGTGCTTCAATAAGCAGACGACCATAGTCTGAGGAATAACAGAGCATACCTGGAAAGTTTGATGAATGTAGATGAAACTTCAGAGGTGTGCCAGTATCATACCTAGTCGTGAATGGGAACTAATGGCGTTTTTCTAGCTCAACATATCAATGTAAAAATATCTGGGGGCACGGTAGTGCCCCCGCCAAGACGAGCCAAGCGAAGCGCACGGGCACTACCTACCTTTTCTCGAAGCGCTTCGTCGTTTTTTTGAACCCTCATAACTTGGGTTTGGATTATGCAAGATCAATAAAATTTTCGGGATATATTGTCAATAGCGGACTTATTGAACATATTAAGTTTTGATTACATTAGCTTTTATACTTCAGATTTTATTTATATCTAAAAAACGCTGATTTCGTCACTGACTCACTGATGATCATCAAAATTATTAACGTATTTCCTAATGTCCTAGAAATCTGAAATTTTGTATGTAAGCTAGTATTAGCACACAAACAACAAAAAAATTATAAAACTTGTAACTTTCATCCTCCAACCCCTTAAACTAGGGGATGGAGTATAAAAGTTACTAGAGTATGAGACCTGTAATTTTAAAAGATTAAATTTTGATGACGCAAGAGGTCTAATCTAATAATAATCTAAAACTTGGTGCCCTCAGATAGATATATGTATAGGTACTCCTTATTATAAAAAAAAATTAAAAAAAAATTGTTACAAACAACTTACAAAAAGAAATGAAATTCCACCAAAAACATTTTCATGTAAAATGTTGCCGAGACGAGCCCATATGACTCGCACTGTCAAAAACTTCACAAACTCTACACCTTAGTCAAAATATGTGACTTGGCCGTTCGTTACTACAAGAACTATTGTATAACACAGCAGTAATGAACAGTTAATTGATTTTTTACCTTACGCCGATGTGAATGTAGAGAAATGGCCAAGCCACATACTTTGACTAAGGTGTAGAGTTTGTGAAGTTAGGCCTTGTAGAGTTAGGGCGTGTAGTGTTAGAAGCTTGGCTCTACATGAGATCTGATGACTTTTTGACAGTGCGAGTCATATGGGCTCGTCTTGGCAACATTTTACATGAAAATGTTTTTGGTGGGTTATATTGTTTTTGTAATACTCAACTAGATATACCCTTGCCCTTTACTCTCATTAGTGTAAGCAGACACTACCAATGGCCACTTTGCATGTTCCTGACGATCTCTCTGGATTTCCTCACATTCATCATTTTTTCATATTGGTTCTTTTATTCTTTATCTGCCTTTTAAAGAGATGGTTTTTTTTTATCATAAGTATGATTGCTCCATAAATTTGAAAATTTGACCTATATTGAAGTCACGAAAAAGTCCCTGTGTGGCAAATATGGGAGATTCCAAAAATAACATAACATAAACTTTCCCGCCGAATATCCCCAAAGGGGTTGGCAGAGCTATTAATACTTCTGAACATCACGTGGCATTGTCACCTGGTGTTCAGAGTCCACATCCAGAGTATCTAAAAAATAATATGGGGCAAATACACCTTGCCTGGCTCAAATAGTGATTTACCAAATCAGGATCGGTTACACGAATACAGTATTTCTTCTCAGTAATATTCCGTTTCTACAATGCACATAGCTGTGTAGTGTCGGCTTAGAATAACACTACCCCATTTCTACCCGTGGGTGATCGTAAGAGGCGAATAAGGGTGTAGGGGCTTTTTAAGTGATTTTTGGACGATGTGGTTGGAAACCCGTCACCAAAAACATTTATTATTGCCATCTTTTTCCCAATCAACTTCTAAAAGTGGCTGAGGAATTTCTAATTCCAAAGCTCTGGCTACCCCGTTAAGGGATTTATAGCCGTGAGTATATGTATGTTTGTATGTATGTACTATGCACGTGTCCTCAGCGCTATTGCACACAAAACCATCGCATCACGAATGACCTGCTCGTATTTATAAAACTCTCGAAATCGCCCGGCAATTATGAAAGCGGTGCATGGAAGCCATCTTTTATATTTCAGTGGGTTTAATGAACTCTTTTTATACGTGCAGTTTTTTTGTGCTATTTAGGTTTTTTTTATAGTTTCATTAGTTTATTTCTTAAATGGAAAATATATTAATTTGTTAAATCATGTCTTCTGCCTTTCTGAAGCTTTCTAAAAATATCTATTTATTAAAGTAATTAGAAAGATAAGTAAGATTGTAATTATTATATTTTTACAATGAAAATACACATCAAAATATGTAAACTATTACTATCAATATACAATTACAATCAGGAAAAATAAAAGGGTTAGATCCAATTATAAATCAAAAGAACTATCAACAATCTTCCCCTGAAATAAAGTACATATACCGATGGCTATATATTTTATTGTACGCGAAACCGAAAAACCAGTTATAGCAAAACTAAAAACATTTTATGTGGCTGTGGTTGTTTTTCGTTTCGCATCGTCTCGTCCAATCTACCATCTGAAAAGGGATCTAGCGCGTTAAAAAGGATATGACTTTGACGAAAATTGGAAAACCTGTTACTTTTGAGCCACGGTTGGCAGCGATTTCATGAGAGAAGCGGGTTACATCGTAGTAGACTTTACATGTGTATTGTGCAGTTTATGTATTACGTTGTATTATGTATTTTTACTATCCGTCGTAGAAAAGCATTACGTGATATGAGATAATTGCCTTTTAACTACTATCTTCTTGTTAGGGTATTTTACTGATTATTTGCAAACTTATTTCATAAACATTGTACATACAAAAATTTATATACAATGAGAGAGAAAGAGTAAAATAATGAATCAGTTTAAATTAAATTAGAAGAAAAAAACGTTTAATTACAATGACGAAGTGTATACATTTATATATGTCCTGGTTGATGCTATTTACCTCTATGTACTTACTTTATAATTCAACTTGCATCGAGCTTAAATGATCACAAACTCGCTACGAGAACCGCTCACTCCGCGGCTCCGTAGAGCCACACACTCACCGTCCGACCCGCTCCCGACACAACATACCTGCAACAGATAATCATGTTTGTCAGCTTCATAAACGAGATAAAACTGTGCGAATGAAAAATTGGTTCTATCCGCTGAAAACTGAATTAATCCGGTTCTTTTGAGCATAATTAATAATGACTTCCTTTGTTAAGGGAATTAATGTGGGAAATATTGTCGATGAAATATTTTATTTAAGCTTGAAACGATAAATAATATTTGAAAAAATATGACTGGTGGTGATATCTTTATTGTTTTTATATTAAATATAGGCTAGATACTCGTAGCTTAAAATAACAAAGCACTGTGTCTATCTTAAAGTTTGAATAATGTGTAAATAGATATTAATACACATCTTCTTGAATATTTGCCTGAACCAAGTGTAGATTTCAATATCATAGTACAGTTAAGTTTAATTTTTCATAAGCAAGCCACATTTAAAACTATGTTACTATACTAAACGTGTAGAAATATTAAGTATGATTTAGGATGACTATTTAAATGACATGACGTCATAAATAAATGTAATTAAATAGTATAAATGCAAAAAATCGAAAATCATACTTTACGGGACCAAAATATATAAACCTAAAGATTAAACGTATGTATATTTTAAATCTTTTTGTTTATGAAAACCTCATGTGGGAATTATTACTAATAAATAAATAATAAATAAAGTAAAGAAAAACCTCGACACAGGTGGGAATCGAACCCGCGACTTTCATGAACAAAAAGATTTAAATTATGCGATAGTTAGGCGTTTACAACATTTGCATTTTATCTGAAAAGGTAGACAAGTGGCCTTCCGAATTAGTCAAAATTCGGAGGTAGGAAACGCAAACACTACTTAAACGTGTAAAATAAATAAAGGATAGAAGAATTTCGCACTGGCAGCCATTGACACGGTAGCTCAAATGGCAGAGCGACGGGGGCGTATACCCGAAAGTTGCGGGTTCGATTCCCGCCTGTGTCGAGATATTTCTTTCCTTTATTTATTCTTTACGTATGTATATTTTTATGTAAGGTAATACTTGCATACACGAATAAAGCAAGGCATACTAACTAGTATAATATGAAAGCAAAGTGAACTTTTTCCAATGTAAATGTAGAATATTTCTCATTAGATACATTCTCCAAAGTTAGGATCGAGGCTGTGGCTAGTTTAGTAACTTAAAGTGCTATTGAAAAGCTTCTCAAAGTCCATGAACTAATAAAAGCTTGCTTTGTTTCCCGGTTCAACGTAAACGCTTGGAAAAAACCAACTACAGTTTTCCTCATCTTAAGATGTTTTATCAGAATAGAAGCACAAGAGATCTAAACAAATATTGCTTTTTGAAAATTCCACAAAGTATGAAGGATAACGCTGAGATTTTCACTAGTTTCACTAAAGTTAAGAGAGGCCAACTAGTGTTACTAAAGTTAAGAGAGGCCATTTCAAATCACTAGATTTGAAATGGCCTCTCTTAACTTTAGTAACACTAGTTGGGTCTATAATTTTATTTTTACTCGATGACCATAATTCAATACAAATAAACAGTCGTTAACAATTTAAATGTTCACAGTTATAAAAAAAAACAATTAGACCTACAGCTCCATAAATTAATATTTTACAATATACCATATAGTTTAATATAATAATATTACAGTACTGATTGCTCAATGGTGATCTCCACCGCCTCTCAGAGTGGGTTTGATATCGGAGTCAGGCTAACACCAATATTTATTTTTTTAAGGTCCTATGTGATTTGATTTGATTTATCAAGGTTGTTAGCGGTAGGCAAAATATCGTAAGGAAATTCTTAGCTATGTGCTAAGTTGAACTTAGTCACTTGACAGTGACGTGATACTACGATAAGCCTCCTAAGATAGGTAGCTTACTTATGATGTGAATGCACTATCTAAGCCAAATGAAGAAATTCGAAACCCTTGATGACAATAATATCCTGAAGTATTAGTACCTCTATCCCACCTTAAAGGAATACGACGTAAACGTTTGAGTTTATTAAAATTAATAGAAAAAATGAAAAAAAAAATTTTGTTTAAACTAGATATTGAGCACCGAAATTTCTTAATTGTTTTCAATATTAATCTACTAGTATAGGTTTTACATATTAAGTATCACGGTATCCCCGTTCAAAAAATTATTTGATTAACCGTGTTTGCACTTATAACAATTGCACATCTGGTTCAAGTAGATAAAGTATTTTTCTCAAAGAGGCAACAGCTGTATACATTACCAATCACTATCAGATCCGAATAAATTTAAAATAAATATCTCATAAATTGAAAACCAAATTCAAAAGCTTAAATCCTATTGAATTCACACAAGCGCGCTCGTCTACGCCGATGTGTCGTAGCGCATCGTTGCTGCTACGACGCGGCCCGTACGAAATCCCTAGACGAGGCTCGTAGTCCTCGCCGCGGGTATAATATAAGTTGTAAAACTACTTTTTAAAACACTATGCGCTATTCGTAACAAGACGTGCGTTTAGAGATCCGCGCGTGCATTCGTATGTAACGTTATTTCTTATTTGATAAATTCTTTAGTTTACTCTTATTCTAATTCTTTATTCTTTGCCGTGTAGTGTCGGTTTAGAATAGCACTACCCCATTTCTTTCGGTGGGTGTACGTAAGAGGCGACTAACGGTATTGAGGCTTTTAAGCGATTTTCGGGCGATGCGGTCGGAGACCCATCACCAACAACCTCTTTTTAACATCTTTTCCCGCTCAACTTTCCAAAAGTGGCTGAGGAATTTTTAATTCCTTAGCTCTGGCTACCCCTTCTAGGGATTTATAGCCGTGAGTTTATGTATGTATATAATTTTAATAATTAATGATCTTATAGAAATTTAAAATTTAGCCTTTGTTGTGTGACCCACCCAGAGAAACAAGTGAAAACCAGTGTTTTGTGCAAAATAAATTTCAACGCTGAGTTGGATCCCGTTTTCATTGCAGTGACAAAAGTTGCTGTTATAATCATAGCTTCTATAAATGTGTATTGCTGTTGTTTTTGTAATGTATTTGTATGTGATCATGTTGTTGTACTTTGTGTGTCTGAGTAATGGATATAAATGTTTTATCTATGTATCTAACGTAAGTTTTTTTTATTATTTTGAAGTGTGTCTAGGTTTTGTGGAAGGTAATATGAGTAGAGGACGACCTCGGAGGACTCGTTTGCACCAAATAGAGATTGTGCTCAAAAAGGCAGGTGTCCGAAGTATGAAGAATAAAAGAGCATGTATGGAAATATTGATGGACGTGAACGATGCTAGAGAGGTTTGCCAGGATCGTACAAAGTGGCCATCGATAGTTTCTACCAACCGCAATGGTAACTAATGGCGTGAGTAATAACAAAGCAATCCAAGTACTAGTTAAAATGTTTCTTAGCAACATATATCTTTCTAATACCGCTTTCATAATTTCAGCGATATATGTTAATATTTGTGGCTCTGTAGTGTCGGCTTAAAATAACACTACCCCATTTCTACCCGTGGGTTACCATAAGAGGCGACTAAGGGTAAAGTGTCTTTTAACGTGATTTTTGGGCGATGTGGTTAGAGACCCGTCACCAAAAACATTTATTATTACCATGTTTTCCCCAATCAACTTCCAAAAGAGGCTGAGGAATTTTTCATTCCAAAGATCTGGCTACCCCGTTCAGGGATTTATAGCCGTGAGTATATGTATGGATATGTATGTAATACTTATATCTGTTTCATATCTCTTTGTTTACACTATTGGACCATCACAGCCTCGACTACGTGTTGTTTTTTTAAATGTTTGCGGTCTCTTTATTCACTACTCATCCCTTACGAAATTGAGCGTGATGAGCGGGTCTTCTAGTGATCTCTAATTTTTATTTATAAACATTTTTTTAAATAATTCAGACTAATAAACACACAAACAAATATTTTCTCTCGAAATAATAAAAAAAATCTCAGCCACTTTTGGTCCACTTTTGGTCCACTTTTAGTCCACCCACGTCACCCAAATCATGTCATTGTTTAAGAAACCTCAAAAATAGCCGTGGGAAGATAAAGGCACTATTTTAAGCAACACAATATTTTTAACTACAATACATAATTTAAAAAAAAGAATGAAGTGAAACCCTATTACTATAGGACTCACGCTTGACCGCCCTGTTTCTTCCAAACCAGCGGAACTCGGAACACTTTAAATTGTTGTTATAAGACTTTGCATCAGTTGGTGCTAGTTCAACGAACTTTGAATTTACATTTAAAATAACAGTATTATAATTTAAATCTTTTTGTTCATGAAAACCTCATGTGGGGATAATGACTAATAATTACAGAATAAATAAAGGAAAGAAAAATCTCGACACAGGCGGGGATTGTCGAGATTTTTCTTTCCTTTATTTATTCTTTAATTATAACAGTATTATGTTTGAAAAGAACATAAATGTTTCCGGAACGCTATCATCTCAATGTCCTATTGCAACAAAAGTGTTTTGAATTGAAAGATATAACATGGTGGGCTTAATTTTTTGGTTACATACTTACAAATACTCACGGCCATAAATCCCAAAAAGGGCTAGCCAGAGCTAGAAACTCCTCAGTCACATTTGGAAGTTGATAGGGGATACGATGGTAGAAATAAAGTGTCGTTGGTGATGGATCTCCAACTACTTCGCCCGAAAACCAATTAAATAAGCCCTATAGCCATATTCACCTCTTACGACACCCTAGGGTAGAAAGGGTAGAGACATTCTAAGGTGACACTCTACGTTTATATGTGATTATATGTAAATAAAATTATCGAGAAACAGCTACACGATTATATGTTATCTTCAAATATAATTCGTTTGCTAAAAGGATTTTCAAAACTAGATTTTAACAAGAAAATTGGTATGCCAGTAAATAATGACTTTTAATATATACATACATACATACATACATATACTCACGCCATTAATTCCCATTGGGGTAGGCAGAGACTATCGATCGCCACTTCGTACGATACTGACAAACCTCTCTAGCTTCGTTTACATCCATCAATCTTTTCATACATGCTCTTTTGTTCTTCATACTTCGGACGCCAGCCTTTTTGAGCACACTCTCAATTTGGTCCAAGTGTGTTCTCCGTGGTCGTCCTCTACTAACATTACCATCCACACTAGCTCTATAGATCCCTTTTACCAATTTTCTATCATCCATCCTCTCTATGTGCCCAAACCATCTCAACATTCCTTTTTCTATCTTTCTTACAATATCATCTTTCACACCACACTTTTCACGAATAACACTATTTCTCACTCGGTCACACAATCTAACATTACAAATTTTTCTGAGGGACCTCATTATTGCATTTATATATATATATATATATATATATATATATATATATATATATATATATATATATATATATAAATGCATACATATATATAAATGCATAGCAAAGCATAATATGGTAATAATATATTATATTATAAGCATATTATGCTTTGCTTACGCTTGCTTACGCTTACGCTTGTACGGCACGGATGGAGCACTATATAATTTAATTCATACATAAAATACATTAACTGAAGGCAATAAATCCCAAACAAGACGTAACCAGAGTTTCAGAATTAAAACTCCACATCCACTTTTGTACTTGTCTGGGGAAAAGATTGTAAAATAAGGATTTATTGTGACGGTTTGCCCAACAATCACTTCAGAAGCCCAAAACTCTGTATACAATTCAAACATATTTTTAGATAAAGATAAAAAAAATATTTCATAACATAACATAAACATAAACGTTCACGCCAAATATCTCCGAAGGGGTTGGCAGAGGTACTAATACTTCTGAACATAACGTGACTTTGTCACCTGGTGTTCAGAGTACCCACGTTTTGCAAGGGCAGTGTACTCACGTGATAGGGGGCAGGCCTATCGCCGTTTTGTACGAATACACTGTCACACGACTAAGTACAACTCAGTCATGTGGGTTTCCTCACGATGTTTTCCCTCACCGTTAACAACCATGATAAATTAACCACACATATGTCTTTAGAAAAGACAAATTGGTGTAGGCCCGACCCGGGATTTGAACACTAGTCGCTTGCACGTTAACCGGTGTTCTACCCCAATGGGTAATTGTATAGGGATTTTTAAGTGATTTTTGGGCGATGTGGTTGGAGACTCATCACTAAAAACGTTTATTATTATCTTTCATCATCTTTTCCCCAATCAACTTCCAAAAGTGGCTGAGGTAGCTCAATAGCTATCACGCCATCCATAAATTTTATTTTCTTTATTTATTAGTGATAAACCCCACACCAGGTTTTCATGAACAAAACATTCTAATTATACTCAGATATGTATAACTATTGCAGCTAAACGTATATAGCTATTCTCGTACAATTGTATTCGTAACGAGTTAACCCTCAAGAAATGGAACCTCAGCCACTTTTGGAAGTTGATTGGGGAAAAGATGATGAAAGATAATAATAAACGTTTTTAGTGATGAGTCTCCAACCACATCGCCCAAAAATCACTTAAAAATCCCTATACAATTCGTCGCCTCTTACGATCACCCACGGGTAGAAATGGGGTGGTGTTCAATCAACTTCCAAAAGTGGCTGAGGAATTTATCATTCCAAAGCTCTGGCTACCCCGTTAAGGTATTTATAGCCGTGACTATATGTATGTATGTATGTATAAATGGAACCTGAGACCTCTGTGTTATGTCATAATATAACTTATGACTATGCTACACCACGGAAGCAGTTTCAATTCGCAAGTTTATAAGTTGTAACAGCATTGATATAAGGGTAACGTTTGGCTGTGTAAACTGTAGGTGTACATAAATTGGTATGTTTATGTGTGTCTTTCAATTTATAATTTATTAAAGGGGAATAGGTATAACATTATCCGACGAAATCAAATACGGTTCCAACGAAATCTACAACTAGCTCTAATTGGCAAATATTTAAACAAAAATAATTACGGAGCTCGACACGGGAAAATCCACTTTAAGACTAATATTTTTTGGGTGCATTTTAGGATATTTAAATCGGGGAGGCTCGTTAGGTTGAGTCAATGTTTGACCAAGCTGCAGTTTACAACGAGGTTAGCAATTGTGGAGTACAACTTAATATAGTAAATTCTTACTTCTTACTCTGAGTGTAAGTTATAAGAACGTTAGATGAGCAACCCTTCTTAACAATTCCTATTTATCCATAATTTTTCTGAAAAATTGCTAAATAATATTTATTGAACAACAATCTACTTTTATTAAAAGTAGGAATATTTGTACTTGAATTATAATATCAAAGTAATGTATGTCTGTTTTAAATCCCCTGTAAAAAAACACAAAAAAGCTTTTTACACATGCGATGAGCTTTAAAAAGTTCCAAGGTTTTTAAATATTTACGGAATATTTTCAGTTTTTTTTTTAAATAGCTTTCTTCAAAACGCAATTTATTAAAATGGAAAAGTAAGCTTCTACTTGTGCAATGTGAGAGAAAACCAATAAAATACCCTACAAACTCTTTTTTTAATTATACTCACTGTTTAATTCAAAATATTGATACAGTTTGTTTAAACTAAATTTTGACGGATTTGGATAAAAATTTAAGAACAAAAATGTTCATCGACACAATAAAATAAGAGAAACTACAGAAGCAATAATATGTTTTTATGTGAAAATATGTTTTTGTCGAGTGGATCAAATGGTTATCCTGTATAAAATTCCGGCTACTATAAAAAATATTTTAACATTATTAAATTATTATTATTTATTTATTTTAAGATTAGAATTATTGAGTAGTAAATTTGTTTTTGGTTACTTTTGGGAGTTGAATAAAATTAAAGATATAACGATTGTAAATGGTTTGGTTTGATCATAAAATACAAAAATTATTAAGCAAAACATGATTAAGGAACGGAAGGTTGTGACCTCTTGCCTAAGGAAAAATATTCTAAGACGCGAATCACCGTTAATTTTTAACACGCTTTTATTAGGTCGACATGTATGTATGTAACTATGTAATCAAATCTAAGAAAACTAATTTGACCATCTTCAAAAGGTCATAGCGTTATGAAAATTGGTAGTTGTATGTGATTTCGATGACAATACAATAATATGGTACTGTCGAGCTGATCTGATGATGGAGCCGGAAGATATGAACTGGAACTTCATGATGGATGATCGTATCATAGCCGTGTTTGGACTTGTTAAAAAGGTCTTGTAATGAACGTTGACCATGGTTTCAAGGTCTGATGATGAAGCCGGAAGATAGGCACTAGCATTCCATGGTGAAATATCGTATCATAGCCGTGTTTGGACTTGTTAGAAAGGTCTTGTAATGAACCTTGACCACGATTAGGTTTCAAGGTCTGAATACAATAATATGGTACTATCGAACTGAACTGATGATGGAGCCGGAAGATTTGAACTAGAACTTCATTATGAATATTAGCATACGATGTATTGTTACCAACCCATAAGGTCCCACTGCTGGGCACGGGTCTCTTCCGTGAGGAAGGTATTAGCCATACTTCACCACGGAGGCCAGCCAAGTTGGTGGAGGTTTGTAAGGCTAGTGGTCACCTTACCGTTAGATGTTATCAAGCCGCCCGTTTGGGTCTCTGACAAAGCTTGACGACTGCTATCTTACGATAACAACCGGCACCAACGGCTTTACGTGCCTTGCGAAGCACGGTAGCGCCCGAGATAAATACCACTAGGCGGTTACCCATCCGTGGACGGACCGCAGCTCGCGTTGCTTAAATACGATCACATCAGTCCAACTGAGCTACAGGCGCTACTACGATACGATGTATATTGACGTGTAAATGGGGTAGTAGCTTGTTAAAGATCCCACCCAAGCCAAGGTGAGAAACGTGCCGAGGGCTTTGGAGTCTATCGTTCCCGGCGATATAAATAAAACGGGTGGACTACCGAGTATATTAAGACTTTCCAAAGGAGCTAAAATCATGTTGCGTTCCAATATAAACGTAGAGAAGGGGCTCGTGAATGGGAGTATCGGTTTTATCACGGACATCGTCTGGCCACACTTTAGACGCGACCAAATGTATGAAACCGACATCCCGTCCATCAAAGTTAATTTTGGTAACGATGGCAAGCACCTAATTCAGCCTAGTACCTTAAGCCTTCCATTCCATTAAGGCATCCAATTCCCGGCCAAGTACAGCTACGGTACGGTGGAAAGGCGCATGCTCCCAGTGATTTTAAGTTGGGCATCTACCGTGCACAAGATGCAAGGCTGTACGGTAGACCACGCCGTGGTGTACTTAGGGTCCCGTACTTTTGCGGATGGACAGGCATATGCGGCGAGTAAAATCACTTAGTGGTCTCCAGATTGAAGAGTTAGATTGTTCTAAGCTGACAGGTAAGACACCATGCAATACAGACGCACTGGCAGAGATGGAGAGGATGCGGGTTCATTCGTCTATTTGAAATAAATGTTTAAAATTTGCCATTAGCAAAGACTAAAAAGCATAAAATAAATTAATAGTTAAAAAAACACTAAAAAACACGCTTTTATAAGTGCACTTAAAAGTAAACAATAAATTACGGGTCGTTCAAGTTGTCTCTATTTCTGGGCTGAAGTGTAAACTATGTGCTTTTATTTATAATATTTGATTGTAAAAGCGTGGGGCGCTGGAGCAGGAAAAACTTTCTTGTAAACAAATACACGAACAAGAACTCTACATTTTGCCACTGTTGACTAGTACTTTGAACAGACTGTTTAATATAGAGCCTCCAACTAGTGGTGCTGCAACTCTAGTTAGAGTGCCGATCTCTGTAACCTGCTTCCCGAAACATCGCTTAAATTGATTTCTTAGCAAGGTAAACAAAAAATCTTTCCTTTTCCAGCGCCCCACGCTTTTACAATCAAATATTATAATTAAAAGCACATAGTTTACACTTCAGCCCAGAAATAGAGACAACTTGAACGACCCGTAATTTATTGTTTACTTTTAAGTGCACTTATAAAAGCGTGTTTTTTAGTGTTTTTTAAACTATTATGCTTATAATATTTGACATTTTGATTTAACCCTAGATAGATAACCTACGTCGAAACAACGTAATAGATTTTTCAAAATCGATATAACTCATTTGTTTTCCGCGTCACTAAAGTGGCCTTTCCTACCAACTCCATCGGCCGTCGGAGCTTGCAGGACACACCAGTTTCACTCCGGCAAGTGCATTGCTTTCGCCAATATTTACCTACCGTACGTCGAAGTGACGTATGGTTATCTTCAGTGTCAGGTTTAAGATTTTTGGGGGATTGAGTTAATGCGATGTTTTTGAGAATAAATTTTTATATATTTTTTTTAAAGTTTTTTACCTGTTATAGGCCACGATAAAAATGACGCAATAACGCCACAATATCATGTAAATGATGCCGAAATAAATTGGTTGTTGCAATTAAGCGATTCACGAGATCGCTCAACGAGTGATTTAGGGGTCGGACAGTGAAACTGAAGACCATTTATTTGATGATGCAGTATAGAGTGATACGGAAGTCGACGAGGTGAGGGCTCCATCAGTGGCAAACTCATTGGATGCTGAAAATATGTCTCAAAATTACCCTGAAATCCTTGAAACTGCTGAAAAATCGCATTTGTGGAGCGAGAGCCTGGCCTAAGTGCCTTTGAAGCTAAAATTAATAAAAAAATATATTTATCTTTGGTTTCTATACAATAAAGATTACAAATAAAAATATTTTTAAAATTCTACTAAGTTAATTATAAGACTCACGTAGAAAGTACCTTGTTTCGTTGTTGATTTTTTTTTTCTTATGTAAACATAAATGAACTATAATTATTTTTATCTACTTTGAACACAATTGTATACATTTAGACATTATAACGCAATCAAAAACCTAGAATATACAAAATCCAAAATTAGGTCACCCAATCAATTGCACATCGAGTCGACGTATTTAGTGTATAGTGAGATATGGTTATCTATCTAGGGTTAATGAAGTTAAAGACTACCTGTAACGTCTAGAGAAGAGATCCTATAACAATCCGAAATTCTCGAGTTCAATTTCCAGGAAATTAACTCACAATCTCGATTTGTAACAATTAACACAGTTACAAATGATATTGTAAGCCAGAATTTAAAAAAAAAATGACCAAAAGAATCTAATATAATATAAGAGAAGTTCGGTGGACTATGGCTTAAACACCCCATTTAGAGTAGGCTGGAGCCGCTCAGTGATGATTTAATCACGCCTGAATTAAAGAAATGTCATGGATTTATGACATCGTTCAACTGTAGGAGGTAACTTAAATATTTCCTCAGCCACCAAACAATAAGGTCGATACAAATCTTTAACCTACATAATATGCTGCATCGCATCTTAGATTCTAGTAACAATATCAAGAGTAAATCTCCCGATGTAACTCCATCCACATGCCAGAGCTTCGTGCGTGATATTCCCCTGCAAGTAGTCACGTAGTAGAAACAATAACTTTCAATATACATAGCTCTTATCACTGTACACATAGAGTTCAGAATGTCATGTCGAGCAATTTAGCGTGAAGCTTCCGAGTGCTTTCATCCATTTCATGTTAAAAGTGTAGAAAATGTCTTTTTCAATTGACTAGTGTATTATTTGAAATATTCTCACGTATTTTAATTTGTGCATGTGAGACTCAAAGTGTTTTGCTACGAATTTTTCCGTTTAGGAACACACTATCCCATGTCTTCCGTGTACATCGTAAGAGGTGATTAAGACATTTGTATTTTTTATAAACATAACATAAACATAAACGTTCACGCCGAATATCCCCGAAGGGGTTGGCAGAGGTACTAATACTTCTGAACATCACGTGACTTTGTCACCTGGTGTTCAGAGTACCCACGTTTTGCATGGACAGTATACTCACGTGATAGGGGGCAGGCCTATCGCCGTTTTGTACAAATACACTGTCACATTACTAAGTACAACTCAGTCATGTGGGTTTCCTCACGAGGTTTTTCCTCACCGTTAACAACCATGATAAATTAACCACACATATGTCTTTAGAAAAGACAAATTGGTGTAGGCCCGACCCGGGATTTTTTATACGTTAGGATAATAAATGTTAAGTTTAGGTTGCTAACGATATTGCAAAAGACAAGAGGATTATAATTCCGTTAAATGTGATGGTGACACTTTAAATCATACCAATAAAATGTCTTATGAAAGAAAAGAAATTCATCAAAAGGCAGCTTCATGTAGTCTCCTGTATTTTCATCGAGTGGGTGAAAATGAATAAGGTGAACGGAGAAGCATTGAACTCATGGCTGCATTATCATAGCAAAAGCCAAGTAAGCATAAACATATTTGTGTTTGAATGTTAGTTTTATCGTCAAAATTGGAGTCAAAGTCCTTTGTTATCCCAGAATACGGATTTCAAATATAGTATACAAGGTCTTCCTTTTTTTAATGAAATATTTAAAATTCAAACTATTTTCAAACTAGTCATCATAGTTGTTGTTTTTTGTCGGTAGAGGGCGACCAAAAATAGACCAATAGAAAAACTTTCTAAAAAGTCAGGAGTCCAAAAAGGAGTAACAAAGAATCAAAAGGCATCTACAAAAACAAAACGATGTAAACGAACCACATGAAGTTTTTTAATCAATCAATCGTCTCTGCCTACCCCAACGAAACTAATAGCGTGCGTATATAAACGTATGTAATTCATACAATCACCGCAAACTAATAAGTCACGAACAGAAGCTCAAACTGTTATTAAAGTATGCAAATCAGTTCAAGATTATCAAAGAAGGATAATTTCCAACGATAAAACTTAATATCGTTGCCGTAAGCTCAGCGTTTCGTAATCGAGTTATTAACGTAGTGACGATGTCGCGAAGGCTGAACGGGTAACGGCGTAATAAATAAGTTAATTTTCTTAGTAATATTAGAACGTTTGAGTGTTGTTCAAGTGTTTATTATAATGGTTATGAAAGGCTTTATGGGAAGTAAAACAAGCAATAATGACTTTTGTTGAAATATAAGGCTTCGAATATCACTAACACTTTTTTTCTTCCTTTGAATTCAGGGTTTCGGGGCCTTGTAAGGTATTGTTAAGCAATGTGCTGAAAGATCCGTCACCAACATATTTCCTTAATTTTCAACTTTTTTACTATATTTTCGTCAGTCAAATTTCATAAGTAGCTAAAAAATTTTTCATTTTTTTGTAATTTTTTTTGTTATATATGAGGGGCATGCCAAAAGAAACTAGATACTCAAAAATTATAAAATTCATTCTTTATTACAAGTATCAATCTTTTCAAAGTATTCACCCTGAGCACGTATACACTTTTCCATACGTCTGAACCTGTGAGCACAGCACTCTTCTTTAGATACTTTAGTGATCTCGAAATTATAGGCAACCAGCGCATCTTCTTTGCTTTTAAACCTCTTCCCCTTTAGTTTATCTTTGATTTTTGGAAACAAGTAAAAATCACAAGGCGCTAGGTCAGGGGAATATGGCGGGTTAGGGAGAATTGACACATTCTTTGAGTTAAAAAGTCTAGTGTTCTGGCAGACGTGGCGGCGCCGCATTGTCGTGGTGCCAGAGAAGGTGCCGTATTCCTGACTTCGGTCTCATGTCACACCAAGCTGATATAACTGTTGGAGCCCAAACTGTCTCATACCATTCAGAGTTCACCGTTCTTTCATTCTCTTGCACAACAGTAGCAATATGACCCGTTTTGCAAAAAACGAGACTACCGTTTGTTTCTATGTGCTTCGTGCACGGCGACATTTCGTTGGAGTTGGCTCGTCTTTAAAGCACCATACAGTTGACTGTCGCTTTGATTCGGGATCAAAGTTATATCCCACCAAAACCATTTTCATGTAAAATGTTGCCAAGACGAGCCCATAACTTTTTAAAATATGTAAAATTCTGCCTGTCAGCCTGAAACATAAATACCTCTTATAAATTAACAACCACGACAGTCAAGAGCAGAATATCACGAAACTGAGTCATAGCTATGGCACGAGGTCGGTGTCGGCGGGCAGGCTGGAGGTACCCAGAGTAAATAATTACTACGGGGACAGGACGCTTAAAAAGCGATTACCGTACTTGATCAACAGTCTGCCCGAGGACATCCGCCTCGAGTCTAATAGACAAAAATTTAAAAACAAATTAAAAAAATATTTTCTTAACTCACTACCATAGATGTAACTAAATAAAAATTTATTAAAAGAGACTCTACCTGCAGACAAACTGTAAAACAGTTTTGCAGGGCTTTGTTATAATTAAATGTAACCATTTATATTAATAAAGATTAATAATAATAATGATAATATGACTCGCACTGTCAAAAAGTTATCAGATCTCATGTAGAGCCAAGCTTCTAACACTACACGCCCTAAATCTACAAGGCCTAACTTCACAAACTCTACACCTTAGTCGAAATATGTGGCTTAGCCATTTCGCTACATTCACATCGGTGTAAGGTGTAAAATCAATTCACTGTTCATTACTTTTGTGTTATACAATAGTTCTTGCAGTAACGAACGGCCAAGACACATATTATATATATATATATATCTGAGGGCACCAAGTTTTAGAAAATTATTAGATTAGACCTTTAGCGTCATCAAAATTTAATCTTTTAAAATTACAGGTCTCATACAAACTCCCATCCCTAGTTTAAGGGGTTGGAGGATGAAAGTTATAAGTTTTACAATTTTTTTGTTATTTGTGTGCTAATACTAGCTTATATACAAAATTTCAGCTTTCTAGGACATTAGGAAATACCTTAATAATTTTGATGATCATCAGTGAGTCAGTGACGAAATCAGCGTTTTTTAGATATTTGGTCACCAGTCAGTATATCATATACGATTTTTTGCTCGCCTCCGTTGAATAGGCACCAATCACCCGATGGTCTTTCTGCTCATCGATAAGTTTGTGCGGCACCCATCTCGAACAACGTTTACGTAGAGAAGGGTGGTCGTGAATTATGGTTTGAAGTGCTGCTGATCCAATTCCAAGTTCTGCCTCTAGCTCTACATATGTAATTCGTCAGTTTAGGCAAATAAGTTTTTCGACTGCACTGCACTGCGGCCTTCCTGTCTTCGCTTCATCTTTGAGACATCTCCGTTCCTTTCAGCAAACTAACTGAATACTATTGCTCGGGAACAAGCAGACTCACCAAAGTAGAAGCAAAAAGTTCAAAACATTCTTGAGGATTTAAACCTTTTTTAAAGTCGTAATAAATCATAGCGCGTAAACCACGTCGACTGAGCTCCATTTTTGCAAGTGAATTCCCGTCAGATTCTCGGACAAATGATGCTCATTCAAATAAAAAGTAAATAACAGAAGTGTGTTCTATATTCAAATATGTCAATAAAAACCAACCTATAAGATGGTTTATAGCTTGCCAGTGTCAAATGAGAAAAGAGTATCGAACTTCTATTGGCATGCCCCTCGTATAACAGTAATTTTTGAATAAAAAATCCTCAGCAATATTTAAAGGTTGATTAAAACTAAACATAAAAATAATTAATTTAAATCTTTTTGTTCATGAAAACCTCATGTGGGGATTATTGCTAATAAATAAAGGAAAGAAAAACGGTAGCTCAGTTGGCAGAGCGTCCCGGGCGTTTACCCGAGGTCGCGGGTTCGATCCCCGCCTGTGTCGAAATTTTTCTTTCCTTTATTTATTCTTTATTTATTAGCAATAAAAATAATTTATTTGAAAAAAATAATTTATTGTATGTTATTTTAACGTCATGAATAACTCACCTATAACTTTTAATCTTATTTTCCTTCAGTTTCCGAAGGTGTAGTGTTTTAAAAAATCTTATATTTTTTTGTCAAAAATATTCTGATGTTAAGTTCTTTAAGAAGATCTGATAAACAACTTTTCCAAGCCATATAACCATTTCAGTGTATGTCTACCTAACTAACAAAACATGACTAAACGTAACAAAGGATCCACTAATTGATATTTAATTTATAATCCATATCAGAAGACTATCAACATTAACAGTTGGATTGACACAGTTAACAAGGGTTAATAATATGTTATACGGATATGGGTCTGAGAGACCCGGAGTTATGCGGTTTAGTGTTAATTGGATAAGGGTCAAGATGGGCTACCATACCCTCACTTTCATGTAGGAACAGTCAAACTAGGTACATTATTGCGGTATGTAATTTGAATTGTTTGCTAACCTATGTTTGAAATATTGATTCGAATCTACAACATATTAACCGCTTTGTTGAACTTATTACACTCATCCGCTTAAACTGGAATTCAATGTTAACGATGTAAATTATTATAGGAGTGGTAGAGGTAATAGTACTTCAGAACAATACGTGACTTATCGAACCTACACACAGCTTCTCATGCAGGCGACGTGAGTTCAAATCCCAAGTTAGGCCTACTCCAATTCGTCTTCCAAATTCCAATTTCTTAAGTTATGTGATTGGTTAATTTTTAAAGGTAATTTTTAAACATCGTAAAGAAACGCACATGGCTGAAAATATCTCATATTTTTTAGAAAAACTAGTACTTCTGCCATCCTTTGGGTATATCCCGCGTAAAAGTTCAGTTTGAGAAAAAATTGTTTTTATTGTGTAAAACTGAATATGTTTTATTGTAGTTTTATGCCTATATTTCCATAAAATAGCTTTAAAACCGCCTACAAATTAGCGAACCAAAACCATCACTCAAACTCCTTACCAACGCTCAACAAACATGAAAACCTCCGCACACATATTTCAGGCGTTAGAGGCGCACTATTAATTAGTGGTGCCAGCTCAGGCGCCCCAAGTATTTCCTCAGCCCAATTTGTTGGTAGGCACTCGTGATCTATTGCGGCCGGCCACAATGCAGCCAAATGAAATAACAACGGAACTGAGGCTGTGTGTGCTACAGATATACTGGTAAGTAATAATACACGAGTAAGGTGCTGGCTGAAAGTTAGTGCTGTGCGTATAACCCAGTTACCCCTACCGGGTGTCTTGACACCGTTAAAATTTTAAAAAAAGTACCTGCAAATTAAAATTGGTAATCATGATTTATGATTGTTATTACTCCCCTAATTTCGTTCAGTGTTTATTCAAGTTTAGCTAAGTGAAGAATTTGTAATTATTATATTATATTATATAATAAAAAGTATTGATTGTTAACTGTTCGTTATGCCATCACACAGGTAAGTTTTTTTGATATATTTTGTTATGGTACCTATTAATTTACAGTAGAAATTATAACTATGTGAATATAAGCAATAAAATTAACCAGTAGTTTCTGATTCTAATATTCAATTTCCACCTTCTTTTCATGAGTGTAAATCAAAGGCGTTGTAACACCTGGTTACAGGAGTATGGGCGTCTATGACACTCACAACTTTCAGTACAACAACTTTTGGACTGCGACCAGGAAACCGTCAAAATTAAGCGAAATTTTAGAGGAATTGGGGAAACTCGATTTTACAGCCTGAAAACGCGATCGCCGACATTAGCGATGAAGATTCAAGTTTCTGGAAGAAGACTATAGCATTGAAGGGGCAATGGTGCCCTACTATGGTGGCCATTGTTATAAACAATTTATTTAAGGCAAACCCATATGATGAGTGTAGAAACTTAAGGGTTGGTGCTACACGATTGGGCTATGTACTATAATTCGATCCGATCAAGAGCACTCAGCTACATTGCCACCGGCATATTTAGCCTAGGATGGAGTGTAATAATGCGATTCGCGGATGTGTTGCAATTACATCATCTAAAAATGGATTTCACATCTGTTTTTCGATAATTTCTTCTCATCGATACCACTTTTCCAAGAATTGATAAATAATCTGGAACTAAAATGTACAGGCACCAATCTGAAAAATCGTACCTCTAAATGCCCTTCGCCATCAAACAATGATTTCAAAAAAACCAAAAGAGTAACGTTTAAGTATAAATCAATTCAACCTGTAAATATTTTCGTTTATAAATGTAACGATAAAATAGTGTTGTTTCAGTTGCTTTATACTGTGACACTATAGAGCCATTATATAATGTTTTTTTCTACAGTTGAAAAAATACGTGCATCACGATCAACAACCCATTACAAAAAAAAAATGGAGAATATGGATGGGGTCAATCGATCTAATCTGATTAAAACAACGGTTTGTACCGTACCACAATACGTGGAAAGAAAGAAAGTGGCACTTTCCCCTTATTGCAAATTGTTTAGACATGTCACTTCATAATGCATGGCAGCTGTACAAGACTGAAAAAGGGGAGTTGGATCACCTTTCTTTTCGGAGTACTGTGGCAAGAAGTTTGCTTGAAACCAACAAGAGTGCGGCAAAACGTGGTCCATCTCCAACCCCTGCCAGTCATAGAGGTATGAGGGGAGTGATTGCATCATTTAGTTTAAAGATACCTACTAGCAAACTAGCAAAATTTGTTTCATCACCCAAAAATTGCTTATTGGCTTACCATGCTAAATAAAAAACACAAATCTACCACCCTATATACAATAATATTATAGGTACTAATATTGTATAATAATATTGTATAATATATTGTATATTTTAATACATTATATATATTGCTGTGTAGTGTCGGCTTAGAATAGCACTACCCCATTTCTTCTGGTGGGTGTACATAAGAGGCGACTAACGGTATTGGGGGCTTTTAAGAGATTTTTGGGCGATGCGGTTGGAATACCCTTCACCAACAACCTTTATTTTACCATCTTTTCCCCACACAACTTCCAAAAGTGGCTAGGGAATTTCTAATTCCTTAGCTCTGGCTTCAATCAATCATATCCAGTCAATTATAATTGCTTGCATTTTAATTTGAAATTGGTTTGCCATTGTCTTATTGCCCTGTAGTTTTACCGTGTAGTGCCGGCTTAGAATATCACTACCCTGTTGTAGTAAGAGGCGTATAAGGATATGGGACTTTTCAAAGTGGTTTCTGGGTGATGAGGCTGGAAACCCATCCCCAATGAAACTTAATTTCTACCATCTTTTCCCCTATCAACTTCGAAATGTGGCTGAGGAGTTTCTAGGTCTGAAGCTGTGGCTACTCCATTTTGGGATGTATGTCCGTGAGTATATGTATTTTCTTATTATGTGACTAATATGGTTTTTCTTGGTTCCTTTAAAAAATCTCAGTTTAACTCAACTTTTCTAAGCCATCTTAATTATTTTACTAACACGTTTATTTGTAAAAATCAACCTATCACGTTTTGTAACCAATACTGTATACTGCAAAATAATAATGTATACCTACCTATCCAAGTTCCCAACGAAACGCATTTCAATCTAAACTTGAGAAAACAAACACAGCGTAAAAATATTCCGCACTACCGCGGCATAGACAACGACACATTGTGGAAGTTTCGAGAATGTACACAAACTAGTCTGAACCGGCCAGACTTCGAACCGTTTCGAGGCGAGATATTGAAAAATAACTAGAGGATTATACAGAGGAACTAGATGCAGCTATGTGGGAATTGTTGGGAAACTTGGAACAACGCGGTTGTGTATGCGTGCCAATGTTTACTGAAATCTTGAAGAAGTACTTCGAAATACAAGTGATCTTGGCATTTATTCAAAGTTGTATAAAATTGAATATACTTTTTCAAATCTCTGAAATTGTATAAGTGGTGAGCAAAAAATTTATCTTGAATGCCGTGACGAAAACCAAAAATAAATAAAGTCAATTGACAAAGAAGAGATCAAAGTTAACGAATAGTTAAGGAAGTTCCAGACTGCCGTGGTCGAGTGGATAGGTGACTAGCTTTTCGGTCCGGAAGTTGCGGGTTTGATCCCCACTGAGAGCTACATTTATGTGATGAGAAGAAATGATTGTTTCTTAGTCTTTGATGTTATTTATATGTGTATTATATAATATTAGATATATCAATGAGTTGGTCTCATAATACAGGTCTTACTTAGTTAGGACCTAACTTATCTGTGTATAATATGTAATAAATGTCCATATATATAAATATATGGAAATGTTCTAGTTTATTTATTTACTTCATTTTATTTTAGCCTTATTTCAGGTGGTTTGCAAATTTCAATAAAATAATAACTAAATAGATGCTCATACGTATGCATTTTCAAATACTCAGATATTTCTAATTAAGTAACTTGAATTTAAAGGTAGTTTAGACAAAGGAATACAATCTTATTGTAATAGATCTAATTTCAATTTATTAACGACAATCTAAAACAATTGTAATGAAGAAAAGTTACACGTATTGTCACAAAATTTAGAGCCTAGTTAGAAATTCTAGTTTGTTTTTCTAATCAATCTTATTCTATCAGATAGTCAGAAAACATATCATTTATAAACAGTACAAATGACACTAAAAAACCACTCAGCAAACAAACTGACTAAATCGAATCGCATTCAGAGCTCGAGCGACATGTGAACTAACCGAGTGGACTCGATATGGTCGACGGAAACGTAGCGAGAGAAGAGACGCCATTCGAATTCGATTGCAATTCTGAATTGCGTTTTCAATTTTATTTATTCGTTGAGCAAACTTCTTGGTGGCGTATAGATGAATACTTTTGATGTTACTTTCAAAATTGAACGTATGTTTTGAATTTAGTGTATCTGAAAATATCTTATATCTTAGCCGTGTAGTGCCAGCTTGGAGTGACATTACCTCTTTCTACCCACGGGTGTCGTAATAGGATACTAAGGGTATGGGGCGATGGAGTTGGAGACCTATCACCAACGATACTTTATTTCAACCATCTTGTCCCGCATCAACTTCCAAATGTGGTAGAATAGTTTTATTGCTCTGAAGCTCTGGCTAACCCTTTTAAGGATTTATGGTCATGAGTATATATGTATGTATGTGTGTGCTCAAAGAGGCAGGTATCCGAAGTAAGTATGAAGAATAAAAGAGCATGTATAAAAGATTGATGTATGTGAACGAAGCCTGAGAGGTTTGTCAGGATCGTACAAAGTGGCGATCGATAGTCTCTGCTTACCCTAATGGGAACTAATGGCGTGAGTATATGTATTTATGTTTTGTAATTTTTCAACAAAGTATTTTTCTTTGGCATCGTCTCGCCAAGAGGGTAGATAACATACTAATTATTCTAAAAAAGTGTGTGGTGTCCTTAATGCGGCCAAAAGATGATAGATATGCAAATTTCTTGGCAGATACATTTTGTCAAAGACACAACATAGAAAACCGTATCCAAATACTCAGTCATATGAAAAAGTGTACCTTAACCGTACCATCAAAAGTTTGTCTAAAGAAGGCTTCTTCAGAGTTCTTCGGATTATCAAGTTACTTTATGTATCCACCAACTTTAAATACGATACAGAAAACTACTTGTAGCCCAGTGTCTGGTATCCGAATAAACTTTTTTTTTCATCAAAAATGGATATAATTAAAATAAAAGCCAAAAAGTTTAATTTTCAAAATTAAGTTAAATACTAACATTTTTTGAATGTCAAAATTTTAAATTTATCATTAATCCGTTGCTTCAAATAATCTGAAATAGCAACAAAGAGACTCTTTAGATTCTCATTTTTCCAAAATATGTTTTCTACAATTTTGGGTTTAACATATTTTTACTTTTTAAAAGATTTACTATAAGACAAAACCAAACGCTAGTTTGACATAATTAAACTAAATTGTCCATCACAAAAAATCACATAACGTGAGAAGAAAAATCCTCACCAAACAATTATTCCTGGGAATAACGAGGGAAGATTTATAGCTTTACGGACACGGTCAAGTGCGCGTTGGGTCTTTGTAGTTTAAAAAATCTTGAACATTGAAGTAAGATTTCTTTAAAAGCATTGCTTTAATTGCCTTTTAAAAGATGCCACTAGCAATTCCAATAAGTCAAAAGGAAGTTTGTTGAACATTTGGAGGGATAGTCCCATAAAGGAGTTACTTACTTTATTAAGTCTCTACTTCGGTTTGTTAAGTTTGTCCTTATTTTGAGTGTTAACAGTATGCCTATCACTACCTTTACTAAATTGGCCAATATGCTTTTTGGCATACATTAAATTAAATGCCAATATCTTTAATTTTTCGCGCTAAGAATACCTCGACCTTAATATGCAGATAGATCGGATAGCTCGCTTTCGTAAGACAAAAACTTTATGAACATCAGCCGCTTTACCCCATTATAAAATACCGTACGACATAATACTATGAAAATAACTGAAATAAACAATGCGAGCTGTTTCCATGTCTGCTATTCCTCTAATTTTACGCACGGCAGACGCTGCTCAGCTCAGCATTTTAGAAAGTGTTAGTATACGGGGTCCCAATCGCAACTTAGAATCGATTGTTATCCCTAGGAATTTTGCTAATTCTACTTTTTCACTGTCAATTGTTATATTTGAATCAACTTGCCTAACATTTGGTAAAGTAAATTTAATACATTTAGTTTTTTTGGCATGTAGAACCAGGTTATTTACAATAAACCAATGCAATACCAGTGAGATAGCTTTATTTACATCGTCAAGCGATGTAGGAGATCTCGCTACATAAAATATTATAGAAGTTTAATCTGCAAACATAACTATCTCAGAATACTTTTGTACCATGTATGGTAAATTATTTATGTAAATCAGAAACAGTAATGGGCCAAGTATAGCACCTTGAGGAACGCCCATCTCTATATTTCCATTAATATCAACCTTTAAAGTTCTCTTATTAAGATATGATGCCATTCATTTCAGAGCTTGCTCGTCAAAACCGTGATATTTAAGTTTAACCAACGCTATTACCTTTTTTACACAATCAAAAGCTTTTGTGAGGTTACAAAATATACCTAACGCATCCCGGGAGTTTTCCCATGAATTAAAATTATGTTTCATTAGTGACACTTAGTAAAACCATATTATTCGTCATGGAATATATAACCGTGATAGCCCAGTGGGTAGAACACTCGGTTATCGTGCAAACGACTAGTGTTCAAATCCTGGGTCGGGCCTACACCAATTTGTCTTTTCTAAAGACATATGTGTGGTTAATTTATCATGGTTGTTAACGGTGAGGGAAAACATCGTGAGGAAACCCACATGGCTGAGTTGTACTTAGTCATGTGACAGTGTATTCGTACAAAACGGCGATAGGCCTGCCCCCTATCACGTGAGTACACTGTCCATGCAAAACGTGGGTACTCTGAACACCAGGTGACAAAGTCACGTGATGTTCAGAAGTATTAGTACCTCTGCCAACCCCTTCGGGGATATTCGGCGTGAACGTTTATGTTATGTTATGTTATATATGTTATTATGTTATGAATATATTATGTTTGTTGAAATATAAAAGCATTTGGTTGGACATGATTTTCTCAAAAACTTTACTGAGAACTGGTAAAATAGAAATAGGCCTATAATTGGTAAAGTCCTGAATATCTCCTGATTTGTGTAGTGGGATGAGCCTACTTAACTTCAAACAGTTTGGAACTTCTCCTATATCTATAAATTTATTAAAAAGTATCATTAAATGGGGAGCGATTATATTTATTATTCTGTTTATGACGAAAACTGACATTCCTGTTATGTCTTCGGTTTTTTTTAAGGTTAATGGTTTTAAATTTTTAATTATATCATTAATGTCAACGTACTTAAAAGAAAGCTATGCTGTGGTTTTGGTAACGTTTTGTTCCAACAACTCAAGAGCTTTTTGGGGACATGAATTTAATTTCTCCGTTGTCTGAGTGAGGTAGTATTGTTATCTTGACTGTATGCTAAATGACTTTACTGTAAAATGTTAGCAATTTGTTATCTTGACTGTATCAGTTCATTATCTGATAATAAATTGAGATCATCCCCCGTAGCATGCGGCGTGTGAGAGCGAGTATGTCATGTGAGAAGTGAGATACTGACAGATTTTGTATGAGCAGTCTGTCAGTTTCTCACTTCTCATGTGACATACGCTCTCTCACAAACCTCATGCTACTCGTGCATGTGGGGATTTTAGTTTTCCAGTTTCACTGTTGATTATGTTTCAGACAGTCTCACTTTTTAATTTTGTTTTATACATCTAGATTTAGCTTCACCACAAACCTAACAAAAGAATATTTTGTGACATAATTACTAAAATCTTGGTTGAAGTTATAAGACTTTTCTCTATAAATGTTATATAGGTGATCTCTACTTATTCTAATCCCAGCCGTGGCCCATTCAGCAAAAGAGCATTTTGTATAACATAGTATTACCATAGTTATAAATACTTTGTTGAATTCTGTTTTTAGCTCATTGATGAATGAAAGACAATTCTCTAATGCTTCACTGCTTCTCATTGGAGGGCTGATGTTAGACCTAATATTATAAGACCAAAATAAAAATATAAGACACATAAATGCTTAACTTAATTAAAAATACGAAGAAATGTTCAAGCTTTTCGTTATGCGAATACAAAGGCAATAAATAATATTATAGGACGGGTAAACCGGGGGCAGACTGTAACTAGTTGTAGTAATATAGTCGTAAAATATTCGTATTTTAATAAAGGGTACATAGCCTCCGTCCACAGACCTTCATAAATCTCACAAAAACGAATATTATAATGCGTCGTTCGATTTCGCATTACCGGCAGATGGCGCTGCGGTGTTATTAGTTGGGCCCAACTAATGAAAAACTTGATATTGTAATCTTTTAAAGGTTATATTTTGAAGTTTACTTATCTATTTTTGAAATATAATACTATATGATGTAGCTTAAGTTATTTTATTTCGGTAAATCTAATACGCAAAATGGTTTTTGAGCGATGCGGTTGAAGACCCATCACCAACGATACTTTATTTCTACCATCTTATCATCTATCAAATTCCAAATGTGGCTGAGGAGTTTCTAGACCCAAAGCTCTGGCTACCCAATTTTGGAATTTATAACTGTGAGTATATGTATGTATGTATATACAAACAAAATGTAAATTTTATTTATTAGAAAACAGGGGTTGATACTTTAAGCATGGTCCTAAATCGGGTTAAAGCCATCTACAATTCATGTATTTTTAACGTTGAGTAAAATCATCGTGAGAAAACCCGCATGGTTAAGTAAATACAAAGCTGCTTTAGGCATGGCCCCCCTTACAAGTATGCTTACTCTGTCCAGGTAATTGTTTATACTCTGAGCAAGTAGCTACAAAATCTAAGATATCTCACATAGATTAAGACACACTTAAAATTAATTATAACATAATTATATGATAGAACAATATATATTCACATAATCACACAATACATTTCCATTAAGGTCGCGCGAGACTATATACATCGTTATTTTCTACTTTGTATAACTCTCGCGCTTAATTCAAAGTGTTTTTATACGGGATCTATACTATTACTCATACTTCCACTAAAGCAGATTTTTTGTTCATTTTATATGACTTCTATTTCATTCTGTATAGCTTTATTGTGTGACTTTGCTCACCCATTACAGACGTTATCATTCATTTAACTAAGTAAAGTTATAGCCTAATAATCATATTCAGTATAATATGATTACGTATGTTCTCTACATCCCATTAGAGCAGTAAACTATTACTGCGCAGGCTGTCAACACTCAATATTGGTAATTAGTCTGATTTATGAATCTTGACTGTATTAAGATCTCTCAAAGATAATGTATTGGTTTTGGTTCAGCAATTATTAATTCATCACAATATTAATCACAATTAACTGATAACAATCAAATTTACAGCTAAGAATAGTGTCATCACAGCGTTATTTAATCTAAGTCTTAATGATTCTACTTAACTCTTCGTGATAGCGTTAACATATAGAATAACTAAAATTAAAGTGAGTACCGTTATTTAGTGGAAATATTTCATCAGTAATTATTTTATGACAGTTTTCTTATCAGAATTTTGCCACGTTTAAACATTTTATACTACACGTAAAAAATATATTATATTTTGTTATTCTCAATATGGTCAGAAATTAATATATTTTAGCTTTAAAAAAGGCAATAACATACACACAGTATAAATCTGAGAGTAAAAATCAACACCCTGCATGCTTTTAATAAAATAATACCATAAAACTTATTATTAGATGCAATTAGCATGCACCTTCAAGAAGCAACAATCAATATATTGGACTTTTCATCATTCTACATCTTTCAAACCAGAACGGCCAGTTAAAACTTCATTTGAACTAAATACAACCGCGTTTTCACAACTACCCTCTATTAGCCGAACGATCCTAATATCCGGCAGATGCATCTCATCAATAAAATTGACACTTATGTCAGCAGCAGCCGCCCCTTTAATGGATTAAATTATGACATTATTATCTGCTAGGGGCAGTCAGCTTGGAATGGTTATCTGCAACCAATAGTGCGCAGTCTTGGTCGAGATTGCAGATTTTGTAGATGGAATGTTTTGTTGAGATAAGCTTATATCGAAAAAAAAGGGTGAGCTCATGTCATTTTGCAACATTAGCAGCGCTAACCAATAAAAAAATCTTAGTAATTAAAAACGATATTTTGAAATAGTGTCGGCTTAGAATAGCACTACCCCAATTCTTCCGGCAGGTGTACGTAAGAGGCGACTAACGGTATTGGGGCTTTTAAGGGAACATTGTGCGATGCGGTTGGAGACCCATCACTAACAACTTTTATTTAACCATCTTTTCCCTACTCAATTTTCCAAAAGTGGCTGAGGAATTTTCAATTCCTTAGCTCTGTCTACCTCTTCTAGGGATTTACAGCCGTGAGTATATGTATGTATGTATATTTTGAAATATCAAAATCAAAAATATCAAAAAATCATTTATTTATCAAAATTTACATCAACGAGAATCAACGGTCCCCACACTAGGTAAAATCCTGTATTGCAGGTGACCTTACATGATTGGCATACAGATTTTAAATCAAAACTATTATAACAGACAGAAAATTAAAATTAAATTACTACTATAACTAACAAAGAAAATTAAAAATCAATAATTATAAATCAAGTTTAAATTACTACTATACTAACAAACGTGTATTGTATTGTGTGAGTGTGCATGTGTGCGTGTAGGTATGTGTGTGTGTGTGTATGTGTGTGTGTGAGTGAGAAACAGAAATATAGATTGTATTTATTTTATTTTTGGACAGTTAAAAACTGTTCAGTATCATCATACGATAACTGTTTTAGCCAGTTTACAATGTGTCTTTTTAATTTGTACAAATTTAAGTCTTTAATATTTAATAATTTATTTATTTTGTTATAAACATATTTAGCTAAAAATATATAAAATCTCCCTGAAAATTCAGTCTTGAGTTTTGGTATTTGAAAAATGTTGTTTACATTTCTGCGGCTCTTTTCGTTCACCGATATTCTGGTACTACAACTACTTCTGTGCATTTGACTGATAATTCGCAAAATGTATATTTGTCTGACAGATAGTACATCTGCAGATTTATATAGCTCACTAGTAGGGTAAAGATAGGGTAAATTAAGACCAACTTTCAGAACGGCTCTCTGTGCCCTTTCTAAAGGCAAAAGTACAGTTTTAGCGCTTCCTCCCCAACTATCAATGCAATACGACAATATTGATTCACAAGTGCAAAGTAAATCATCTTAAAAGTAGTTTTATCGATAACATGTTTTAGATTGTTGAAAACAGCGATTAGTTTACGAACTCTAGAAGTAAGGAGTTGTACGTGTGGCCTAAAAGTAAGATGCTGATCGATGATTACACCTAAATATTTTACAGTAGAACATCTTTCCAATCTTTCACACTCACAGGTATCCCTATCATTGGATCTACAATTATTTTTATGAGCTATTATATCGATATCAGTTGCAGGCTGACCGTTTTTTCTTATACTGAAAGTGAGATAATTGGTTTTGCTACAATTAAGACTTAGCAAATTGTCTGACATCCAATGACGGACTTTATTAAACCCTGCCTGCGCATATTTACTAACAGTTTGCCAATTATCGCCCCAAAAAACTAATGCAGTATCATCTGCAAAAGTAAAAAGTCGTCCCTGATCCAACTTTAAATTACATAGATCATTTATGTACACTAGAAAAAGAGTAGGACCCAACACACTTCCTTGTGGAACACCGTAAGTAACATGATAGGTGTCACTAACCATTTCACCTAGTTTCACTGACTGTGTTCTGCTGGTCAAATAGTCCGTTAGCAATTCAAGCTGGACACCGCGAATGCCATAGTTTTCCAATTTTTTAAGCAAATATTCTATTGAAACGGTATCGAATGCTTTTGCTAAATCAATAAATATTCCAATGCATTTTCTTCCCGCATCCAAATTTTCAACAACCATGTTTGTTAGTTGGCTCACAGCATGCGAAGTTGATAAACCTCTACGAAATCCATACTGGTTTGAGGATAATATATTACAAGTCTCCAAATATTTCATTAATTGAGAGTTTATAACTTTTTCTAAAATTTTTGATAGGATGGGGAGAAGCGAAATAGGTCGGTAATTATTAAAAGAACATTTATCACCACCTTTGTGAACTGGTATTACAATCGCATGTTTAAGGATGTTAGGGAAAACACCATTAACGAAAGCCAGATTTATCAGATGTACTAGAGGACCATTTAAATAATATCTGTTCTGCTTAAAAATCGCCGATGAAATCATGTCGTGGCCTGTGGACGATTTACTATGAAGGCTATTTATGATAATGTCTACTTCAGTTAAGTTAGTTTCAAGCAACACGAATGAATTCATTTGATTAATTTTAGCATTGTCGCAGTCTATTTTGTTTGGATTGGATTTTCGGATGTCATTAGCAAGAGATTTCCCTATGTTTGCAAAATGTTTGTTTAGGTTTGTTGCTGTTTCTTGTGGTGATTTATCGCCTAGTAAGAGATCAATGGACTTTGTTTTTTTGGGTTTATAATTCGAAATTGAATTGATTACTTGCCACGTAGCTTTAATATTAGAAGCTCTAGCTTTCTCCAACTCACATTTTTCATAATTATGTTTTAATTTACGCAACAATGAATTACAAAAAATTCTATACCTGCTATAAGTTAGTTTAAGGACCAGATCTAGAGGGAACTTTTTTAATTTTTGATGCATCATATCTCTATTCTTCATACAACGGAGTAAACCGGGGGTTATCCAAGGCTTCAGAGCAATTTTTCGCCGGCTCAATGTCTTTACCTCTGTATTTTCTTTTACTATGTTGCTCACGATACTTATAAAACGATCTGTAGCTGAGTTGCAATCATTGTCATTTAATACTTGAGTGAAATCCGTTTTTTTAATAATGTTAGTTATTTCACAATAATTTATTTTTTGGATGGTATTTTTAATAATCCTATTCGGCTTAAGGGATTTAAAGGACAAGTATATTGTACTGTGATCGGTTAAAGTGTTCTCGATTACTAGTATTTTAGCAATGAAATTAGATTTTAGCATGACATGATCAAGACAAGCATCCTTTCTTGTAGGGAATTTATGTCCTGGCAAGAGACCATGTATTGATGTAAGGTTAAGATAGTGTTCGGCATGATAATTTAATGGATCACTTACAATATCTATATTCAAATCACCCAGCAAAATAACACTTTTAAATCTACTTAGAGATGACAACAGCAAGTCTAGAGAATGAATAAAATTTTCTTTTTTTTTAAAACTAGGAGAGCGGTATATGGAAACAATTGCTACAGAACTATCAATAATTGTGACAAGGCAGTTGGCATCTTTTATCTCTGGTTCATAAGAATAACAATTTATTCCATTTCTAATGTACGCAGCCACGCCGTCATTTTGATTAGAATTGGATTCTGTTGCAAAACTGCTGTAACCATTTAATATTGGCAAATTGTTAGTTTTTGATAACCAGCACTCAGTGAGGACAATAAAATCTGGTTCAGACTTTATTCTGGCTATAAGTGTTTGTAGACCAGAAAAATTACAGTTTATACTCCTGATATTTTGTACCAATATTTTAAGTTTTTGTTGGGATTCGATGTGTGCGGGAGCTTCCTCTGGAGTACATTTTATGGCATTTGCAAAACTAAGACTATCAAGTTCGTTTGTGACTTGTCTTACATCATCGTCAAGCACTTTAAAGTAGGAATAGTCATACAAATTCGATTTGAACAAAATGAGAAGAAAATGTAGAATGCTGAGTCGAGGGGAGGTCTTAGCTTTGCAGCAGAATCAATACAAAAATATAAATAAAATACTCTATCAATTATATAGACATAGTTCATGAATTGACTAAGACTTAGATTAAAATAAATATAAAAGTAATAATGTTTGTATAAAATGTGTAAAAAAGTCAGTGTAGAAAATGTATGTGTAAAGTGTATTAAAAAAATCACAACAGGTAGAAATTTTGCAGAAAAAATATAAATTAGTCTAAAAAAGAATTTGGCACATGAAATTAAAGAAAAGACGCCAATTTTAAACAAATTAAGTAGAAGATGGTCCAATCCGCTGTTCCAATTCCGCCAGAGAACGTATTGCGATTGCCGGCAATCCTTCTGCCTTCCTGACGAGTATCGAACCATTATTGGTCCACACATATCGAAAATTATGCAGTTTGGCTCTTGCTCTACTCTCACGAAAAAGTATCCGGTTGTATTTGGTAAGACGTTCATTAACATAAACTTTGAAACTAGATCCATTTATGAGGCCTTCTGTGTTCAGGTTTTTCCTACTCCTAGCCTGTTTGATAAATTTGTTTCTCGTAGCAAGTTTCGAAAATTTAATTACGATTGGTCTAGATAATTTGTTCCCATCAGTTTGTGGTTTTGTTGCGTTAATGGTTCTTGGGCCAGCACGTATCACTTTCTCAAAATCCTGCTCTGTTAGGTCTATACCTATTTTCTTTGACAATAACAATGGATCTATTTAGTAAACAGGCTTTTTAGCTGCGTAATGTCGGCTTATATGAGGCGTCTTACAGATTTGTGCTAATTTGCACGATTCTGGCAAACTTATCGAGCTTCGTCTACATTCATCAATCTTTTCATACATACATATACTCACGGCTAAAAATCCCTAGATGGGGTAGCCAGAGCTAAGGCTCAGAAATTCCTCAGCCACTTTTGTAAAGTTAAGTGGGGAAAAGATTGTAAAATAAAGATTGTTGGTGATGGGTCTCCAACGGCATCGCCCAAAACTCCTTTAATAGCCCAATACCGTTAGTCGCCTCTTACGTACACCCGCCGGAAGAATTGGGGTAGTGCTATTATAAGCCGACACTACACAGCAAATATATTGTTACATGTGTATGTTTTTGCACCATACATACCCTTTTATTCTTTACAGTTCGGGTATCATTTTTTATCATATTCCCTATTTGATCTAAATGTGTCCATGGTTGTGTTCCGTCTATATTTCCATTCAATTCATCAATTTGACTCATCCACATACTCTCTGTATGCCTAAACCATCAAAACATTCCTTTTTCTACCTTTGTACAGACCATCTTTGCAAAAAATACACCTGTTGCAATGAGGAAGTAGAAACTCAATCACAGTTAAGTAAGTTCAGGTTCCTTCTGAATGTCGTTGTCGACGGATTAGAAGTGTCATTGCGGCTTATCCTGGCTTTCCGAAGTTAAGATACTGGGATAAGTGATTGTTTTGTTGTTTTATACTTTAAAATCCTTCTTTTTCAATGTGTTTGTATACTGGGATTGTATTGATGCGTACATATACTTACGGCTTTAAATTGCAAAGAGGGGTAGTCAGAGCTTCAGAATTAAAACTTCTCAGCTACTTTTGTATTTTAAATGGAGTAATGTTCGTTAAATAAAGTTTAATCGTTGGTGTAAGTCTGCAGGAACGTCGCTCATAAGTCACTTAAAATATTTAAAACCCTAAGTTGCCCCTTACGATATACATATATACATACATATACTCACGGCTATAAATCCCTAGAAGGGGTAGCCAGAGCTAAGGAATTAGAAATTCCTCAGCCACTTTTGGAAATGTGAGTGGGGAAAAGATGGTAAAAATAAAAGTTTGTTGCTGATGGGTCTCCAACCGCATATTACGATATCTGCGGGAAAAATGGGTTAGTGCTATTTTAAGTCGCCACTACTCAGCTGGTATATAGTACAGACATAAAAGTTGAGTATTTTAGCAACAAATAAAAGATGAAAGCTAAAAATATATTCCAAAGCTCTCAAGCAATGTAAATTATTTAGCCCAGTAAAAGCGCCGGTAAGTGAAATGAAAAGAAAATGGCGTCTCGCAAATGCAAGACTCGGAAATTCTACTCAAGACGTTTTATTACCCACATGTTTATGAATCATAAAATATTTCATGAAGCCGACTTATATTTCTGGATACCTGTTGCAAGAGAAGGGTAAATCAATTACCAACATACACACACACAACACAAACGTTCAAGCTGTCTATTCCCGAAGGGGTTGGAGGTACTAATACTTTTTAACATCACGTGACATTGTCACCTGGTGTTCAAAATACCCACGTTTTGCTTGGATACGGTACTCACGTGATAGAGGACAGGCCTATCGCCGTTTTGTACAAATTCACTGTTACATGAATAAATACAACTCGGCCATGTGGGTTTCCTCATGATGTTTTCCTCACCGTTAAGAACCAAGATAAATTAACCACACATACGTCTTTAGAAAAGTAGAAGAAGGGATTCGAACCCTCATCTTCTGTACGATAAGCGGTGTTCTACCCACTGAACTACCACAGAAAGGCAAGCACGAGTGCTCTTATGTCGACACGATAACGATTAGAATGAGATGGCAGTATACGATACTATGTAAGTGCGTAAGAGATGGCTGCTTTATCCCACGCGATAACTAGTTTAAACACCGCTTATACTAGCCGGGCTGGTGTTACAAATCATGGAATATGACTATGCTGACTATAGTCCATGATTGGTTTTTCAGAGCTTAGGCCTTATTTTTTCACTTGTAGGGGACCGTAGCTTCGTATATTAAGTGTTTTTTTTTAATATGAGGTTTCTTCAATAACTCCTCATAAAATTTTTCGTGATTGAATAGCCTATGTTACTTCTGAATATTATAGTTTTCTTGTTATAAAGGAACTGTTCAAATTGGTGTATTGGTTTTGCAGCCTTTTAAAATAAACACGAAATAAATATTTACTTGATTACACATTTTATATTACAAATTTTTACATTACATTATATATTAATTATTAAAATCTGCTGCGCATAATTCCGAATTCAAATAAGATTTTAACAAAGGTAAGGATTTTTTTCGACATTATTAGTATTGAAAAGTGTTCATATATTTTATTTTATAAACTTATATTGTTTAAAAAAAATCAAATAACTTTTCTAAATGACTAGTACTTCAGGTTATCTCTTTTGTAATTTAAAATATAAAACTAACTATTTGAGACAATTGACTATTTAATTAAAAACCCTACAAGTGATTTTACTTTAAAATTTCCTGCATAAAATGATTTCGATTATATATACAATAATTTCTAAATTACCGATATCTTATCAGCATATGGGCGATCGCGCGGCAGCCGACGCAGCAATTTTAAGCGCCCAGTACACAATGGCCCACGATGGGCCACGCTTCGCAATTGGCAATTGTAGGCCACGATCAATTGGTGTTCACACAATGGCCCATTGCTCATTACTGCCTGGCAATCCACTTGCGACGGACGTCGAAGTAATTATGGCTGCAGCTATTTATTTATTATTATGTATGTAATTTATTTTATTTATGGCGCTATTTATGTTATTTTTACGTCATATAGTGATTATAAATACATTTTGCAATAAAATATTCCAAAAATGTATAAGTATCTATGAGCGGCCGGTGACGAACTAAACAATGGCCCACTGTGGAAACACCACCGGCCATGCTACGCCACGATTCCTTTGAAGTGTGCCCGAAAAACCGACAACTTCGCCATTGCGCGCCATTGCGCGCCACGATCGGCAATTGTCCGCCATCATGCACCATTGCCCCCTGTACACAGTGGCGATGGCGAGCAGTGGGCCATCGTCCGCCATTGTGTACTGGCCGCTTTAGCCTCAGTGCGATCGTAGCGAGGGAAAGAAAAGAAACATACCTTGTCTCTTTCTATCCAATGCACGCTAGAGGAAATGAAAGAGAGAGGGAGGGGAACCGCGACCTTGAAAACGTCGAGCGACCGGCGAGCAGCGACACTTACCAGTAATATAACAATATAGTAAGACGACGCTCGTACAATGTCGCCGAAACCGAAAGACATTATAATTGAAATCAAAAATAGACCTGAATTATGGCTGACTTCTCATCGATTATACAGGAACAGGAGTGCAAAGGCTAAGGCGTGGAAAGAAATCGTTTCTAAACTTAATACTAATGGTAAATATAAAACTATATATTTTTTATATTGTTCGCGCGACCAATTCCCTCAAGTGTGACGTACGTACGCTCGCGCTGTCAGTTGTGTGACGTAGATTGCTGTTGCGGAATGAACTTTATACTGCAGAACTTAAGTATGATTATTGTATAACGCGAAGTGGTGCAGTATCGGCTTTGAGTACCACTACCCATTTGTGTTCGTAAGAGGGGACTAAGGGTATTGGGGTATTTTAAGTGATTTTTGTGCGATATGGAGGGCGACCCATCAACAACAACATTAATTTTATAATATTTTCCCCATTCAACTTCCTAAACTTATTCCATCTTCTTATCCTGAAGCCTTGGTTACACCGTCTGGGAATTTATAGCCGGCAGTGTAAGTTTAAGGTATGTTTTAAATTGTAATGTATGTGTACTTCTAACTTTAAGATACGCTGCATGTGTAGTTTTATAATAATGAAACATATAATAGAATACTATAGCATGTGAAAAGTAAAAAAAAAAATTTTTTTTTATTTTTACAGAAGACACTTTGAAAAAGCGCTGGAAACATTTAAAAGATGTGTACAGAAAAGCGCTCAAAAAGCAGCAAAACCGATCTGAATCCGAAGGCCCGTGGGAGTGCTCCTGGCAATACTTTGATATGATGTCATTCGTCAGAGACGAGATCACATCTTCCACCCCTGGCCCTTCAACTTCCACTGCCGAAGACATCACCCCAAAAATTGAGTTTTCAGAAAGTGATATAGAAATAGAATACAACCAATTTTCTCCCCAAGAGTCTTCTAACTCCCAACAATCATTGCCTTCAAGAAAGAGAAGACGAACAGAAGATGTAGATGATAACAGGATGTTTCTGATGGAAACAGATGTTAATGAAGACCCGAATCCACTTGGGCCAAGTGTTGATAACCAGGTCAATGATGAAGACTACTTTTATTTAAAAAGTATCTTACCTTACATGAAGATGATGACTCAGTTACAGAAATTGCGGTTTCGCGGAAGAATTAACGATTTAATTATAGAAATACTGCATGAGAGTTGAAACTTAAATGTAAAATAGATTAATCAGCCTTTTGTATCCACTTTTGTTGTGCATCATATTAGTAAATTGTGAAGATAAAATTTAAGAAATCAAATTGCGTACAAAACTATAAAAATGTTACAATTTTATTTAGTTATTACTTTTAAATTATTTTAATGAAATTACGTTGAAGAATTATAATGAAACAAAATAGATATGCTAGTTTAGTCGCTGACGTATTCCGAAAAGGGAAATAGGAAATTAATATATGTCATTGATTATCATAAGCTAGTTTTTATTTGTATCTGACATACATATACTAACAATATGTGACTCAAAAAGGTCGTAGCCAGAGCTTCAGAATCAGTAATTTCTCAGCCACTTGGTAATTGAGTGGATAAGAGAAAGAATAAAGGATAATCCTGACTAACATATTATTATTTTTAATATCTCGGTATTGTGACATCAACCGTTCTTCGTTTTCCAATATTTTCCTTACTAAACTTACAAAAGTGGTTCAAGAATTACCTCTTCTTAAGCTATGACTTCCATTTATAGCCGTACGATGCATGTAGAATGTTAAATACTGTGTAGTGTAAGCTCAGAATAGGCCTACGCCATTTCTTCTCTTGGGTGATTGTCAGAACCACTAAGGATATTAGGACTTTTTAGGTAAATTATGTGCGATGCGGTTGGAGACCCATCAACAAAAACATTATTTTACAATCTTTTCTCAACTTAACTTGCAAAAGTATAGAATTTTCAAATTTTGAAGCTTTGGCTTCTCCTCTTAGAGATTTGTAGTCGTGAGTATATGTATGTATGTACGATGTATGAATGTTTCTTTTGCCCTTTTAATTTACGCAAATGGCTAGTATTGATAGAATTACCACATACCACAATTTTCACTGTCACTTTCATTCTGGGATTTATTAATATCGTAATAAAGTTATATATATATGCTCTTATTTATGTCGGTAAACCCTACACAAAAAGAGTACGTAATAAGGTTTTTAATTAAAAGCGTAATGAAGTGGAAGGCTGTTTCAGCGGTAGGTTTATAGGCTATATATTTTACCGCCATTATTTATAAGAACAGAGCTCAACCATAAAATACTTCTTGTAGTGTAGCTTAAATAAAAAAATAGGCGCACACCATATCATTATGTTTTTTAGTATTTAAATAAATATTCTTTCAAATTGATTTTTTTTCGCCGTGTAGTGTCGGCTTAGAATAGCACTACCCCGTTTCTACCGATGGGTGTACGTATGAGGCGACTAACGATTTTTGGGCGATGCGGTTGGAGACCCATCACCAACAACCTTTATTTAACCATCTTCTCCCCACACAACTTTCCAAAAGTGGCTGAGGAATTTCTAATTCCTTAGCTCTGGCTACCCCTTCTAGGGATTTACAGCCGTGAGTATATGTATGTATGTATGTGAATTTTTGTCGTATATCCATTATAAGATGCACATATGCGATCCTTGATTTTATCATCCTTACCCCCTCAGTATGGTTGTATTGTGCCAGCATCTAACAAACAAGCCTAATTTGTTTTGTGTGCAATATTTAATGCAATTTTTTCATATACGCTTCGTAATTTTTCTCGCTCCACACTGTACAATTGCTTTGCATAATTGATTATTTTGCAACCAGCTCGTACTATTTAATAATACAACAAGATTACACCGTAAAGTTCTGTGGTTTTAACGGCAACTTAAAATAACTAAAAATACAGGTGTAATAGTTGATATTAACCAACAGATGTCCACTGCTAAACATAGAGCTTCCCAAAATATATCTATAAATACTACTGCTATACTGCCCTCATATATTAGCTTCCCGCAACTTTCGCCAAACAAGGCGAACGACCTTGTTTGAGGCCTACTAATACTTACTTACTTATACTCACGCCCATTATTCCCATTGTGGTAGGCACAGACTATCGATCGCCACTTAGTACGATCTTGACAAACGTCTCTTACTTCCCTTACATTCATTATTCTTCTCATACATGCTCTTTTATTCTTCTCACTTCGGACCCCCGCCTTTATAAGAACGTTTTCTATCTGGTCAAGAAACGTTTTACGTTTTAGTGGGCCTACTAATATTTTGTACAATATGCCTTGCCCATGCTACTTAAGTTTCACAACTCTTTGAGCTGTCAGTTACCATGGTTATTCTATGGGTCTCTTCATTATGGAGTTGATGGCGTATTAAAACGGGTACGTAATACTAGGCTAATTCAAAATTTCAATCTGCTGTTATTGACGGATCAAAATCAACGCCAAACTAATTGATTCCACAAAATCATCGGCTGATAAAGTGGTGACTACAGACATTAGTGTAGGCGCTCGTGATTTAACGCAAACATGGGCACAAGTTCCAAATTAAGCTAACAAAACTATTGTCGCAGCTCATGCGGGGGCCAGGAAACATTATGTAGTCAATAAGAGGGTTCAATGGAGCTGTAAAAAATACGAATATTTTTATACTAAATGAGTCTTAATCTACGATTATATTATAATTAGAAAAATGTTGTCTTATGAATGAACAGACTCTTTAGACGCTTAATTAACTTTTGATCACAATTGAAAAGAAGCAGAAATAATATATAAAACAGCATCCTAAGTGCAAAAGTGATAATTGTGCGTATTTTTCTTCAGATATTATTACAATTTTGTTTGAATTTTTGGGACTTTTTTGTTTTAGTGATGCTTTGGGACGGTAAATTAATACCATTCTCTCTTTCTGTCCAAAGAGGAACAGTAATTGAATTTGTCGTTTAGATATTTTAATAGAAATTCCGCACAAGCATAGTCCAAGCGATCCAGTATTCTATTTTATAATGAATCGCTACTTTCAAAGGCACATAAAACGCACTGAGTGTCGACACGTTATGTCCAAAGATTACCACTCCGCAATGTTGGCAGCGCTGCAATTGCGCGGCTTATCAAGTTGGCAGCACTGCGCGTCGTAAACATGGCCGCCGCATTCAGTTGCACGAATTATTTTACTTATCATGTCTTTTTAACATTTTGATATGAGTTTTTTTATGAGGGTCATTATCATACAACATTCACAGAAACAATTTCATAATCTTGTTTGATTTTACTGAATATGTTCACATTATTTTCCATATCATTTTTAAACTTTACCTAAGATGATAAAAATAAACTTTACACAGTATTTGTATCTTAACCTTAAAATTATGTTAAATTTGTTACTTAAACTCTCGAACCCAAACGTTCACACCGGAGGAGGTGGCAATACTTATAAACATTACGTGAAATTGTCACCTGGTGTTCAGAGTACCCACATGTAATAAAAGTAATTAAAATAATATTTCTCACAAGCAACAACAATTTGGAGGAATGACATTACTTTTGGTGCGTCTCTCGGCTATAAGAACCTTTTGTTTGAAATGAAATTTTAGATTTTAAAATCAATTGAATTGGTTTTATATATTTTTAAAAAGCATCGGTTATAAAATACCCGCAATCAGAGACAAAACGATTTTATATTATGGCACGTTGTTTTTTACACTAACTTGTTTTTTTTTAAATTGAATCTGACAGTAAAAAGACATAGTTAACTCGCGATATGGTTTGTGATGACCCACTGATTATACGATTTCGTAGCGACATTTTACAGATAGATAATTTCGGTTAAAACCGAAATGAATACAAACTCAAAAGTAAATAAAACATCTATCGTGAACTCCGGAAAACGTAGGTTTACACATTGTAGTTTCGACTTAATCCCACTTCAACTAAATGTTCGTCCATAAAACGAACAAGTACAAATTGAAATGTCATCCTCAACTATGCCAACTGTTTATGGTTTTACGACATTTAATTAATTCGGGTATTACTGTGTGTGGGTAATTAAGATTTAATAGCAATCAAATATATGGTATTTCATAAATCATATACCGTATAATCATACCAGAGAATTACCCCTCACTTGCGAAAAACAATATAATTACGATGGCGAAAGTCCGCAGTGAAAATAATAAAAAGGCTTGGATGAGAAGAATGATAAATGTGACAGAAGCAAGAGATATTTGCCTGGATCGTACAAAGTGGCGATCAGCCCGGCTAGCACGAGCCGTGTTTAAACTAGTTATCGCGTGGGATAAAGCAGCCATCTCTTACGCACTTACTTAGTATCGTATACTGCCATCTCATTCTAACCGTTATCGTGTCAATAAAATACCGCTCGTGCTTGCCTTCAGTGGTCAACTCCGAACACCGAAAACGATAATTAGCATACTTATCTCTTCTACCCATTTTAACATTTATTACTTTCTCCCTCGCACGATCGAATACTCCGATTTTGACATTTTGATATGTATAGAACAATATAAATATTGGCGCTTTCTATTCTATGTAACCAACGACAACTACGAAGGTACGAATATCACCATGTATTCTCATATAACACAATTGTTAAAAAAAATATTCGATCGAGCGAGGGAGAAAGAAATAAATTTTAATATGGGTTAGAAGATATAAGTATGCCTATTATCATTCTCGATGTGCAAAGTTGACCCTCTGTATATAGTCTCTGTCTACCTCAATGGGAAAAACAGGCGTGAGTATAAATAAGTGAGTAAGTAACGAAAAATTACATAAACTCTGTCTCATTTAACTCCTATTATAAATTTAGAAAATTTATTCTTGGAACCGACTAGAATCAAAACATGTTTAGATAATGTATTTACTAATGCAGATTTTTCAAGTAAAAGTGTTATAAATAAACTAAAGTCTGATCACAGCGGCCTTTTTGTTAGCTTTCCTCTAGAGATACCAGAACCAAAAATTGTTATTAAAAAAAGGCATATTACTGCTAGTAAAGTAGAAAAATATATAAGTATAATAAGCTCTAAGTTGCCTACATGTACAATTAATAAAAACCCAAATACTAGCTATGATATTTTTTATAACGTTCTGATAAATGAGTTTAATAAAGTTTTTAATGTAAAAAATGTAACTATAACCACTAAATTTAAGTTTTGTGAGTGGGCAACTCCAAGTATTTATAGATCGAGAGAAAAACTCTTCGATTTATATGATCAGAAAGCTTATAGTAATAATAATGAATTGAGGGAATATGTAAAAAAATACTCAAATATATTTAATAAAGTATGTAAAGAGGCTAAAGCCAGATACCTAAGCCGACGTATCCGAACATCCGATAATAAAGTTAAAACAGTGTGGAATATTATCAACACCCAAACAGGCCGAGGTAAACCATGTGATCAGGAGTTCTGTGTTCGATCTGATCAAGGTCTGACTACCTCTAATGAGAAAATAGCTTGTATTTTTGAAAAATATTTTACTGACATACCATCAAAAACAACTGAAAATTTAAACGCATCGGTTGTAAAACCTCAACACTTGTTACAACAAAATGTTGATAGTTGCGAAACTTTGTTTTGTTTTAAAGATGTCAGCCCTACAGATATCGAAAAATGTTTTAAATCATTTAAATTGAAAAGTTCTGAGGACATTTGGGGTATGTCGGTGAAAGTTTGCCATAATTTTATTGTAACTTTGTCTCCATATTTAGCAGACATATTTAATGAATGTATAAGAAATAAAATATTTCCAAATCTCATGAAACATAGTAAAATTGTACCTCTTCTTAAATCCGGAGGAGATAAAATTAGTCCTGATGGTTATAGACCCATATCTATTCTGCCAGTTTTAAGTAAAATATTTGAAAAACTAATGTTCAATCAAATGCTTTTGCATTTCGCTTCTAACCAATTGTTTCATCCAAAACAATTTGGCTTTACAAAGGGCCGCTCTACCACCGATGCAGGCGTTGCCTTAATGAAACATATCTTTGATTCGTGGGAACGTAAAAATGATGCTATTGGTTTGTTTTGCGATCTTACGAAGGCATTTGATTGTGCAGATCATGAAATCCTTTTTATTAAATTAGAACATTATGGCATACAAGGTGACGCACTTAAATTAATAAAGTCTTACTTTTCGGATCGGATACAGAAAGTGCAAATCAATAATACAATATCACCTGGAACTCATGTAAAAATAGGTGTTCCGCAGGGTTCTATTTTGGGCCCATTTTTATTCTTGGTTTATATTAATGATTTGGCGTTCATGGTCGAGAAAATGTCCGAGATAGTGTTATTTGCTGATGATACTTCCTTAGTATTTGACGTTAAAAGAAATAATGAGAATATTGACGAGGTGAATAACACGGTTTCACAGATTCAAACATGGTTTGCTTCCAATAATCTTGTACTGAATGGCAAAAAAACTAAATGCATCAAATTTGTATTACCCAATGTTAAGAGCGTTGATAAAGAAATAATTTTAAATAATGAAAATATAGTTTATTCGGATGACACAGTTTTCTTAGGGATAACTCTAGACTCCAAGCTCCAATGGGGACCCCACATTAGCTCACTAGCTGGCAGGCTAAGTAGTGCTGCATATGCCGTTAGGAAAATAAGACATTTGACAGATGTACAGACAGCTCGATTAGTTTATTACAGCTATTTTCATAGTGTAATGTCTTACGGTATTTTACTCTGGGGCAGAGCGGCTGATGTTGGTTCCATATTTATTCTCCAAAAGAGAGCAATAAGAGCTATATACAATTTGAGATCCCGAGATTCCCTGAGGGAATTGTTTAAAACAATAAATATAATGACGCTGCCATGTCAATATATTTATGAAAATATTATGTATGTAAGAAAGAATCAGGCCTCTTTTGTGAAAAATTGTGACAGACATATTCGAAACCTGAGAGACAACAATAAAATTTCAGTACCAAAATACAGATTGTCAAAAGTAAATACATCTTTCATGGGGTTATGCGTAAAAATGTATAATAAAATACCTGAGGACATTTTAAATTTATCAGAAACAAAATTCAAAACAGTAGTTAAAAGAAATCTTAGTTCGAAAGCCTATTACAATGTTAATGATTACATTAATGATGAAGTGGCTTGGTGTCGTCAGGGCTCTGTGCAGGATGTTTCCGGGCTAACACCAAAATTGTAATGGACGTAAAAAAAAGATGTGTGTTGACGAGTTTCTTACGGGTTCTTCTCTCAACAAAACACCTTCCGAATCCGAAGTAAACTTAGTATTAAGTTGAAATTTGACGTTCAAAAAACAAAGATTTATCTTTTTACTTTGAAATAAATGATTATTTTATTTTATTTTATTTTATTTTATTTTAAGTCGTTGAAACGATACATTTAAAATCAAAAACAAATATGCAACTCTGACGCTGTAAATACTAAAAATAATATACACTGAGTAAAACTTTAGCACTGTTCACAAAAGATTTAAATCAATTCATTATAATGTATCATTATAAATGAATTCATTTAAATCTTTTTGTTCATGAAAACCTCATGTGGGGATTATTACTAATAAATAAAGAATAAATAAAGGAAAGAATAATTTTGACACAGGCGGGAATCGAACCCGCGACCTCGGGTATACGCCCCGACGCTCTATCTCGCTACGACGCTCGACGCGTATACCCGAGGTCGCGGGTTCGATTCCCGCCTGTGTCAAAATTATTCTTTTCTTTATTTATTAATAAATGAATTGACTCCTCTTAAATATTTTTGATACAGTTTTCAGTAAAAAACTGTCTTCACACCCACTTTTTGCCAAAAAGATACAAACTCTACAAGCCAAAAATATGAACATTACCGCGAGAAAGCTACCGAACACGATAGCCAACCCTTCCACAGCTCATAACCAAACAATGTCGGATACAAATCACGATTAGTCATCACCCCAGTTGGATTAAGAGGCAAATATTTGGCACTAGAATCTGGCACTAGACGCATTGGGAAGGGAGCCATGAATTTGCATAGACAACGGCATTTACATACAGCGTACAAATACTAATAAATAATAATGCATGAGATTAAAGATTTATAATATATATTGCCGTGTAGTGCCGGCTTAGAATGTCTACCCCTTTTTACCTATGGGTGTCGTAAGAGATGAATAAAGGTATGGGGCTATTTTAAGAGGTTTTTGGGCGATGCGGTTGAAGACCTATCACCAACGATACTTTATTACTATCATCTTCTCAAAATCATCATCATCTATCAACTTCCAAATGTGGCTAAAGAGTTTTTAGCTCTGAAGCTCTGGCTACCCCCTTTTTAACCGATTTCAAAAAAAGCAGGGTTCTCAATTCGAAACGTATTTTTTTTATGTTTGTACACCGATTATTTCTCCATTTATGAACTGATTTTAATTTTTAATAAAAAAACTTATTTCGTCGGTTTTCTTTATGTTAAAAAATATTTTATAGGATTCATGGCTGTGAGTACAATTATGTATGTATGTAACATATATCACTGTTAAAGCGTAGTGAAAAGCTAATAAGTTGACTAAAATCATGATCTCATAATATTTAGGGTATATAGACTTAATGTTGGAGACTGCAAAAAAAAATTGGTAATTTATGAGTAGGAATTACTACTCCATTGCTGACCATATAACCAGCTATGTAGTGTAGGATTAGAATAGCACTATCCTATTACTGCCCTAAAAGATGATATTGTAAGAAAGATAGAAAAAGGAATGTTGAGATGGTTTTGGGCACATAGAGAGGATGGATGACAGTAAATTGGTGAAAGAGATATATAGAGCCAATGTGGAAGGTAATGTTAGTAGAGGACGACCTCGGAGGACACATTTGGATCAAATAGAAAATGTGCTCAAAAAGGCAGGTGTCCGCAGTATGAAGAATAAAAGAGCATGAATGAAAAGATTGATGGATGTAAACGAAGCCAGAGAGGTTTCAGGCGGCGAGGAGCCAGGATCGAAGTGGCGATCGATAGTCTCTGCCTACCCCAATGGGAACTAACGGCGTGAGAATATGTATGTATGTATTACTGCCCGTGAGTGTCCGTAAGAGACGACTGTGGGTATTGGGGCTTTTTAAGCGATTGCTTAGCGATGCGGTTGGAGACCCATCACCGAGAACCTTAGTTTTACAATCCTTTCCTTACTTAACTTCCCAAAGTGGCTGACGAATTTCGTATTCTGAAGCTCTGGCTACCCATTTCAAAGATTTATAACCGTGAGTATAATGTATGTATGTATGTATTGCTGACCATGGGAATCTACTAGGAATCTAAGATTGGAAACTACAACTTGGAAGATTGGTGAAACTTATGTGTTTGAATTTTACTGGTTCCCATATCATTTTCCGGAACTGGGTAAGAAGTATCGGTTCTTTTTAATTTTATTACATCTTTTTGGGATTAGATAGATAGCCTTAGATTTAGCTACTATTAATGGATAGATAAATGTTACTAAGGAATAAACGAAAATTTTTCACATAAAAGCGTACCTCGTCCTAAGGAAATGTGTACATAATAAAGTAAGTAACAATAAACTATTTATTTTACCACTAAAATTAAAAAAAATGAACTTTATACAATTAACCCAAGTGATTCGTTTAGACAGAAGTTTAGATTATCTTGTAGACTTCTGTATCGACCATAAGACCTATCCTGATAAACCTCTCTCTATTTTATTGTCTCACCCCTTTTTACTCCCATTACCCAATCCCATTCATAAACTCTTCCTCCTCAAAAATTCACTTGTGTGTTAGTTGCATGAAGTCAAAGTGTTCCTCTGCCTCTGCCATAGCTAACAGACTACAAACCCCGATGGATTCCAGCACTAATGATTTCTAGACACAGAGCCAAAGCAAACAGCGCGAGCAAACAAAGGAAGCTGACGTGTTTAACAATGCGGGATGCGTCCTGATAACAGTTTCAACACTGCAACTCAATTGCGACCAGTCTGTTTTGTTTAGTGGTCCGTAGAATTGATTTACTTTGATGGCGCTATTTTGTTCATTTGCTGGTTATCGAAAAGCTGCTTTTAATGTTATGACTTATTCGTATAGATTGTTTAAAAAAAAAACCTCAAAAAGGACTAAGTAAAAATTATTTATTTTTACCTTCTCTAATGCTTTTCTAATGACTTTTCTATATATATTTATTTAATCCTTTACTCAAACTCAACTCAAACGTTCACGCCGTATTCCCCTAAGGGGTTGGTAGTGGTACAAATACTTCTTGAAACCCACATTTCTAAATACAACTTAGCCATGTGGGTTTCCTCACGATGTTTTGCCTCACCGTTAACAACCATGATAAATTACTCACAACTATGACAAATTGGATAGGCTTGACCCGGGATTTGAACCCTCATACACGATAAGCTGTGTTGGCTGGAATCCTTTATTCTAACAATTCCAACAAATATGTAATCAAGTTCAAATTATTACTTTTTCACAAAAAAAATACATTTTATAGTATCTAAATTTGTAATTCCAACACAACATAATAAAACGATTCTACCATTTTGTATGTTGAAATGTACAGAAAACACAAAAACAATAATAATATTTCGATACCGACGACCCGCTAAGAAAACAGTCGCAGTGATCTTTCACTTATCATCTTTTCTTAAATAATTTACTACTAGAAATAACAGATTCTTATCTGTTATTTCTAGTAGTAAATTATTTAGTTTCCCTCTTAAGTACTTTAAATTCAAATTCTTTCAAAACAACTTTAATGCTTTTGATGCAGACTAGGGTGTGCAACAGTTTTTATAAATCGTAGACTGTTTTTCTATTTAACCGTCATATCATAACCCTTACCATCTTATCTTTAACGAAAAAAGGACTTTATTTTTGTTATGTGTCTTCACTTTATCTTAATTATTTTTTTAACCGTAAAGTGATACAAACGAATAAAAGAGTGACAAAATAGTATTCACAAACTGGTTATTATGCTGCCGTTGTCCGTCTTTTATGTAGAGGCATTAGCTGTTATGCCTAATTTACGCTCACGGAATGTGATAGTTACTTCTTTGCTCGTGCTATTAACGAGTATGCAGAAACCAAAGCAAGAGTTAATGTTAATAACCTGACCGAAATACTCAAAATAACAAACAAAGGATAGAAAAATTTCGCACTGGACGCCATTGACACTGTAGCTCAATTGGCAGAGCGACGGGGGCGTATACCCGAGGTCGCGGGTTCGATCCTCGCCAGTGTCGAAAATTTTTCTTTCCTTTATTTATCCTTTATTTTTTTTGAGATACTCAGTTTGATTTCGTCAGCATGATTTTAAATAGTCTTGCACACATAACATGACATCATTGCACTAACAATATAATTTGAACATTAAAACACAGATATAATTGTCACCCTACACCCGTGACGTGCCATCCGTCCCATCTTCGATCAGTATGCAAATACAAATCTGCTTAGCGGGCGCGATGCTCGCTTGTTTACGACCGGCTGCCACCGCCTGCCAGTGGAGGGTGCTCGCCGTGTAAAGGGAATTACTCATCTACACCGAAATAATACTTACATGTTGTGAAGTGTCGTGTAATGAAGTATGTGAATAAATATTTTGTTACATACATTGCATGAATTTAGCAAAAATATATTGTTAAGGGAAAAAAACGTTGATTATTCTTTTTGGGAAGACTAATAGCAAATTATTCATATCAATGCTTAACGGGCTCGATGCTCACTTGTTTACGACCGGCTGCCGGTGCCTGCCAGTGGAAGGTGCTCGCCGTGTAATGGGAATTACGGAATTACTCATCTTCGCCAGAATAATACTTCAGTGCCTGCTGTGAAGTGTCGTGTAATGAAGTATGTGAATAATTCATATGTAACATAAATAGAATATAGCAGATGATATTGAAAATATATTCTTAAGGATTAAATAATTTGGTAACAGCGACTCAAGGCCAAGAACAAAAATTTATTAAAGTCCATACCAATCAGAACTCACAAGCAATCATAAGTAATTTTAACAATTGATTTGATTCAGTGAAGTCTTACACATTCACGCGACGTTTATCGTAATTGTTCCTTTTGACGCAGTATTTATAAACACACATTTTATATAATTTGAATGTTTTTGTTCATGAAAACCTCATGTGGGGATTATAAAACATTCAAATTATGTGATAGTTAGGCGTTCTCAACATTTGCATTCTATCTGAAAAGGTAGACAAGTGGCCTACCGAATTTGTAAAAAATTCGGAGGTAGGGAACGCAAACACTACTTCAAAAGTGTTAAAAGAAACAAAGAAGAATTTCGCGCTGGCAGCCATTGACACGGTAGCTCAATGGCAGAGCGACGGGGGCGTATACCCGAGGTCGCGGGTTCGATCGCCGCCTGTGTCGAAATTTTTCTTTCGTTTACTTATTCTTTATTTATTACACATTTTATATCTTCGCAGAGATAATTTAATTTAAAAATACTTAAATATTAAACTATAACCCATGAAAACGCTTTACCAAGAAGTTCTTTCCAGCCATGCAAAATAATTGAATCTATATACAAAGCCTCTACTTCCTATCAGCATACATTATTTCACTATTTCTTTATTTAGAGCTCAGTGAACAAGAACTGTATAAATTTTTCGAGCAAATTTCCTTTCCCTCGCGGCGTCGTGTTTGATGTCACATCATGTCGGTTGCGAGTTAAGTCTCCCTGCCTTTGAGGGTAGTTGGCAATTTTCATATCACAAATATTGTTCTATTCATGGAACTACGCTAAGCTTCATGTTGTTATGACTGATATACTTATGAGGGGTTTTATTAAAAATGCGTTTTCTTTTTGTGCGGTTTAAATGAGAGCGGTTTTATGAGGAAGTTAGATAAACTTAAATACTTTTTTATCGTATGTATATAACTATGTACTAAAAGAAACCATAAAGTTAAGTGGGCAGAACACCCACGTATCGTTCAGACGATGAGAGTTCAAATCCCGGGTCGGGCCTACACCAATTTCTCTTTTCTCAAGACATATGTGTGTTTAGTTTACCACGGTTATTAACGGGGTAAGAAAACATCGTGAGGCAACCCACATGGCTGAGTTGTACTAAGTCATGTGACAGTGAATTTGCACAAGCAGCCTATCACGTGAGTATAATATCTAAGCAAAACGGGCAAATCTCTGAACATCAGGTAACAATGTCACGTGATGTTTAGAAGTTAGTACCTCTGCCAACCCATAGGGGGATACATGGCGTGAACGTTTTATTTTTAATTGAGTTTGGTTCATAACTATAACGCCTACCAATATGAAGATAATTGTGACGGTAGCGATAGGTGTTCATCGAGGAATCATCAAAATCATCGAGAGCATACCATTGGAAATTAATGGTGTGAGTGTATTTAAGCTAAACAATGACAACCAGTTAAGAAATTTCAATTAACAACATTAAACTCAGTTGGAATTTTCCATAAAGTTTGCTGAACTATGCTTCAAAGGCACTTTCTTTCAATGTCAATAGTCTACACACCCGCACATGGCCAGAATGGTGGAATATGGCCGCACCCCATATACGCTGGTAGGATTAAGAAGATAATCTCAAATTGGGTAGCCAGAGCTTCAATAAAAGAACTTTTGGTGATGATACATCTATAATTTTCTTCTTATATTAGCCTTTCTACCCACGGGTGTCGTAAGATGCGACTAAGGGTATGGGGCTGTTATGGGCGATGCGGTTGGAGGCCCATTCCCAACGATTTCGTTCTAGCATCTAGTCTCCTATAAACTTCCAAATGAGGCTGAGGAGTTTCAAGTTCTAGAGCTCTTGCTACCCATTTATGAAATTTATGACCGTGAGTAAATGTATGAATGTATATAAGGAAAGAAAAAAAATAACATAGGCGGGAATCGAACCCGCGACCTCGGGTATACGCCCCGACGCTCTGCCAATTGAGCCACTATGAAAAGATAGACAAGTGGCCTTCCGAATTAGTAAAAATTCGGAGGTAGGAAACGCAAACACTACTTAAACGTGTTGTTAAAATGTATTATATATCTATCTCTACAACAATCGCTCACTGTATTCTTAAAATGCTTTAGGTTCCTCTCTAAGTCGCCGCAAACGTAATTAATACGATTGTCCTTAAAAATTTGGGACCAAAGAAAAAATATATATATCAAATCGGAACCATTTACCCGATATTATAGACGAGCTTCGGAAAATGTTGTGACATACATTTGAATAGACGAGACGTCTTACTTTGATAGATGGGTAGATATTAAATACTTATCCTCTAGTAAGTAATATATCATATCACGCATTTATTAAATTACATACATACATATAGTCACGCCTTAAATCCCTAAAAGGGGTAGCCAGAGCTGAGAAATTAGAAATTCCTCAGCCACTTTTGGAATTTGAGTGTGGAAAAGATGTTAGAATAAAGGTTGTTGGTGATGGGTCTCCCACCGCATCGCACAAAAATCCCTTAAAAAGCCCCAATTCCGTTAGTCTCCTCTTACATACACACACCGGAAGAAATGGGGTAGTGCTATTCTATGCCGACACTACACAGCTTATTATTAAATTAATCTTGAATAAGTGAGCTTACAATTGCAAATATTGTTTCAGATGACAGTGAGTATTAATTTCTATTAGAGATGATACATAATTTCCCATAAAAACTGATTTTAGTAATTACTCAATAATTAAATATATAATCACTGCCATTAAACCCAAGAAAGAGTATCCACAGCTTTAGAACTAGAAACTCCTCAGCCACATTTAGAAGTTCAAAGGGGACAAAATGGTCTACCATTTTCTAAATAATGGTATAAATGGTAATCGTTGGTGATGGGTATCCAGCCGCATCGCCCGAAAACCCCTCTAGAAAGCTCCATACCGTTAGTTACCTCTTACGACACCCATGGGTAGAAACTGATAGTGACATTCTAAGCCGGCCCCTACTGTAAAGCTCGAAAAAAGAAGAAAAACCGCCCACTGTATTAAAAAATCATTATTTTACAAACTCCCCACATACATTGAATTAAAAAACTGAAACCCATTTACAAGCACTAAATAAATGTCGATAAATAATAAAGAGCCCTTTAAACCAACAGCGTTCCACTTTCATCGCAAACCGCGTTCAATCGCCCGCGGCTATTTCCCGGGTGTAATAATTCAAACAAATACTGGTAAGTGAAGGAGTGCATTTCATACGATGACGATGCATTCGCTCGCGGCGGTTTTTTGAGCTGTGCGTACACTTGAAACGTTTTAGTAGCAGTTTTTATTATTTGCGTTTGATAGTTGAATGATTAATCTAGATTGATTCTGTAAAACATACATAGAGACCAACGGTTAAAAATCCCTTGAATTTGTAGCCAAAACGACGGAATAAAAAAAACTTTGCCACTTTTGGATGTTCAAAGATTTTAGGGATGATGCAACCGCCCAAAAATTATTTTAAAAGTTCCAATACCCGAACATCTATGAAGAAAATGGGGAAGTACTATTCTAAGCCAATACTACGATTCTTTAATAATTCGTACAAATACTGGTAAGCCAAGGAGTGTATTTTAATACGATGACGATGCAATCGCCTGTGGCGGTTTTTGTGAGCGTGTACACTTGCCGTGTAGTGCCGGCTTAGAATGTCGCTACCCCTTCCTACCCACGGGTGTCGTAAGAGGCGACTAAGGTTATCGGGGCTTTTAATTGGATTTTTGGGCGATGCGGTTGGAGACCCATCACCAAAAACCTTTATTTTACCGCCTTTTCCCTACTCAACTTCCAAAAGTGGCTGAGGAATTTATAATTCCTTGGCTCTAGCTACCGCTTCTAGGGAATTATAGCCGTGAGTATATGTATGTATGTACACTTGAATCATTTTATTAGCGATTTTTATTATTTTCATTTGCTTGATTAATATTTAAGATAGATTAATTCAAAATTTATTTGTAAGAAATATTGTAAATTTCATTCCCATATATTTCAATGAAGGATAAAGATCAAACTTACTGGAATAGAAATACAGATTGAACGTCATTAATTAAGCCTTTTTTATGTTGTTCACAATTAAAAACTGTCTTCATACAGAGTAAAAGTAGAAACTAAAAAATATTATGATCTTATTCGATATAATAAAACGCACATGTTTCCCAAGACTGTGTGCGCATAGCTTAATGACGTAGCGGACTGTCCCGAACAAGGTTCAGTTATTTAAACAGAAGTTTGTTTGGAACAACATGTTGCTGTATGGGAATTTGATGCGCGAACTTTTAACATAAACTTTTTGGATTACAACATTTTGCTTTCGTTGTGCTGAGATGATGTTTCTAATTTTAGTTGGATCATTATGATTAAACTATTCCTTTAATTATGCTTTCTATGTTCTAATTTATATAATATATGAAAAGTGTGGTGTGAAAGATGATATTGTAAGAAAGATAGAAAAAGGAATGATGAGATGGTTTGGGCACATAGAGAGGATGGATGATAGAAAATTGGTAAAAGGGATCTATAGAGCTAGTGTGTATGGTAATGTTAGTAGAGGACGACCACGGAGAACACACTTTGACCAAATTGAGAGTGTGCTCAAAAGGCTGGCGTCCGAAGTATGAAGAACAAAAGAGCATGTATGAAAAGATTGATGGATGTAAACGAAGCTAGAGGGGTTTGTCAGGATCGTACGAAGTGGCGATCGATAGTCTCTGCCTACCCCAATGGGAATTAATGGCGTGAGTATATGTATTTATGTATGTATGTATGTTCTAATATATTAAATGTGAAACCTTGACAGCTCAGCGGGAACTCCACTATGCTTCTCATGCAGGAGATTTGAGTTAAAAACCTGAGTTTGGCCTGTCGATAGCCCACCACGTAAAAACACTATACAAGCAAAACGTGTGTACTTTGAACATCAGTCAAACACAAAAAAACAAGGTGGCAAAAATGACTCGTGATGTTCGAAACTTCAACTTCCTCCCGTATTCATTACTACTAGTCGGACATACATACAGTGGCAAATAATTCAGTGGTCTAAGGTTATTAGTTCTTGTTACTCTAGTGAGCGATTGGATTTGACTATGATACTCCGATACAATTGCAATCTTAACTTTATCGTAAACATTAATAATTTTACAATATTGGAATAAATCGTTATAATTATTTTTAAATTTACATTTTATTTTATAGGGAACAATTACTTTCAGAAGTCTTAATTGTAGGTCATATATATTTTGTAGATAGGTTTTGTATGTTCTGCCATAACTAGTGTGCCTATGGGTTTAGTTGAAAATACATAATAATTATGACCTACAACGTTAAGTGTTTTTAATTTGATCTTAAACAAAAGCACTAATGAAGATTTAAATATGAATCACTACTTGTCACTACTACTGATTACTTGCCTAATACGCAAGTCAGCTTTTTTATAGTTGGCACTTGAGAGATTTTTTATTATGTCTTTGTCGTTAAACAAATAGCACCGCTGGATTTTTTTTACTATTTCGATATTTAATTATAAATAGATTTTTTAAAATTCAAATTCAAAAAAGTGGGCGCACTTATAAAATAAGTTTGACAAATATGAAATCATAAAGTCATGGAATGAATTTTAATATACTATAAAATCACAAATCAATGGCTATTCAGTCTGATTATGACAGCCACATAATGATTGGCTTTCAAAAACTAAACGCAACAACCACCACACTAACGTGTTAATTCAGAACGACTGATCATCACGTGATCCGCATCAGAACAGCACCACTTCATGAAATTTGATGATATTCAAATGAAAATTCAATCCTGAAACAGCCGCATAGTAGCTGTATATCGGCTGCATTTCGCTAATTTGAGCCTAAACGACATGCTGGTTAGCTGCTGTATAATGGTCGGATTAATTGCGTATTAGGTGCGGCGGCGTATGACGAAAACAGATGCTGAATAACGAATATTTTAATGGCATAATTGTTTGGGAATTCCCGACTATTTCGCTGGACATTTGTAATTAAAATATTGTGTGTTTACATTAAATGAATTGAAAATGATGATTGTTGTTAATTGACTTTTCTTCTCATAAATATGTATATAAAATGCTTTCTAAACGGATGTATTCAAAAATACTGCGTAATTTATTATTATATTATTACCCGGATGATTTAAATCAATTTAAAACAGGGAACCCATGTACCTGGTGTCATTATAATCAATAAATTGATTTGATTTTAAGAAGGTTAGGAAATGAAAAGGGATATAACAATAAAAAGTATTTTTTGATAGATTAAATTAGTTCATTTATGATTTAAAATTTCGTAGTAAAAATAATAAAGTAGCATAAGTAAGAAGAATGATAAATGTGATAGAAGAAAGAGAGATTTACCTGGATCATTCATTTCGACTCACTAGTAAAGGGTTTCGTAGCAGCAGGCGCCGCCGGTGTGGGCAGATATTTAGAGTGGAAAGTAATATTTTCGATTACAAATATAAATGTAAACTTAATATCTTTGTCTTATTGACGGTCTGAAATTTATGCGTGGTTTTGAAAAACGAATCATATCTTATTAATACCATTTTATATTGTTAAAATTAAGAAAATCCCATTATTTTTCTAATAATTTTAAGAAAAGTCAATATAACTAATGGAAAACCATGTTATAAATTGACTTAACCAAAATAAAACTGTTATATTTGAATGTACATCATTGTGAATTTTCAACTGCTTAATCGCATAATTTAAATATTATATATAATTTTATATTTAATTTATATTTTATTATATTTATTCTTTATTTATTTGCTTAATCACATTTGTTTCAAAAACAAAGTACTGTGGCATAGGGACAGTCAAACTGTGGAATTTATGAGGGGATTGTTTTTACCCTTTGGCTACGAGACCTTAAAAAGGATATTTATGTATCTACCACTACGTCTGAGTTATTGAAAATATGGTGAGTGTTGACTTTAGTTTATCAAGCTCTTATTTTCCAGTATTAATAACAGATAAATACATATTATCGCGACTATATATCCTGAAAAGGGGTAGTCAGAGCTTCAGAATTAGAAATACTTCAACTACTTTTGGAATTAGAGTGGTAGGAGTTTAAGTAATAATACTATTCACTGCTTTACCTTTCTTGCCAATAAATTGTTCCACATTTTTTTATTTACAACATACATACATACATACATATACTCACGCCATTAGTTGCCATTGGGGTAGGCAGAGACTATTGATCGCTACTTAGTACGATCCTGACAAACCTCTCTAGCTTCGTTTACATCCATCAATCTTTTCATACATGCTCTTTTATTCTTCATACTACCGACGCCTGCCTTTTTGAGCACACTCTCAATTTGGTCCAAGTATGTTCTCCGTGGTCGTCCTCTACTAACATTACCATCCACACTAGTTTTATAGATCACTTTTACCAATTTTCTATCATCCATCCTCTCTATGTGCCCAAAACATCTCAACATTCCATTATTTTATCCAACATTTTATTCACAAGTTCTAATTTATTAGTTTTTTTTATAAAACACAGTTTGTTTAAATATGGTCTGTAAAAACTTATGTTAAGCGACAATTCTATAAAGAGTTTAAACTACCAAAAAGTTGTCAACCAAACTTCCCGCGTATCATCCGACCTCTCATAAATCTCAAAAACTATATTTCAAAAAAACAATGCTCACAACTGCATGCAGTTTGCAAAACAAAATGGCGGCTCAAGATAGCGAATTATATTTTTCACTTGTCTCGATCTCGCTCGCTGCTACAATGGTGCTGTTTAAATATTAAACGCACATTTTACTGGACTGTACTAAAATGCGGTAAATACTATACTTTTAAACTTAAGAAGAAAATGGAAATGAAGTAAAGAATATTCTTGTCATGATACCCAACTTATTTTCATAACTTCATCATAACAGTTATAATAAAGATTTTTCTTTTTTATATATTTTTTTTTTCAGATGCGGTGTTTTACTAATCTCAGTCTCATCGAAATCAGAAGTTTTAGTTTTGGAATTAATACCCATGTATAAAGACAGTATTCATACAAAGCCATTAATTACTTAGTTCAAGTATTACGTTTTTTGAACTTTCGCGATTGCACATTACACTTAAAACAACTATGGATTTTCGGATGTTGAACACGGTGTTAAAAACTATGTTTAAAACGCGATTAAAGATCCAAAAATAATTAGTTGTTCTGTAAGTTCAAGTATTTTGATAATTTAATTGGAAAAAGCTACTGTAAAGTACAATTGAATAGAAACTCGACAATAAGGCTAAGGATTTTAGGCATTAAAAAATATTGTTTTTTTATCATAAGCATTTTCTTGATGTACCATAGACAATTTAAAAAATCAAAACATTTCAAAATATTTTCATAATGAAAGACATAATAGCACACAGCCACTTAAACCTGTAAAATTTAAAACGTTTATAATGCTTCAAACATGCCCAGATTAAATTATAACGTGATAAAAACATAATATAGACTCATATACTCACGGCTATAAATTCCTAGAAGGGGTAGCCAGAGCTAAGGAATTAAAAATTCCTCAGCCATTTTTGGAAATTGAGTGGGGAAAAGATGGTATAGTAAAGGTTGTTGGTGATGGGTCTCCAGCCGCATCGCCCAAAAATCCCTTAAAAGCCCCAATACCGTTAGTCGCCTCTTACGTACACCCATCGGTAGAAACGGGGTAGTCCTATTCTAAGCCGACACTACACGGCAATAAAAAATAACGGTGATAAAAAATAAATATAATATGGTAAAAACAATAGAGGGCATCCAAATCCGAATGCGCGGGAAAACTCAGCCGATACAAAGTAACAAGTTACCCAGTTTTAATCTCGAGCAGAATGGCAGTCAGCATTACCATAGAACAAAGCGCAGATAATATAAACGCTGGGGTTGTTGCAGTTATTCCTACTTAGCGGCTGATAGGAATTAACACTGCTTTCTGCGCCTAATTTGCACGATAATGCAAGCATGTTTATATAAGTTAATGAAATCTTAGTTGATAGTAGAGACGAGTTTCTGAGTTGCCTAGATTACTATTAATGGTTTCTGATTGCTTCAGGAAATGTAGACATGCATCACATGTGAGTATATATAACACTGATGCTTTCTTTTCTTGCCTTATTATATATGTCTGCTGTGCAGTGTCAGCTTAGAATAGCAATACCCCATTTCTACCCGCGGGTGTTCGTAAAAGGCAACTAAGGGTATTGGGGCTTTTTAAGTGCATTGTGTGGGCGATGCCATTGAAAACCCATCATCAAAAACCTTTATTTTGCTATTTTTCCCTAATCAACTTTCAAAAGTGACTGAAGTTTTTTTTTATTCCGAAGCTCTGGCTACACCTTCTAGGGAATTATATCCGTGAGTATATTTATATATAAAAATATGGAGAAACGCATTTGTATGTCTAATGTCTGTAGAGATTTATTCTTAACCTTGTCGTAATATATTTTCTAATGAAGCAAAAAGATGCCATATTCTCAACAACAAAACTTAAGTCTCTCCCACAACCTTCTAATAAACTTCCGCACACAGTATGTTCATGTACTGTCAGGACACTACTATAAATATAAAAGTTGTATAAGATATCTCATGTCTTGTAAAGTCCCCACAAAGACACTTCATAGCTGCAATAAAGGATACAATATTACTCCGTAAGTTTCAGCTCGGCGCGTAAACAGGATCAAGGGAGATTCGCTACGTATTACGCCATTTTGTTTATGCTGGTTTGGCTTATATGACAATAATGTTGCATGTTTGAGTTGCTGTCTAGTATGTGAAAAAGAAAATGAAAATTTTAAATGTGCGTTTTGAAATGACCATGGAAGTTTTGAAATTTAAAATGAGGTTTTTTAGAATTGGCATTGATATTTTTTAATCAGAGGAATATTTATTATCGAAGTACATACATACATATACTCACGGCTATAAATCCCTAAAAGGGGTAGCTAGAGCTAAGGAATCAAAAATTCCTCAGCCACTTTTGGAAGTTGCGTGGGGAAAAGATGGTAAAATAAAGGTTGTTGGTGATGGGTCTCCAACCGCTTTGCCCAAAAATCCCTTAAAAGCCCCAATACCGTTAGTCGCCTCTTCCGTACACCCACCGGAAGAAATGGGGTAGTGCTATTCTAAGCCGACACTATACAGCAGTATCGAAGTATTGAAGTTATAGTATACCAGTATTGTAATGGAGATATATATATATATATGTTTAGCAACATTTAACAACAAAGGATTGATTTGCCGTGAGTAGAAACGAGATTATTATGGTAACAAGCGGGATTATTGAATGATTAATAAAATATAGAACAATATTTAGCTAAACGTTTTACGGTGGTGCTCTTTTTAAATATTTATTAGTCATATTCCTGTAAAAGGTTAGAGCTTATTGAGCATTTTTAACTTATCTTTTGTAACTGACTATGAACTTCACTTGCTTGTGACTTGCTTGATTGAGTCTATTCACAAATATCTCAGAAAACCGTTTTCAGGGTAACTACAATACTAAACCAACCATTTGCGTAATAAATTGCTTACAGTTAAGCACATAGTTCTCGGGAGCAGTTCTATGGAGCCTAAAAAAAGTAATTTTAGGCAATGGAGAGGTCTATGTAAGGAGTTTCACTATGTGACCGGCGAGAGCTGTAGAAAAACGGGGGTAAATTTCATAGCCGAAATTGATGTACTTGCAGAAAATAAATAGCAATGGACCAAACACGATGCATGAAGAGTTGAGAACCGTTTGGCTGATCTAGTCTACCTTTTACCTCTGTCGTTTCTTAAACGTTTTATGTGAAATTAAATTATCGGGTTCGTAGGCAAATTTTATAATAAAAATAATCTGAGATTTCTTTCAAATCAACCCCAGTCATAACAATCATAGATTCCAATTGAACATTCACGACGAGTAGCCGTCATAAAGACGAGCAGTGGAGATAAAACGTAAAATATTATGTGCGCACCAACTTTTATTACGCAACTCTCAACTCCGCTGTACCTCGTACATACTAACTGCTTGCTTATGTCTGAAACGTATTAACATACGTATTCGATGCTATTTCTTAGTTGCAATTGGTTTTTTCAATTCATATATTTATTTATTTATTTTTATTAGGAACATCTACAGCGACATAAGTAATAATACACAGTTAATAATGGAAATCAAGTAAAGCCAATAACAGATGTTCACAAATGTACAGAAAACATATCTAACAATAATCTCGTTTTTATGTTACATTTGATGAGCCTAGAACTTATAGAATATTACTACAAGCTAATAAGCAAATTTTTAACACATGTTTTTTTTACAGCAGGTAACTCTAACAAATACATACAATTTTAAGAGGAAATAAAATAGATATTAACAACAATATTTAAAGCAATTTTTTTTTATCCACGATATCTCAAGGGTGTGTGTATGTATGTATGTGTGTATTTAAAATATTACTTAAACAGAGGAGTGAACTGTTTGCATTTATTGAAGTTGAAGAAACCAAAATTTAAATAAATATTAATGTAATTATTTTTTTTAATTTGATAAGAGAAGTAAAAAAGGCGCTAACAAGGGGTTTAAATAAAAGCAAATTGTTTGAGTTTATTAACGTCAAACTAAACAAAACATAAATGAATTTTGATGAAGAATCATCAAGGCTTTCTACAATAGAAAAAAATCTGTGCTTAAATTAGATAAAGCTTATGTCGGAGGTCTAATTAAGAAAGAAATAGTAGAAAAATTAAAAAAAAAATTTACACACCTACATGTCTTAAGAATAATAATAAGAATCTTATTTATTCTGAATCTCTAAAAATCATCTCTTTAAATTTAAAACAACATTAAAACATGATCAAATGCGGTTGTAATTGTACGCAGACAATACATTGTACATAAAAGCATTCAGTGAATGACCCCTTATATAATTTACGATCAGCAGTTGGATCACACGGCATTTGAATAATTAAACAGGCTGCCCTCGAAGAGAGGAGTGAGGAGTGAGGAAATACACGTGTGAGGGTGTGAGCCTGATGGAATTTTAACTGCAACACCGATAAAATGTGGTCATGTGTATAACGTTTATTTGCTAACAATATAGGGATTATCCAAAGACAAAAAAAAACTGTTGCATTTTTTTTTTCAGTTACTCTTGGAATTTTAGCGGACAAAAAAAGTTGTTAAATAAAGGATAAGCAACCCACGTCACTCAACATCACTCAAAGTTGCCTCTTAGGGTTTCTCACGGCAATATTAGGCTAAGTGCTATTCTTAGCCGACATAACCCACTATTGTATCGCCTCAGAATCTTATAAGCTATATTTCTATGCTCGATACAAATTAAAAAACCACGAACTCCAAACTACAAAAAAAACAGGATACAGTCGCCCGTAGAATCTTCTTAATTTTAAAACTCATTTCAATATCTATCAATTTACCACAATATTTTACAAAATAAAACGGCTTGCCAACTCGAATCATACTTCGAAACCGTCTTCAAATAAATAAAGTTACAATATCTTTCCATCTTTCTAATTAACCAATCTGGTAGAAAAGTGAGGAAATCAGTTAATAGCAGCATTCAAGAGTTCTCCCTTCTATATTTTGCCGGATTACATTGCTTTCCGAGTGGCCTATTAAAACTTTCCTATGCAAATTTTGGGTGGTTTTAATGACAATTTTGATATTATAATTTTGTTAAATGACGCTTTGGCTGGGGGATTAATGTTTTTGTATGGTTGTTTAGACAGGCGGCAGTTCTAATTGAAAGGTACTTAAGTTGAGGAAATTGATGACGATGCATTAGGTTTTAGCAAATTTTGGTGATGGTGACATATTACATATATGACATAATTTTAAACGATTTTTTTGGATTGCCGTGTAGTTGCTGGCTTAGAATGTCGCTACCCCTTTCTACCCACGGGTGTCGTAAGAGGCGACTAAGGGTATTGGGGCTTTTTATTGGATTTTTGGGCGATGCGGTTGGAGACCCATTACCAAAACCTTTATTTTTACCATCTTTTCCCCACTCAACTTCCAAAAGTGGCTGAGGAATTTATAATTCCTTAGCTCTGGCTATCCTTTCTAGGGAAATATAGCCGTGAGTATATGTATGTATGTATATTTTATAAATAGACAAAAATCAAGCGTATCGTATTTTTGCACGTAAACACATTGAGTTCATCAGTTTGCTGTGAAGTGTCGACATGGAAAAACTATTTACCCATTTTTTTCCGTTAACTTAGGATATAGGGGCTTTTTAAGTGAATTTTGATTTGATTGGAGATGCAGATGGAGTGAAGACTTATTACCAACAAAATTTATTTTAGATTTTCCCCACTCAATTTGCAAAAGTAGCTGAAGAAATTATAAAGGAAATGAGGTTATTGTATCGTTAAGTTAGTACATTTGTAATTTTATAGGAAAAAACTTGGTCTGTGTAATATTTGCGAGTATATATTTTGATAACATTTATATTGCTGTGTAGTGTCGGCTTAAAATAGCACTGCCCCATTTCTTTCGGTGGGTGTACGTAAAAGGCGACTAACGGTATTGGGGCTTTTAAGGGATTTTTGGGCGATGCGGTTGGAGACCCATCAGCAACAGCCTTAATTTCACCATCTTTTCCCCAAGCAACTTTCCAAAAGTGGCTGAGGAATTTCTAATTCCTTAGCTCTGGCTACCTCTTCTAGAGATTTATAGCCGTGAGTATATTTATGTATGTATGTATGTAACATTTATATATACTGGCATAGACTTAAAATATTATTATTGCATTTTTTAAAGATATGCTCTATATATTTATACTATTACAAACTAACTATTTGAGACATAAAAAGATACCGTCGGATTAGGTCTGACATGTCATTCCATCCCATACAACCTTAAACAGAGCTAAGCTCTCCTCTACAAGTTTACTAAACATATTTCCACAAAGCTTAAACCGAGAACCGCGGGCGATGCTAAAACAGCATTTCTCAAGATAAGCTACTCAATAATATATCATCCAAGTTTTGCACAGATTTGTCAACAAGACAACCGCACTTTACAAGTTGCCAAAATTCTTGAATGCAAGTAAATCGTTCGCAACACACATATTTTAGCGTTCGTTGGGGCGACTTGCGTAAACATTACGCTCATGGGTGCCTTCCAAGATGGCCGCCGAATGTAAATATTTTAAGAATAAGAAACTGACTGTAGCGAGACAAGATAAAAATGTTAAGGGTTAGAATACACTGATGGAAAGGAGATAATAATATAATAACTCATCTAGCTAGAAGTAAACCTTTTTTCTTATACGTAATTCAGAGTGTATATTTTTTTGTGTTTTAGAGAATAGCATGTACCAACTAAGCTATAAGTGCTATAACATCTTAATATACAAATATTAATAAGTCACTACCGCTAAATATTTAGCAGAATTATGCGGAGTAACTAATTAATTTTTGTATTGCTATGGATTTCCGCAAAGTAACGCCTGATTCAATCCAACATCTTTGTATTTTGTAAAAAAAAAAATAAGTTTTAAATGTCGTCAAATAATATAACTTTGACTTATTAGTCTTCAGTAACACTGTTTTTTTTGGATGATATTACACGATTTTTTAAAGATAGTATCAGTTTCATTTCTTTCCATTCATCAATATTATATCTAATTATGAAGTATTTTACTATTCTATTAGTTTGTGTACCGACACGTGATAGCTCAGTGGGTCAAAAAAAGTCAAAAAAAAGTCAAAAAGTTTATTTTTCAAAATTAAGTTAAAAATTAACATTTTTTGAACGTCAAATTTTTTAAATTTATCATTAGTCCGTTGCTTCGGAAGGTGTTCGTAAAGAGAAGAAGCAACAAAGAAACTCTTTACATTCACATTTTTTCATTTTTTCAAAACATGGTTTGTACAATTTCAGTTTATTAACATGTTTTTACTTTATAAAAGATTTTCTATGCGACAAAACCAAACGCTAGTTTGACATATTTAAAATAAATTGTCCATCACAAAAACCAATCACATAACGTGAGAAGAAAAATCCTCACCAGACAATTATTCCTAGGAATAACGAGGGAAGATTTATAGCTTTACGGACACGGTCATGTGCGCGTTGGGTCCTTGTCGTTTAAAAAAATCTTGAACACTGTAGTAAGACTTCTTTAAAAGCATGGCTTTTATTGCCTTTTTAAAAGATGCCACAGGCAATTCCAATATGTCAGAAGGAAGTTTGTTGAACATTTTCAGAAGGTAGAACAGCGCTTAACGTGCAGACGACTAGTGTTCTAATCTCAGGTCACGCCTACACCAATTTGTCTCTTCTAAAGTCATATATGTGCTTTATTTATCATGGTTGTTAACGGTGAGGGAAAACATCATGAGGATGAGTTGTACTTAGCCATGTGACAGTGTATTGGTACAAAATGGCATTAGGCCTGCCCCCTATCACGGAGTACACTGTCTAAGCAAAACATACCTGCTTTGGTACCTGCTGCGCTGTCACGTGTTGATCAGAAGTTTTGGTACCTCTGCCTACCCCTTGGGGGATAAATGGCGTGAACGTTTATATTATGTTATTAATTATTATTGTATCTACATTAAATACATTACATATACTCACGGCAATAAATACCTTGAAGGGATAGCCAGAGCTAGGAAATTACAAATTCCCAAGCCACTTTTGGAAGTTGCTTGGGGAAAAGATGGTGAAATAAAGGTTGTTGGTGATGGGTCTCCAACCGCATCGCCCAAAAATCCCTTAAAAGCCCCAATACCGTTAGTCGCCTCTTACGAACACCCACCGGAAGAAATGGGGTAGTGCTATTCTAAACCGACACTACACAACAAATGTATCAAGTTATGAAGTATTTCAATATTCTATTAGTTTGTACACAAATTGTAAATTCTTGTAATGAAAAAAAAAATCTCGTAACGACGATCAAATTATAGAACCATTGACGATGACATGCCGATGGGAGCATCATTTATTAATTAGGTATTTAAATATTTATAAGTTAATTTAATGTTTTTTGACATGAATTCCTCATGTGGGGATTATTACTCATAAATAAAAGATGTTATTAAAGGAAAGAAAAATTTCGACACTGGCGGGGTTCAAACCCGCGACCTTCGGGTATACGCCCCCGTCGCTCTGCCAACTGAGCTACAGTGTCAGTTGGCATCCAGCGCGAAATTTCTCTATCCTTTGTTTCTTTTTTACACGTTCAAGTAGTGTTTGCGTTTCCTACCTCCAAATTTTAACTAATAAAAAAAATAGTAAAATTCGGAGGTAGGAAACGCAAACACTACTTGAACGTGTAAAAAAGAAACAAAGGATAGAGAAATTTCGCGCTGGATGCCAACTGACACTGTAGCTCAGTGGGCAGAGCGACGGGGGCGTATACCCGAAGGTCGCGGGTTCGAACCCCGCCAGTGTCGAAATTTTTCTTTCCTTTAATAACATCTTTTATTTATGAATATTTATAAGTTGTTGCAATGCCCTAGCAGGGCGCATGTTTTATACTCTATATAATTTAAAACACCATTGTACATACAACATGTGGCAAATAAATTCTGATTCTGATTCTGATTCAGAACAAATCACACATATCAAAAAAATCAAAGCCACCTTTCGTCATAGAAAAGGAAAAAAAATACACACAGAAGTGAACTACAACTGAATGTGCTACAATGGCCAACCAACTTTCCTACAAAGTGTTCCTAAAAATTCGCTTTACGGCTCAGCTACCAAACGCTCTGCACTGGATGGTGGGGTCACGAAGGGTGAACTTTACGCAAACATCATGCATAGTTCAGTCTCGTTGCATTACACCGCATTATCGTATCGTCGCTACTAAAATATCGTTTCAGAGAAATTGCTCGGATCTGGTTGCAGGTGATAACCTAATATCAACATTGGGGAATAATTCTAAGAGTTTATACTTTATTTTTTGGGATCTGTAATGCAGTAAATTGTGAAAATTGTGAGGGAGAAACATAATGTGTAGTGTTGGTTTAGAATGACACTACAGCATTTCTTCCCGCGGATGTTTGTAATAGATTATTAAGAGTGTTGAGGCCTTTTTAGCGATATTTGAGCGATGCGGTTTTAGAACCATTAATTTAAATCTTTTTGTTCATGAAAACCTCATGTTGGGATTATTACTAGTAAATAAAGGAAAGCAAAACCTCGATACTGGCGGGAAACGAACCCGCGACCTTAGGTATACGCCCCCGTAAAAGAAATAAAGAATAGAAGTATTTCGCGCTGGCCACTATTGACACGGTAGCTCAATTGGCAGAGCCACGGGGGCGTATACCCGCGGTCGCGGGTTCGATTCCCGCCTGTGTCGAGGTTTTTCTTTCCTTATTTATTTATTTATTGCATTCCATAGCTACAAAAGAATAATACAACACTATAGATCTTGTTCAGGCACAGCAATATGAGAGAGGACGGATATTATATTTGTATTATATAACATTTTTGTATTCTATAACCCGTATTTAATTTATATCCTTTATTTATTCTTTATTTATTGGAGAACCATTACCAACAGCATTTATTATACAATTTGATCCCCACTCAACTTATAAAAGTGGCTGCTATTCTGAAACTCCGACTACCCCTTCTAGTGATTTTATGGCCGTGAATGTGTGTATGTATGTAACGTAACGAAAAAAAAAAATATGTATGTAATTCAAGATTTTACTAATAAATAAAGAATAAATAAAGGAAAGAAAAATTTCGACACAGGCGGGAATCGAATACGCCCCGACGTTCTGCCAATTCAAGATTTTATTTAGTCTCCGCTATGACGCATAACGGTTTGCATTAACAATGCTTCTAAATAATGCTTACCCAGAAGCCGATTTTCCGCGTCACACACACACACACTTTTTCACAATACTTTATGTGTCTGTGATTCTTGATTACTGCTTACAACTCTTTTCTTTGTTATTATTCTGTCTGTTAATTATGGATACTAATTTTGATTCTAGATTTCGTTGAGAAAAGACTTGTTCCAGTCAAAAATTGAAGTAGTTTAGTTTTTAGGTTTAGTTTAAAGTAGTGTAGTTTAAAATTCAGTCCGAATCTACCTTTATGTTTAAACTGAACTTGTTTTGATGTTTAGCCAGCTTTGCGTAACTATTTTTAAATTTATTCATTTGCAAATTTTAAATCTTAAACTTTAAATTCAATAGATTTCCAGCGAATCCCGCTGTTTATACATACTTAGAATTTAAATCTGCTTTTAGGTGAGTAAGTATAAAAGCTGACTGAGGGAACCAACTCTTTCCCTCTAGTATAAAAATAACAAAATAATTGTAAAGAGTAGCAAGAGCATTAGAAATATTATTTTCAAAAAGACTTAATAAAAACATATTAAATTTAATTTTATTGGTAATCGGTCTAAAACATTTCCCACAACCATCAGTTTTTAAAACTAATAAGATGATTTTTGAAAGTGGAGGGTTGTGCTATTTAAATCTTTCCACTGCGCGCCAAACGCCATTCTAATTAAATATAAAAGTGAAAAATTAAGAATTTTTCTTTATTTGGTGATAATATTTATAAACTTTATTCGTACTGGGTATGGTGGGGTATAACTCATTGGATGTGAGGAGAGACTTCGCACTTCTTTCGTACTGTTTTAGAATTTTAAGGGGTATAATTCATAATCCCACAATACTCGGTATCGTTCATCTGATAGTTCCAAGCTCGTGTTTGCGAAGGCGCCACGGCCGACTGCTGGCGACGCCGGCGGCGCGCACTAACTTGCTGCGCGACAGTCCGCTCTCTCGAGCCATCATGTCCCTGAATCAGGTTGCGGAGCAAGTCGATATATTTTCGTATTCTTCAACGGAATTTAAAGATGCATGTCTAAAAATTTTATGTTAAAATAGATTTAAATTTTAGTAAATTTGAACATTTTTTTTTTGTTATTAGTAGATTATAGTAAAATATCTGTATTTAGTTATTATATTGTGTGTGTATTAATGTGAAACATGATCGAATTAGGTATATACCTGTAATGTTTATGTTTTTATAAATAAATAAATAAATATCGCACATCTTACGACATAATCCATATTAGCCACTTCACTCAAACATGTAGAGTTTTCTCATTGTTATAACTTAATTCTATCTAAAAAAGTTATAGAGTGAGAATAACCATACATAATAATCGGGATTAACCAACGATATTTTAGAAATCGCGAGAATTTATAAAGTGTATTAGAATAAGTTTTAATTCAGGATTTTAACCTATAAGACTGCTACGGATTTTCTTTCCAAATTAACCAACAAAATGATAGCAACGTATTAGAACAGGAAGTAAAAGAGAACAAACACGGCAATGCATCAAATGCAGTTAAAGAGCACAATTGTAACTAACCGGGATACACAAAAAAACATATAAATCCTTAAAATGAGATGTGTAAAGTTGACGCGGGGATCCAGGGGTGTGTGAGGGGTTTAAGGGGGTGGGGGTCACCCCGTGGTTCTAGGGGTACCTCGTTTTACGGACAATAAGTCTCGGAAGCTGCATACGGACGATGCATAAAAATGGTCCCATTTTAGAATTCCCTTGCTGAATTAATAGTGAAGAATTCTAGTTAGTAAGGATTTACAATGAGTTTATGGTTTTTTAGATGTTTGAATAGCATTAGGATTTGTAGATCTTTTTGTTGCGTTGTTGGGCTTTGTGAAGAGTAGTGAGATATAGGTATTTTTAAGTATTGCTCTTGCAGCAATATTGGTATTTTTAAGTATTTCTCTTGCTATAATTATTATCCCAGTTAAAAATTTGTTATGAAATAAGACTTAACTATATTATAGGCACTATTTCGGATCCAATTATCCCTTCCCTGATTAATGGTATTTAGTTTGTTTATAAAATTAATTTTTCTTTTTATTTTTTAGTCTAAGTTGTGGTTTCTTGCCAAATTTGAGTAACAGAGATAAAAAAACCCTTATAGGTCAAGTAACAAAATATTGATGAATGTAAATGAAGGTCGAGAGGTTCTCCAAGACTATACAAAGAAGAGATCGATTTTTTCTGCCTTCTCAAATAAAAACAGTCGGTATGAGTATATATTAAATGTATCCCTAAAATTTATAAGCAAATGCAAAAGATTTATTGATGACTATATCACACACGCATTAATCATGCCGTAAACAAGTAAATATAGAAAAACAATTTTTATTAAATTCGACTTTACCTATAATAATATCAGACCAACTTACAAGATGAAGATTAAATAAAGGAAAGAAAACTTTCGACACAGGCCGGAATCGAACCCGCGACCTCGGGTGTACTTTATTTAATCGGTTTATTTAATCTTTATATAATAATAATAATCCCCACATGAGGTTTTCATGAACAAAAACATTCAACTTATCTGATAGTTAGGCGTTCTCAGCATTTGCATTCTATCTGAAAAGGTAGACAAATGGCCTTCCGAATTTGTAAAAAATTCGGAGGTAAGGAACGCAAACACTATTTAAAAGTGTAAAAAAGAAACAAAGGATACAAGAATTTCGCGCTGGCAGCCATTGACACGGTAGCTCAATTGGCGGAGCGACGGGGGCGTATACCCGAGGTCGCGGGTTCGATTCCCGCATGTGTCGAAATTTTTCTTTCCTTTATTTAATCTTTATTTATTAGTAATGTGGGGATAACATGAGGTTTTCATGAACAAAAACATTCAAATTACAAGATGAAGCTTAAACTATATTGTTATATCACCTGGTGCTCAGAGTACCTAAATTGTGCTTGTTTATTGAAAGAGGAGAGATCAATCCTTATTGCTCGTTTGTACGAATACATATGTATACAACTCATATGTTGGTATCCTCACAATGTTTACCTTTGCCGTTATACACATTGGTAAATTAACAACATATATGAATCAGAAAAGGCTCATTGATGTAGGCCCGACTCAAGATTTGTACTCACGTCTCCTGCTGGAAAGGCAGGTTTTGCTACTAGTCTATCAAGATTTTTCTCATAAATTTTTATTATACAGGATTTTATTACCATTTTTATGGTACGAGAAGCATTTTATTAAAAGATTTTATCACCGCACGGAGTGGTCGCACTTTTATACAATATTTTTATAATTTCAGTTATACACAGACACAAACATATATCAGATATAAACATATATAAATATTGCACTGCTCCATCTTTTCTCATGAGCGTTATGAAACGATAAAGGGAATGCAGGATTTTTATTATCTTTTACATCCTACATAAAATTAATACAGTACATAGTCTCCGCTTAAACCAATATTCCCTTATATGAATTTTGGCATATTTATATACATACATACACTCACGGCTATAAATCCCATGAAGGGGTAGCCAGAGCTAGGGAATTAGAAATTCCTCAGCCACTTTTGGAAGTTGCGTGGGGAAAAGATAGTAAAATAAAGGTTTTTGGTGATGGGTCTCCAACCGCATCGCCCAAAAATCCCTTAAAATGCCCCAATACCGTTAGTCGCCTCTTACTTACACCCACCGGAAGACATGGGGTAGTGCTATTCTAAGCCGACACTACACAGCTATTATATTTATATACACTTTAAAATATTAAAAAAACTAGCAAACTAGAAAGAATCCACGAAACTGTTAATGTCAATTTACTAAAAAAACTCTCTTCTTCAATATGTCTCAACTTCAACGTTCAGAGAAAAGCTCGATCATCGATAAAAACGTAAGCTTGCCTACACAAGCAGTCGCCTAACAACATTTTAACATAATAATTGGAAAGTTTCTTTTCACCCCAACAGGGTTGCCTGTTTCAGTGGCAGACGTCCAACTGAGGGTTAGCCCCTCTTGTCTTGAGGAATGCAAATTAAACATTTTATTGCAGAAATCTGGATATCATCATAGGGGCTTCGAAGTTATTACGTCATTTATCTCAGGAGCCGACTGCGTAAACTGTATTCATTTGAGCCCTTGGAGTTAGAATATCAGAAGTACCCTTTTATGATAAAAAAAAGAAAAGAAAGGTTTCTTTTTTATTTAGCACACCTATACATTATTCAATGACATAATTTATAGAAATGGTTTCGCTAAATTGGGCCCACAATCAGCAATTTTTGATTTGTGTATGAGTATACACAAAATCATAACTGGTTTTCACTATAAACGCATAGAGTAGCCCTGAATTTAGAATAAATGTTGCGGTTTTTATTGACACGGGTCTATAAAATAATATTGTCTTTAAAATCTTATACATCTAAAACTAAATGTAATTACTATTACTAGATTCCCCTTAGTTAAAACCAAATATTTAAAATATTTTCTATCTATAAATAAATAATTATTTAAAATATTTTCTATTTGCTGTGTAGTGTCGGCTTAGAATAGCACTACCCCATTTCTTCCGGTGGGTGTACGTAAGAGGCGACTAACGGTATTGGGGCTTTTAAGGGATTTTGGGCGATGCGGTTGGAGACTCATCACCAACAACCTTTATTCTACCATCTTTTCCCCACGCACCTTCCAAAATTGGCTGAGGAATTTGTAATTCCTTAGCTCTGGCTACCCCTTCTAGGGATTTATAGCCGTGAGTATAAGTATGTATGTTTTTTCTATCTAACAAATTATAAAATGGTTGATTTAGTGAATTTCAATTATCTATTCGACTATAGTGATGTTATAGTTTGTAATTCAGAACGAATTTAATCTTGAAAGTATCAACTGCGTAGTGTCGGCTTAGAATACCTATTTCTTACCGAGGGTGTTCGTAAGAGGCGGCTAAGGGTATTGGGGATATTTAAGGGATTTTTTGGCGATTTGGTTTGAGTTGGGGACCCGCCTCAAAAACTTTTATTTTACAATCTCCTCCCCATTCAATTTCGGAAAGTGGCTGAAGAATTTCTCATTCTGAAGCTGCTCTGGCAACCCCTTTTAGGGATTTATAACCGTGAGCCTATGTATGTATATTTTAATAGTTCTGTTTCTATCACTCGTAGTTATAATTAAAACATGGAATAATTTACTAGCTAAAAAGTGAAAAAAAAAGGTTGTTGATTATTATTTTTCAATCAAATCGTCGAACAATCTTATTATCATCAATATGCATCATAAAAATGGCAAAGTTCCACATTGAGTTACCACTTAACGCAAAGGCTGCCATCTATTATTTTATAAAACTGTGTGAAATTACAAAACCTCCAAATAAAGCAAAATTAGGTCTAAAAATAATTCTACTACAACCAATTCACAAAGTTGTCAGTAAAAATCTCAAAAGCTATTTGTCACTTGTAAAAGTCGAGATTACAATCGAGGGACTTATTAAACAAGTGAATGAGCATTTTAACAGAACATAATTCTTTACTAATGTTCCGAGGTCTTTAGTTGTACCTGTTTGCGTTGGGTTGATGTAGTGCGACTACGAAATGTATTAAGACTAGCAATAAAAAATGAATTATTTAATTTTTTTAAATTTATTTTACATACATACATATACTCACGGCTATATTTCCTTGAAAGGGGTAGCCAGAGCTAAGAAATTATAAATTCCTCAACCGCTTTTGGAAGTTGAGTCCAATAAAAAACCCGAATACACTTAGTCGCCTCTTACGACACCCGTGGGTAGAAAGGGGAAGCGACATTCTAAGCCGGCACTACACCGCTCGAAAAAATTACTGCTTAGAGAAATACATGCATAGAGGCTAGAAAACTTTTTACAAAACTTAATGTATAATATAAAAAAAAATATAAACAAATAAATGTGCAAAGATATAATAATAAAAAAAAACTTGCGACCTATATATAAATCTTACTTATTCTTGTCAAAAGTAAACCATCGTACAAAAAGAATGAAAAAAAATTGTCGAAGTCCCAACATTAAGCATTAGCGCCTTTGTAAAATGTCGTGTTAATGTAAAAGTACAAGATACAAGGGTAGATATGAGTCGCTGAGGGCGCATTGTTTCACGACTGCTGTGCTCATTGCTGTTTCAATATTAACATTACTTATTAGCATGTTTTAAATACGACTACAGAAATGAATTTAAAGATTACGATAGTTTATGTGCCGTGTGTGTGTGTGTTTTGCCGTGTAGTGTCGGCTTAGAATAGCACTACCCCATTTCTACCCGTGGGTGATCGTAATGGGCGACTAAGGGTATAAGGGCTTTTTAAGTGATTTTTGGGCGATGTGGTTGGAGACCCATCACCAACAACCTTTATTATACCACCTTTTCCCCACTCAACTTTCCAAAAGTGGCTGAGGAATTTATAATTCCTTAGCTCTAGCTACCTCTTCTAGGGAATATTATAGGGAATATGTATGTATGTATGATTAATCAATAAAGGATTTAGAAATAACTAAAAATGGAAACTAACATTTATTTTATGAACTGGCTAACTGTGAGTTGGGAAGGGACAAAAGAGTCTTCATCGACATGAATATAAAGTGCAAATAAAACATGTTTGTTTGATGAGAGGAGGGACGAGGAGATAAACAACTATTTTATATAAATTAAGAATATAAATTATTTTTGTAATTATTTGTTTATAAATAAAAATTGTCAAAAGTCTTAAAATGTTTCAAGCAACTATATCTGGTAAATAAAGCGAAAACTTATAAAAATGTTGTTTGAGCCCCTTAATATATTTATTTTATCCAGTTTTGTCATCATTGTTATGGAACCCTAAAATGTATTGGTTTTTGTTTAATACGGAAACAGGACTTTTTAAAGTTATTTTTATCCGACACACGTGACATACCTATATTTCCCTAGAAGGGGTAGCCAGAGCTAAGAAATTATAAATTCATCAGCCACTTTTGGAAGTTGAGTGGGGAAAAGATGGTAAAAAATAAAGGTTTTTGGTGATGGGTCTCCAACCGCATCGCCCAAAAATCCAATAAAAAGCCCCAATACCCTTAGTCGCCTCTTACGACACCCATGGGTAGAAAGGGGTAGCGACATTCTAAGCCGGCACTACGCGGCAACACATACCTATTCTATCAATGAATCTAAAACTGAGCATACTAAACTATCAATGAATTAAAGGTATTACCTCAGGCTACTACGTCACTTTTTTTAACTATATATCGTTAACCTATTTTGTTGTAAAACTTAGTTCAACTCATATACGGATGAATATATTAAATATGAAAATATCAAGTTTATTTTTAATAGCACTCACCTGCAGCTGGCGATAACTTGGTGACAACGCCCCATCTTGACTTCCACTGAAACAACAATAAATAATCGTTAATAACCTTATTTTTAGAGAGAGAGATATGTCATTAATATATATAGTAATCTCTTTAAAATTAGTAAATATGTCTTAAATATCACCATCTTTGTGAAACCAAGAAAGACAGCTAGAACATACAGACATACATATACTCACGGCTATAAATTACAAGAAGGGGTTGCCAGAGCCAAGGAACTAAAAGTTCCTCAGCCACTTTTAGAAAGTTGAGTGGGGAAAAGATGGCAAAATAAAGGTTGTTGGTGATGGGTCTCCAAACGAATCGCCCAAAAATCCCTTAAAAGCCCCAACACCGTTAGTCGCCTCTTACGTTCACCCACCGTCAGAAATGGGGTAGTGTTATTCTAAGCCGGCACTACACAGCAGTCTAAGCCGACACTACACAGCTAGAAATTAATACAATATAAAGATCTCATCAAACGAAAATATCGCAAAACAAATATATAACAAAATTAGGAAACAATACGCTTAAACTAACAAAACTCGGAACTAATAGCAATTTATTACGAGAGTTTCGTATACATCGGTGCTTTATTACTGCGATCACGCCAACGAAAAGTTCGCAGAGTATCGGAAACCCAGCAATGTAATGTACAGTATTTTTGCGTGCGATTCACTAAATATTCTAGGTTAATTTGTTTCACGACTACAATATTTTCGTGTGGTGTAAATGAAAAATATTTATACTATCTCGCTATCCATGTTTATACAAATTATTTGTTTGTAGATATATGGGATGAGTTATTAAATGATGTTATCTTAAATTGTTAATTATTGTTTAGAGTGTACAGCACTGTGTAAAATATATGCTCATCACATAAATGTTGCTCTCAGCGGGGATCGAACCCGAAACCTTCGGACCAAGAAGCTGGTCACCACGAACGTTGTCAATGTGTGATGAGTGTAATCCAAAGTGGGAGTTGTGAGTGTAATCCAAAGTGGGAGTTGTGAGTGTAATCCAAAGTAAGAGTTGTGAGTGTAATCCAAAGAGAAATTAAATAAAAATAATTTATTTCAATCCTAAATATGCGGTACTAATTACAGAATTGTTGTGTAATATCGGCTTAGAATAGCACTACCCCATTTCTTCGTGGGTGTACGTAAGAGGCGACTAACTTTCTTTTAAGGGATTTTTGGGCGATGCGGTTGGAGACCCATCACCAACAACCTTTATTTTACTCTCTCCCCACTCAACTTTCCAAAAGTGGATGAAGAATTTCTAATTACTTAGCTCTGGCTACCCCTTCTAGGGATTTACAGCCGTGAGTATATGTTAATGTATGTAATTACAGAATCATAAAAGTATAATAAATCTTTTTTATTTCCATAATCATAATAAAGACTCCACCGTTACTAACAGATAATTTCCGCGATATCTTGTATCTCAAAGTTGTATGTTCCGAGGCTTTAGACAAATAGCCTTCAGCGTGCGAGTTGGTAATAAAATCGGGCATTCCGCTACAGCCTGCGCCTCGCCAAGTTTTGCACCTTTTTTCAACTGCCTTAACGAAATTTAATAAGTTTACTGCGGAATAAATGCTTTTGTTTTGCGGTTCGAGTTCTAACTTTAAAGTACAATATATACAATTTTTTATCGAATATTTATAAAAAATACGTACATACATATACATACATACATACATATACTCACGGCTTTATTTCCCTAGAAGGGGTAACCAGAGCTAAGGAATTATAAATTCCCAGCCACTTTTGGAAGTTGAGTGGGGAAAAGATGGTAAGAATAAAGGTTTTTGGTGATGGGTCTCCAACCGCATCGCCCAAAAATCCAATAAAAAGCCCCAATACCCTTAGTTGCCTCTAACGACACCCGTGGGTAGAAAGAAAGGGGTAGCGACATTCTAAGCCGGCACTACGCGGCTATACATATACTTACAACTATAAATCTCTGAAAGGGGAAAGCCACGGCTTTAGAATAAAAAAGTCATCTGCTGCTTTTAGAAGTTGAGTGAAAAAAAATATGATAAAATAATAGGATATTTTTTATGTGTCTTCAGCCGTATCATCAAAAAACAGTTTAAAAGCCCAAAAATCCTAAGATGTTTTTTATGGCTCCCGCAATATGAAGGTTAAGTGCTGTTTTTAGCCAACAAAAAACACTTAATAACGTCCATACATTTACTAATACACTTAGCAAAAAGGTTGCCAACAAATATCCCAACTTAAATACCCTTTTAAGGGATTTTTGGGCGATGCGGTTGAAGACCCATCCCCAACAACCTTTATCTCACCATCTTTTCCCCACACAACTATTCAAAAGTGGCTGAGGAATTTCTAATTCCTTAGCTCTGGCTACCCCATCTAGGTATTAACAGCCGTGAGTATATGTATGTATGTATGTAAATACCCAAAAGCTTAAAGCAAATAATTTCGAAGGTCTGCCTACCCCTTCCTCATATAGTCACGATTTTATACAAACCCAAACAAGATAGTAAAACAACAGTCAAAGTCAAATACGTATGCAATACATCTGTCGCGGTATTTGTTTTTAATTAAAACTTTGCTAATGTTGCGATGTGTCTGGCAGAGTTGGTCCGATGGCTGCCTGTAAGCGGTTCCCAACTTACTCACTTTGCCACATTACACACATACATACATATACTCACGGCTATAAATCCCTAGAGAGGATGGATGAAAATAAAGTAGCGAAAGAGATTATATGGAGCCAATGTGGATGGGATTGTTAGTAGAGGACGGCCTCGTAAAACGTTTCTTGACCAACTGGTCAAGAAACGTTTTTATACATCCTTCTTCTTATAAAGGCGGGGGTCCGAAGTGAGAAGAATAAAAGAGCATGTATGAGAAGAATAATGAATGTAAGGGAAGCAAGAGAGGTTTGTCAAGATCGTACAAAGTGGCGATCGATAGTCTCTGCCTACCCCAATGGGGATAATGGACGTGAGTATAAGTAAGTAAGTAAGTATAAATCCCTAGAAGAGGTTGCCAGATCTAAGGAATTAGAGATGCACCTTTGGAAGTTGCGTGGGGAAAACTTTGCCTCATGATTTTGTTATCTATACACAGATACATGAGTAGTTGGAGCAAAGCTCCATTTACCCCCGATTTTTGTATTTCGCATGTTACCTAACTCCTCCGACCTAAACCAATTTTGCATGATGCTCAAAAGCATTAAGAACCAGGATGTGACGGAGAGATTTTTCTAATAAATGTTACCATTGAGTAATGATCACCTTTTACAGATACCTATGTAATTATTTGGGAAACTATTGTAATCACATCTTCTATCTCTTTAATTTTGTTCAGTTTCACTCCAAATTTCGGTATGCGAAGCCGAAGGCGAAGCTAGTACTTTTAAATCGGAAATTTATCAGCCACTTTTGGAAATAGTGTTAGGAAAAAGTTGTAAAATAAAGGTATGTTGCTAATGGGTCTCCAGTTACAAGGAATGTTTCGTTTTTTTAAACTGACAATATTGTGTAGTGTGTAATACTAATGTATTTTTATTTTGCAACGGCAATGTCAATTTTTAAGTATTTAAAGATAATAATAATTATTAATTGATATAATACAAACATTGTCATACAGAGTTTTATTGCATTAATAAACACTTTTTTTTTAAGTAAAACATTTATTGTTATTAATCGAAGCTGTGTAGTATCAGCTTAGAATTCCACTACCCCGTTTCTTCCCGTGGGTGTACGTAAGAGGCTACTAAGGGCATTGAGACTTTTTAATGGATTTTAGGGTGATGCGGTTGGAGTGGAGACCAATCCCCAACAACCTTTATTTTACCACCTTCCAAAAGTGGCTGAGAAATTTCTAATTCCTTTGATTTATAGCCGTGAGTATATGAATAAATATCAAATAATGTCTCTGGCTGCCCTTTTACATATGCCATTTATACATGGAAAAAAGGAATGTAAAAAATATGAACACAGCAAGCCAAATAGAAAAAGTAAGACAAAAGAATAATTGACATACTCAGTTCATCTAATTGCTGTGACATTGTCGTTTAGAACAAGCATGTATTCTACGGAACCCAGTTACTAATGACACAGAACATCAAAAACATAACAAAATAAGAGTGACAAGGGTTTTTGTTTGTTTGCAAAGGAACCCCCGACTTGAGGTCACTTCAACGAGTTTGGCATAATGTGGATTTCGAATCATGGTTTTTGATGTACAATAAATTATGATATATTTTTAAATTTGTGCTGTGAGTTTAACCTTTTACGATACTAACATAACAGTTAAATATGTAACTGAAAATTTGAATTGAATTCGAATTTAATACCTTATATTGATGGAAGAAAGACATATTTTCAATCAATTTAAATTACCATTAAACTAGCCGTTAGTCAGTTTCTTATTTATATTCGGATTTTTAAAACCACAGTCCGATGCATGACTGATTGTGATATATAATATATCCGTTGCTTTCGATCATTTGTTTTTTCTTGTCCCATGCCGTTTTACGCACGACTCCTGTTAGTATTATTGTAAAAATCGTAATGGTCTACCTAAAATGTATAGCTACGCCAATTAATTTTATACTTAAACTAACACAAAAAAATATTTCAAAACGAACATTTTATTTTAATTAACCATCTATCTCATTGACTACCTCGTCAAACCACGATATAATTAGTAAGCGATTCTTTTGAACTGTCAGAAAGGAGAGACCCAAAATCTTTTTGTTAGGAATTTTTCAACAATAACCTCAAATTCTGCTTTTGACATCTTAAAAGATACAACCCACCCCTTTGCGATGCGGCGTGAATATACAAAAGACGGGAATAACGCAGATTGTGGATTGCTTTGTTGTATTTATCCCGTTTTAAGTCAGACCTGGTTTAATTGGTGATGACCCTTGAACGTTGTGTGTTGGGTATTGGAGGTTTGGGGTCATTATGAAATTATTATATATTTGCTGTGTAGTGTCGGCTTAGAATAACACTACCCCATTTCTTCCGGTGGGTGTACGTAAGAGGCAACTAACGGTATTGGGGCTTTTAAGGGATTTTTGGGCGATGTGATTGGAGACCCATCACCAACAACCTTTATTCCACCATCTTTTCCCTACTCAACTTCCAAAAGTGGCTGCGGAATTTCTAATTCCTTAGCTCTGGCTACCCCTTCAAGGGATTCATAGCCGTAAGTATATGTATTATATATTATCAGTAAAGTTAAAGCCGCAAGACCTCATTCTTTCAAGAGAAAGGTAAGGGGCGATGGTTTATAAAACCTCGAAGCCGTATTTCTAATTTATTTTATTAAATAATTTTCATAATAATTACACCTGTAAGACCCGAAAAAGGGTAACCAGACCTTTAGAATTAGAAATTCTATTTACTTTTATTAATAGGGTTGGGAAAATATTGCCAATTGAAGGATGATTGATGATGAGCCTCCAGCCACATCTCGCCCAACAGTAACTTAAAAAAAAACCATCCTATTTACCACTTACAAAATAACATTTGCGTTTTAGTGTTTGCCTGTGCTTACTTAAACTTAACATAATAAATGACAATAAAAATTGTAAAGAATGAACAAAGTATTATTCTTATTCTATTTTGAAGCTCAGCTTTGTTTAATTAGTGTAACAAAGTTTTATGTCTAATTGAAAATATATTAAAATAAAGTGTGTTATACTTTATCCTATATTCATGTCCAAATTAAAACAGATTATCACTCAATTACTTAAAAATAATCTCTTTAAAAACGCTGCAGTCAGCGTGCTAAGGGTTCGGAACCTAAGGCTCGTAATTTATTTCTCGTTTTCCCGCCATAAATTTACCGCCGCCATTACACTTCGCTCCTCTTTTGTTTTTTTACCGCCATAATCATGGAGATTGTAGATCTAAGTTTTTATCTGGGAGAAACACGAAATGTTTTAGTGACGTGTTACCGTTTTTGGAAATTTGGTGTATTTTGTTTGGCAAAAGTTGGAAATACTAGTTATATGTTATATGTATAGGGTAACTGATTGTGGTCCTTAAATTATATGTGTTTGTCAAATATCTCTTACAAATTCATAATTGTCCCAGAACTACATGTCATTCCTTTAGGTCTTAGAACAGGAGATCTTACTTAGAATGACTCTTAATAACATAACACATAACATAACATATACTCACGGCTATAAATCCCTAGAAGGGGTAGCCAGAGCTAAGGAATTAGAAATTCCTCAGCCACTTTTGGAAATGTGAGTGGGGAAAAGATGGTAAAAGTAAAGGTTGTTGGTGATGGGTCTCCAACCGCATCGCCCAAAAATTCCTTAAAAGCCCCAATACCGTTAGTCGCCTCTTACGTACACCCACTGGAAGAAATGGGGTAGTGCTATTCTAAGCCGACACTACACAGCAATCTAAGCCGACACTACACAGCAAGCTAAGGTTTGTTAATTCTAATATATATGACAATAAAATTTTGAATCTATTTGTTGTGAAATTGCACAGGTAGTTTTAATTTTAGTTTAACGGGATGTTATATAACATATGCCTATTGAGAAATCTAACGGTATTTTTTTTTTATATTAATACTTTACCAATTTTTATATACAAACATCATACTCACGGCTATAAATTTTAAAAAGGGGTAGCCAGAGCTTCAGGGCTGGAAACTCTTCAGCCACATTTTGAAGTTGATAGGGGACAAGATGGTAGAAAAAAAAGTATCTTTGGTGATGGGTTTTCAATCATATCGCCCAAAAACCACTAAAAAAAGCCCCACCACCCTTAGTCCCCTTTTACCACACCCGGAAATACAGACCCTTTTATATAGTATTTACCGTATCTGATTGATTATAACAATTAGATAGACGCTCACAAGCATATTTAATATTTCAAATGTGATGTATTAAATATATAGTGATTTAAAATCAACTTTGTTATTATTATTGCTACATTTTCGTTTACATCAGTGCAATTATTACTAACTTGAAACCGGTGGGTTTACGTAAGAGGCGACTAACGGTATTGGGGCTTTTAAGGGATTTTTGGGCGATGCGCTTGGAGACCCATCACCAACAACCTTTATTAAACCATCTTTTCCCCACGCAACTTCCAAAAGTGGCTGAAGAATTTCTAATTCCCTAGCTCTGGCTACCCCTTCAAGGGATTTATAGCCGTGAGTATATGTATGTATGTATGTATTGAAAGTAAAATTCCTATAATCCGTATAATTCCCACTTAAATTTTACACGATATAACCCAAGGCTGTAAATCCGCCTTAAAAGCAAATCAATATAATACACACCGGTATAAGGCTTGATATAAATAAAATGAATCGTGTGCAGATAAAGTGGCTTCCAGTTGGTGTTCAGTTCGTCGTTAGGTTTACTTTATACTAGAAAATATTAATTCGTTAGAAGAGGAGCTAGTACTTTATCGTATCATTTATTTACCAAATTCAATATTAAATGCGTTTTTGAGGGATCTTGCGTTATGTTAAGCAAAAATAGGTTGCGTGATAAACTAGCCAAAATTAATGGCATACCGCTTTTAATTTCTCTTTAGTATTTTTGAAATTTGACATAAGTAGTTTATTTTTATGAAAATAATTTACCTGAAAATATATTTTTTCAACAAACTTTTTTTTACTAATTGGCTCATGAATGTTATTATATTATATTATTTCAAAAGAGTCAATTGAACATCTGAGCCAAACTATAAAAGTAAGACTAGCTATAGCAGTGGTGAAGTATCCTTACAGGGTAATCCAAGTTAAGATTTCGTCTTAGGTCTGAAGAGGCTTGCTTTGACCAATCAATACCTATATAGAGCTGCTGTATGAATAAATTAATATATTGCTACGTTTTACTAATCTTCTTTAGTATTCTATAATAAGAAATTTATAATGACGAAAACTTATTACTGTATATTTATATTATATTATTTTAAATAATTCACGTCGAACATGTAAGTCAGTAGATGAGAAATAATAATTGTGAACCTCGATGTCAAAATATAGGCTGAGATTAAATAAAAAAACGTGACAAATTTTTAGATAAAATAATTTTACTTGCTATACTATATATATATACAGCTATAAATATTTACCGCCCTTTAGATTAAACAACACAAATAAGTAACTATGTATTTCTCTGTTTGCATACAACTTAAAATTACCTCACCCGTGAGAATATTTCAAGTCCATACCATTTATCAATGAATTTCACTCAAACTTAATATTTCATAATTCGATTCCTTAATAAATGTGAGATTGTTTCTTAGTCTTGGACCTTATTTATATGTGTATATTGTATTTATCGTTGAGTTAGTATCCCAAAATACAAATTCTTCTTTGTTCGGGTCTAGTTTGATCTGTGTATGATATGTTATTGTTAAACCTTACCTAAAAAGTTTGATGCTTATGCTCATGCTTTCCACCGCTCTATATAGATATATTGAAAACAGGGTGAAGTAAAATCCGAAGGAATCCTGAGACCCTCCAACGAAACGAGACGAAGAAAGGGCGATGGAGCCCGCACCCGCATGTACTGCCAAATTGCATTTAAAGACGTATTATATAGACGTTTCTTTATCTGATGTATGTATTTCGGAGGATTTATTCCTGTTTATTCATGAATGGTATGAAAATTACGGTAATTTCCTCAAAAATATATAAATCATTGAGGATTTTGAGACAATATCATGAAGGTTAATATCTGGATTTAAAGCTTAATAAAGGAGCCATTAGTATGTAATAAATATAATTATTAAATGAATAGTTTACAAAGATTGTTTATAATGAGAAAAACATCGGATAAAAAATCACGCGGATGAAATATTTCTAGTCGTGTGACAGTGCATTCGTACAAAATGGCGCGCTAAATCTGCCTCTTATAATGTATTGTATTCTTTATTAAAACAAAACGAGGTAACTCTGAAGTATCAGCTCAACCTCTGCTATTACTGCTATATTATTTTATTGTTGCTATATTATTAGCTGTGTAGTGTTGGCTTAGAATAACACTACCCCATTTCTGCCGGTGGGTGTACGTAAGAGGCGACTAACGGTCGCTTTTAACGGATTTTTGGGCGATGCGGTTGGAGACCCATCACCAACATCCTTTATTTTACCATCTTTTCCCCACTCAACTTTCCTAAAGTAGCTGAGGAACTTCTGATTCCTTAGCTCTGGCTACCCCTTCTAGGGATTTATAGCCGTGAGTATATGTATGTATGTATTATTTTATTGCTAGTAGAAGTCGGCCTCACTTAGACAATTAGACGTGCTTCAAAAAAATTTTAAAACAGGTGCTACTAGCAGGAAGAGAGAAGTCTCACAATAGGATTTTATGACATAAATTATAGATTATTCAGACCATTACTGTCTGAAACGCCTGACTTATACCAAACTGAATGATTCAGAAGGCAGGTCAAAACGTCGGGTACAGCTTGCATGACGAAATAGTTAATGTCTATCGAGGTTTTTTCTGAAAAGGTTGCAAATTTCTTATGCAGCTGACAGGTTTGTCGGAATCGTACGAAGCGGAGGAAAATAATCAGTATTCTAAATATATAATTCTGGGTATTAATGATGCGTCGCGTTAGGATAACAATATTCATACAAACATGCATACATATACTCACGGCCATAAATCCCAAAAAGGGGTAGCCAGAGCTTCAAAGCTTGAAATTCCTCAGCCACAGGTGATATTCAGTATCATCTTATGTCTCCATCAGATTTTCTATGGGGCAATTTAGATTATTGGAACTTTTTAATTTACCAGCCAATCTTTTACCCTCCAAAAATTTTATGTAAAGTTCTAGCTACCCCGTTTAGGCATATATAGCCATGAGCCTATGTATGTATAAATGTATGTGCAATATTTCTTACTGCTTTTATATAATGACATGACAACTGTCTAATTTTATAGGTTTATTGGTCTGGTTATTGACTTGTTGTTGTTATTGTATCGTTTATTGTTGTTATTGTTATTGTGCCGTGTAGTGTCGGCTTAGAATAGCACTACCCCGTTTCTACGTTTGGGTGTACGTAAGAGGCGACTAACGGTATTGGGGCTTTTAAGGGATTTTTGGGCGATGCGGTTGGAGACCCATCACCAACAACCTTTACTTTACCATCTTTTCCCCCACTTAATTTTCCAAAAGTGGCTGAGGAATTTCTAATTCCTTAGCTCTAGCTACCCCTTCTAGGGATTTATAGCCGTGAGTATGTGTTATTTTATGTTATGTTATGTTATTGACTTAATATCCTATCCAAATAGTCTACACCAAACGTTAAATTCAAGAAAAGAACCCGGAAAACCATCCAAACTCCCCGGATTACGGACCACACTACAGGATGCTCACAAAAACCCAATAAATTGGGGAAAGCCCTTCACACGTAGTGCGATGCTCACCGCATATACAGGATGAAATCGAAATTTAATGGCAGATAACTCTCGGAACGGCTGCTTCAGAATGGCTGGAGATAAACGGGTATGCTTGCTTGTGTTGTAACGTTCCGTTTAGACTATTGGGTCAAACAAAATGAATTTTATTTCAGAAATAAAGGAAAAAAATAAGTATCATTGGTATGGTATTAAAAAGAGATATATATAGACAATGTAGATGGCAATTGTTAGAAAAGGACGGCGCGGCCTGGTAAAATTCAAATCGTTTCTAGATCAGATAGAAAACATTCTGATAAAGGCGGGGGTCTAAATAGAGAAGAATAAAAGAGCATGAGAGATTTGTCAAGATCGAGTTGAGTGGCGATCGATAGTCCCTGCCTAACCCAATGAAAATAATGGGCGTGAGTAGAATAAGTAAATAAGTACTAAATTTTTACGAAAATAAATAAGGCTCGTGAGGTTCAAAGAATCCTATGTAAGGGTCGCAAAAATAAATGTATGTAAATATGTTTTGGCATGGTGAAGCTGAAAATTCGACCATTAATTATTAAGTTAAATTTATAGCATCAAGTGTTACTTAAACATATTCTCACAGCCCATATATGTCCCCACCAAGGGGCTCGAGTCTACCCTATATAGGGCGATTTGGCCATAGTCCACCACGCTGGCCAATTGCAGGTTGGTATACTAACGATTACTACCGTGATAGTAGCCGGGACCGACAGCTTAACGTGCCCTCCAAAGCACGGAATCATCTTAATTTTCGGATAATCAGATGATTCAAGCCTGCAATATCCTTCCAAACTGGGTTAAATCTTACAAATTAAATTTGCAAGGTTACCACTCCTCGGGAATCGAACCCGAGACCTCCGTACTTGAAACCAAGCGCTTAACCGCTAGACCACGGAGGCAGTCTTAAACTAACTTAACAGTCTTAACTTAAACATATAGCTTCTCAAAATTTCTTAGCTTGTTTGAGTTCAATAGGGTCGTATTAATATTTGTGTTTGCCATGGCTATCCAAAATAAAATATACTTGTTATTTTATTCAATAACATTATTATTCAATAAGCGGCATTGTATATCCGATCGTCCTAAATAAATAAATACGTAGCGGCATCTTGAATACTGATAAAATGGTGAAACATATATTTAGAGAGCCAGGCTTTGAGCAACTCGCTTTCAAAGAAAAACAGGTAGGGCAAATGGCTTTTGAAAAGATCTAGGACAAATTACACTATTTTAATTAGGACTGAAAAAAAGAGTGTGTTAGCCGGGGCAAACAAATGGTTTTATAAGGGACTAAGTGCACTAGAACATACATACATACATATATACTCACGGCTATAAATCCCTTAACGGGGTAGCCAGAGCTTTGGAATGATAAATTCCTCAGCCACTTTTGGAAGATGATTGGGAAAAAGATGATAATAATAAACGTTTTTGGTGACGGGTCTCCAACCACATCGCCTAAAAATCACCTAAAAAGCCCCTATACCCTTAGTCGCCTCTTACGATCACCCACGGGTAGAAATGGGGTAGTGTTATTCTAAGCCGAGACTTTACGGCAATAGCACTACACGGCACTAGAAATTCATATATTTTACGTATTTTATAATAATTCCTGTTTAATTATTATAAATCGCGTTATATAGTTTCACAACTATATATCTCAAAATGGAGTAGTCAGAGCTTCAGAATTTTAAACCCTCAGCCACTTTTGTAATGTGAGTAGAGAAAAGATATGCCGCATCGCCTAAAATCACTTAAAAGCCTCAAGCGCAGAAGACCCTCCATAACAAACCCGCAACTCCATAAAAACTAGGATTGTGCTCTTAACGTTTGACGACCTCCCTGGCCGAGTGCATTGTAGCTTCTCGGTACAGAGGTTGCGGGTTCGATCCCCGCTGAGAGCAACATTTAAGTTATGAGCATAAATTATCGTTTCTTAGTCTTGGATGGTATTTTTAAGTGTATTATATAATGTCAAATATATCTTTGAGTTAGTATCTCATAAAACAAGTTTTGTTAATTTGGGGCTAACTGGATCTGTGTGAAATGTGTCCGTATAATTATTTATTAAAGATAAATATAAAAATGATAATAATCTTCTTTTTCACCACTGTGGCGTTCTTCCAATAAACCTAAAAGTTGAATTTGCATTGCTATCTGAACATTACTTTAATACAGACATTCAAAAGAAATGCAAAGACTCAAGAACGCGGCAAGCTACGAAGAATATGTTGATGACAGTACCGTTCACCAATAGTTAGGGTCAAAATCGGCTTAACTGTAAAATCCCAAAAATTATAAATAACCTTCCTTTTGAACTTAAGTGTAATATTACTGATATTAATTTAAAAAATAATTGAAAAAATATTTTATGAACCAACTGGTTTAATTTTATTGTTAAAAAATAATCCAAGACACTACTACACTCACACTTATTTCTATGTATTTTAGGTTCTATTTGATATTCATGTACGTATGATATATTTAATATTATGTATGTACATATATTATATATTTGTATGTAGGAAAACTTGTGTGTATATAGATATATATAAATATATATTATTCTATTTTGAATTGGTCGACTAAATAGCCACCGTAATCGAATGAAATTATCATCATACTGTATAGTATGAAGAATTGTTACTGTGGGTAGTTTAGTAAAATTTTTATTTGTTTCATTATTGATGTATGTCGAATACGCGGTATTCAGTAAAACTATTTTGTTTTTGTAATACCGTGTTATATCCAAACTTGTATGTTTTTAGTCAAAATAAATAAAAAAAAAAAAAAAGTTAAAACTATTATTTATTCTAAGCCAAAACTATACAACTATATATATATGACAGTATATATTTTAAACTATATTATATCCCAAAAATTTATATTACAGCTGCGTAGTGTCGGCTTAGAATATCACTACCCCATTTCTTCCGGTGGGTGTACGTAAGAGGCGACTAACGGACTTGGGGCTTTTTATGGGATTTTTGGACGATGCGGTTGGAGACCCATCACCAACAACCTTTATTCTACCATCTTTTCCCCACTCAACTTCCAAAAGTGGCTGAGGAATTTATAATTTCTCAGCTCTGGCTACCCCTTTTAAGGATTTATAGCCGTGAGTATATGTATGTATGTATATTATATCCCAAAAATCAGCAAAACCATTCACATGCATACCCAAAACTGCTAAGTACGGGAGGCGGTGTCGTGACGTCACACCCATGAGTTATGGCCGTCTTGTACAGCCCCGTCCGTGTTACGTGGGATTAACTGTCGAGGGACGATTTTACTATTCACTGTGAGAGTGCGATTTCAAAGATGTTTTGCTTTTAACTGTGTGAGTGAGATTTCGAAAAGACGGTTTGGTTAATCACTGTCAAACAAAAAACAAAAAGGCAAAAAGTTTATATTTCAAAATAAAGTTTAAAACTATCATTTTTCGAACGTCAAAAGATTAAATTAATTGACTAATCCGTTGCTTTGGAAGGTGTTCGTAAAGAGAATAATCAACAAAAAAACTACTTACAGTCACATTTTTCTATATGTTGTACAATTTCGGGATTAACATATTTTAAAACTGTTTGAGTGAGGTTTATTTATTTATTCAACACACTAACAGTATTATGATTTAATATTAGTTACATACCTAAAATTTAAGTTTTCATTTTTGAACAGACAAAAAAAAACAAAAAATTACTCTAAAAATTTTTACCTACTCACCGTTTGGGTGAGACTTGGAACGGGATGCGAGGAAATGCTGATGCATCTTTATTGTGGTGTGATGAGGGGAAAGTTCAGATATAGTTTTTGTGGCTTAGTTCCGGTTCTTGAACGGACTACAGGAAAGTCTAAAAAGTGATGACATTGTATTTTCACTTTATCTTATTCGACCATCTGAAAAAGCGAGGATACTTTACGAGGATTCTGGAATATAATGAGAGGTTTTCCTTTTTTTCTTTTTTTCTTCTTCCCTGTTCTCAGGATAGATGGCGCCAGACTTGCTATGTTACTGGTAGGAACGGAACGTCACACCGTTTTTCACACTTGGATGTAACGATATCGTAAAATGGAACGTACATAAAAACGTTCTGATTTGAAAGTCTAAATAAATATCAGTTTAAGCCAAGATAGCTTAAAAGTAAATAAACGAAGACGGTGTTTATATTTAACATTCTTCTTGTTGTTTTTACTCGCCAAAAAGTTACTCTATGGTGATGTGACACATGTTTTTAAAATTGACATTGGCGAAATTATTGTGGCAACACGATTGAGGCCACGAAGAAATAATTTAAGTAAGTAACGTAGTTACATCAACGCTATCTACAGAGCTCTAGGAAACTATTTTGTTTTTTTATTTCTCAAAAAGAAAACCTCTCATTTGTGACTTAAAATCTTGCTCTCAATAATGAAATATATTTTAAATTTTAAGTCTTTATCTTTTGATGTTGTAAATATAAGTCAGATCATTCATTTCTCATATTATGTATATGTCGCAGGAAAATCTACAAACTCGTTAACTTATAAGTTTCCTAGGAAACTTGTAAGTTGACGGAAATCTGTCAAACAGCATGTGAAATAATAAATAAAGAATAAATAAAGGAAAGAAAAATTTCGACACAGGCGGGATTCGAGCCCGCGACCTCGGGTATACGCCCCGTCGCTCTTGCCAACTGAGCTACCGTGTCAGTGGCTGCCAGCGCGAAATTCTTCTATCCTTTATTTCTTTTTACACGTTTTAGTAGTGTTTGCGTTTCTCTACCTCCGAATTTATTACTAATTCTCAAGGCCACTTGTCTATCTTTTCAGATAGAATGCAAATGTTGAAAACGCTTAACTATCACATAATTTAAATCTTTTTGTTCATGAAAACCTCATGTGGGGATTATTACTAATAAATAAAGAATAAATAAAGGAAAGAATTTTTTTTTTTTTTTTCTAAATAGATTATAGATTTGATAGTTGAGGAAATTTAGCACATATCATTGTAATGGATTACCATCCATATCAACCCAGCTATTTAACAGGTGTACCTGTTGCTTTTGATCCCTTTACATATCTTACAATAAGAACCAGCCATTGCCACTACAGTCCCCCATTACCAGCAATAATCCTAAAACTTGAATTTAAATTACGAGGCTCAAATTACAAGACCAACAATCGAAATCCCATTCCTTCACACCAAAATTCAAAATGGCGCTGGCGTGCCAACTCGACATTACAAAGCAGCGGATATAAAACACATTATCACTGTTTTCTAATTCAAATCGTTCTCGAACGTTCCATATTTTCCCGCCATTGATCATAACAAAGAAACTGGGTTTTGCTCATTTTTCTACGTGTCAAAACCACAATATTTCTTTATTTCCCTAAAGCGCATTGACGTAGGAATTAGGTTGGCGACATTTATTTGTAAATCGGTTTTGAATGAGTTTTGGATAATCGAGTTGTAATATGGTTTACAATCTATTTGGGTTTATAATACTGTTAGAACTTACCTATTAAGTGTTTAAGGTATAGTATAGCACTAACCTATTTTTACCCGAAGCTGACTTTGTCACGTGACTTAGTGATTTGTACCTTTTTGGAGCGAAGCTCCATTTACCCCGACTTTTGTAGGCTTGTCATAGAACTCCTCCTAAACGGTTGATCCAATCACAAGTCACAACCAAATTTTGCACGATGGTTCGAGACATCAAGGACAAGATTTTAATTTGCAGCGAAGCAATAAAACAATTTAAAACAACACATGTTTGATTTTGTCCGACTTCGTCCAAATTTCGGCATGCGAAGCATTCATGCCCACCAAGTGAATTGATTCTTTTGTGCTGTTGTTGGTGACCCATCCCCTCATCATCACCCTTGTTTATAAAATCTCATCTTCACTTAATTTGAAAGGTTGTAAATATTTTCCTTTCTCGATTTCTAGAAATAGCTGAGGACTTAAAAACAATAAGAAAGAGACTATCAGGTAACATAAGTGTTAGCATTGTTACTTACATTTACACCATTAACGACTGTATATAACCATACATTCTATTTTATATAGTCACTTTTAACAACCACATTTTCATAATTTAAATCTTTTTGTTCATGAAAACCTCAAGTGGGGATCATTACTAATAAATAAAGAATAAATAAAGGAAAGAAAAAAAAATTCCTTCCGAATTAGTAAAAAATTCAGACGTAGGGAACGCAAACACTACTAAAACGTGCAAAAGAAGTAAAGGATAGAAGAATTTCGCGCTGGCAGTCATTGACACGGTAGCTCAATTGGCAGAGCGACGGGGCGTATGCCCGAGGTCGCGGGTTCAAATCCCGCCTGTGTCGAAATAATTCTTTCCTTTATTTATTTTTTATTCATTAACCACATTTTCACATAAGTTTTCCATAAACCCATCACATATTTAGTCCATAAACAACATCAGCGATCATTCGTACGTGAACGCGGTATCTTGCGAGCGAAGATAATTCACTCCGTCTAGTTCGAGTTGCCGCCGCCGCCGTCTTCTTATTACGAGCTTTTCTTTCACGCGCCGCGAATATTCATCTAAATATTATCCTCAGCCCATTGGTGTTAGTTACGTCACTGGATGAAACAATAGGTAGAGTTTTGATAAAAGAAAGAGTGTCCGGTTTTTATTTTGTTAAGTTTTTTTGGTTAGGATTTTTGAGCTTTAATTACGGCTGTTAATGCCTAGAAGGGGTAGCCAGAGCTAAGGAATTAGAAAATCCTCAGCCACTTTTGGAAAGTTGAGTGGGGTTAAGATGGTAAAATAAAGGTTTTTGGTGATGGGTCTCCAACCGCATCGCCCAAAAATCTCTTAAAAGCCCCAGTACCGTTAGTCGCTTCTTACGTAGATCCACCAGAAGAAATGGGGTAGTACTATTCTAAGCCGACACCACGCAGAAGTATAATTTAATAAGCATAATTTTTTAACTACTCAGCTAACTCAGCTAAAACGTCCTCGCCGAATAAGCCGGAAGGAGTAACAGAAGTACTTATACTTCTGAACAACCCATGATATGATTTTTACCTGGCATTCATTGTAACCACGTTTTGCTTGGATAGTCACGTCTTAAGGGAAACACCAATTGCTGTTTTGTGCAATTACACTATTACAAGACTTAGCTATGACTTCTACAATTTATTCTTGAGAGTTTTCTCACAACATTTATCTTCGGCTACTATTGGAAGTTACATACATACATACATTTACTCACGGCTATAAATCCCTAGTAGGGGTAGCCAGAGCTAAGGAATCAGAAATTTCTCAGCCAGTTTTGGAATTTGAGCCCAAAAATCCCTTAAAAGCCCCAATACCGTTAGTCGCCTCTTACGTACACCCACCGGAGGAAATGGGGTAGTGCTAAAACTGATTGAATGTCTTTACAAAAGCGTATTTCATGCCGTTGTTTATGAAACATTCCAACAAAATTTCTTGGTTAAACTCTGAAGCACTCACACGAAAACTCCCAAATATTGTTACAAGTAACTTAAGAAAACAAACAACTGCACAGTGTGTCGATGCGGGCGTAATCCGGCCAAGTGTGTGTCGGATCCGAACGGAATCCGGCCTAAGCTGCGAACCAGTGTGCAGGCCTGATAAGTGACAGAGCTGCTTAAGAGGTTTACGACTTGATACGAATAATAAGATGGAGCTGATTTAGGAATGAGGAAAATTCGACTGTGTATTCGTAAGGCATTATGAAATGAAAGAGAGACTTTTTAGGGTTTCCTAAAATTTAATTAAAAGGCCTATGTGGTTTGCGATAAATGTCACGTCTCTGGCTTCTTTCTTTGGTAAAATATTAGGTGACAAAAAGATCAAGGGCTTTTTAACTATACGGTCGGTCATTTGTTTCAAAATCTACCTCAATTGATCGCTTATTTTATCATCTTTTCCATCCAAACTTGCAAAAGTAGCTAAGGATTTTTATTTCACAGTTCTGTTTTGAAAAATTAAGTATTACTATGAGTATAAAATAAATAAGTTACAATAAATGAACAAAAAAAAAACGGAGTTTCAGCAAAATTGGAAATTCTTCGGTCACTTTAGGAAGTTCTCTAGGGCTCATATAAGGGATTTTTTGTTCATGAAAACCTCATGTGGGGATTATTACTAATAAATAAGGAATTAATAAAGGAAATAAAAATTTCGACACAGGCGGGAATCGAATCCGCGACCTCGGGTATACGCCCCCGTCGCTCTGCCAATTGAGCTACCGTGTCAATGGCTGCCAGCGCGAAATTTTTCTATCCTTGTTTCTTTTACACTTTCAAGTAGTGTTTGCGTTCCCTACCTCCGAATTTTTTCACAAATTCGGAAGGCCACCTGTCTACCTTTTCAGATAGAATGCAAATGTTGAGAACGCCTAACTATCACATAATTTGATGTTTTTGTTTATGAAAACCTCATGTGGGATTATTACTAATAAATTTTTCTCTCCTTTATTAATTCTTTATTTATTCATCTAAGGGTTTACAAAAAACAATAATGACTACTAAGAAATAAATTGCTACACTCACACTTTATATCACAACTATTGCAGAGTCAGCTCTCATCATTCAACATGAATCATATTTCCCTCATCTCAACAAAAACTAAGCCACCGGAAATCAGCCTTTTGTATATATATCACCACGGCACCCTACACCCTACGTAACAATAATTGCCCAGGCCATTTCCGCCCCCCATAAATTACACCCATTGTCCATCCCCAATATCATGCTATTAACCTTTCAAACCCTACATACTTCAACGAATTAATAAAATTTTCATTACATATTGACAAGCTATTTTTATTAGACCGATTATATCATAATAGATTTATTATGAAGCACATAAATTTTGCAATAGCACTGTTTTTGCAAAATATAATAGCAGTAAGCCATTTTTTCTCGTGATCCCAAAAATTCCTTAATATCCTCAATACCGGCATTTGCCCCTTACGTTCAGCCACCGAAAAAAATGGGGTAGTTCTATTCTAAGCCGACACTGCACAGCTATCTTATATCCAATCCAATATACATAAAAAGGCCTCAAAGCATTTAAGTAGTGTAGAAGCTTTAGTGCTAATTAGAAACGTTAAATTCCCCTACTCACGATCACCCTCATATAAAACAACTTTACAAGACAAGTTATAACCGTATAAGTTGGTTATACAAGGCCGTGTTTACGTTTCGGTTCGTTTCGCACTCACAAATACTCGGTACTCAATCTCGGTGTGCTCTGCCTACCCCTTGAGGTAGTCGTTCATTGCGTGCGCTTCGTTAGACACCGACTGGCTGTATTTTGCGAGGAGGAATGGATTGTACGGGAGAGCGTTTTGTATTGTTGTGGAGCTGATTCTGAAATATGTGTTTCTTTTCAAACCGAGTGCATAAAATATTCGTGAAATGATACATATTTTTTTGTACATCACTTGTTTTTTTTGGGACGTAAGCGGGATTCAATTGCATACATATTTTATCCTACGTTAAAATCTATCATAATATTTAAAGTTCAAATTATAACAAATAGAAAAATAAACACAGAGCATGTAAGAGAAGATGATCGTACAAAATGGCAATTGGTAGTCTATGCCAACCCCAATGGGAACTAATAGCTTGAATATTTCTATGAATGTTTGAAAAAACGCTTAACAATACATTTCCAACTAATTGATATTATAGCACATCCATATAAAATGGACTGATAATTCCGCAACAAACCATGATTAAACCTTAATATAACCGTAAAACTATAAAACCAAAATTTCAATTCATCCATCTAAATTCAATAATCTAGCACAGAACCGAACAATACAATACTCGAAAAACCCGAACAAAATCGCATTAACGTACAATACAGTCGATTACCAGAATACACCTCTATTTCCAAGCAGGTGCCTGAGGGCCCTCCTGGTTTATTGACTAGCGCACGCCAATTGTAGGGTTCAACCCTTTCAATAACCACTGGAGGAATGCCGACTTTGGTTCGACACGAGGTCTTCACAATCGCGCGGCTAACAAAGGGTTAAGTCGCATATTTTGACGTACGTGCGGGTTAAACGATGTGCTGGAATTAATTAGATTAGATTTAGGGTTAAAAATGCTATTGTTAGGGTCCCATAAGCAGTTTTTTAAACTGTAGAATAGAACACACACTTCGCTTTTCATTTTAATATTATGGTGTTTGGTCATACCTATATACATATACTCACGGCTGTAAATCCCTATAAGGGGTAGCCAGAGCTGAGGAACTAGAAGTTGCTCGGCCACTTTTGGAAAGTAGAGTGGGGAAAAGATGGTAAAAATAAAGGTGATACATACATACATACATATACTCACGCCATTAGTACCCATTGGGCTAGGCAGAGACTATCCATCGCAACTTTTTACGATCCTGACAATCTTCCAAATGTGGCTCCCTAGCTTCGTTTACATCCATTTATCTTCTCATTCATGCCCTATTTATTCTTCATACTTCGGACGCCTGCCTTTTTGAGCACACTAGCAATTTGGTCCAAATGTACTCCGAGGTCGTCTTCTTTTAACATTACCATCTACATCAGCTCTGTAAATATAATGTAATGGTAATGTGTCAAAATATAATTACGGATGACCAAAATCAAGGATGACGTTTTTAACAATGTTTTCCATACACATATACTCACAGCCATAAATCCCTTAAAGGGGTAGCCAGAGCTAGGGAATTATAAAATTCCTCAGCCTCTTTTGGAAGTTGCGTGGGGAAAGGATGGTAAAATAAAGGTTGTTGGGTCTCCAACCGCATCACCCAAAAATCCTTTAAAAGCCCCAATACCGTTAATCGCTTCTTACGTACACCCATCGGTAGAAACGGGGTAGTGCTATTCTATGCTGACACTACACGGTATTCCATATAATCCGCTTATACAATGAAAACCACAGATATAAGTATATGTAGTAAGTCCGATGTAACAAAACAAATTACCTCCACTTCAGTACCCAAATTCAAAACCAATAATTACTCATTAGTCTCAAGCAAACAAGGTAGTGGCCAATCAACGGCCTGCGTTATTGAATACAGCCAATGGGTGCTCAGCAAATCGATATTGCTTTGTGTTCCTCTTGAATTGGTTACAATTTGAAATTGGAATATTGTGGTGAGACTGGCCACTGAATTAGTAGACTTGAGAAAACGGTGGATCCGATATTGCATTGACCCTTGCAGCTTAGTTTGTATCATACATATACATCGGTCATTATTTCCTACTAGTGGATCGTCCCAGCTTCGCACGGGTAGCGTTGCTTTTTTAAATATCTGGGGTTTCTTTCTTCAGTCACTGCTCAAGCATTGTGAAATTCAGCGCAATGTTTTCAATTTAATAAATTTATAGCACTCCCTAAACAGTGTAGTTTGGTGATTTTAAATGCGCTTTGATGAACGGTTCAGTATTTCCGTTTAATAGCAAATTTTTAAATAAAACGCTATTAAGTATTTATAACAATCTAAAAAATAAATCATTACGTGATTTAGGATGCAACTACTCGCGCCATCTAGTATGTTATATGTAAATTAGTAAAGATTTAGTTTTGATCACGGGCGCGATGGCTTGTTTTATGTATAATTTCGTTGTTTGTCTACCGATTTCTATGATTCTTTTTTTTATTGAATAGGTAATAATGTTACCTTTTTTAAATTTGGGATGAGTGAGACGTTTACAAACGTAAGAGTTAGCAAATATAATCAGAATGATCCGAACTGCTAAGCTATCAGGAATTACACGTGTTATTGTGAGCCAACCGTTAAAGATAGACATAAACTGCTGAAGATTTTTTTTTAGATATTTTTATGAAGAATATTTCCGTCACACATGATTTCTATGTAAATTTAACCATTGAGGCTGCACACGCGACGGAAGCTTAAAAAATGGAGTAACTTCTCTCTTTTTCCCAAAATTACCCAAAATTCCCCTTGACTACTCTGCTGGAAAGTATACAAAAACCTGCGCAGGTGTATGAAGAATAATTGTACCAAGTTTCGTTAAAATCCGTCGAGTAGTTTTTGTTTCCATAAGGAACATACAAACCGACAGACAGACAGACAGACAGACAGACAGACAGACAGACAGACAAAAATTTTACTGATTGCATTTTTGGCATCAGTATCGATCCCTAATCACCACCTGATGGTTATTTTGGGAATATATTTCATGTACAGAATTGACCTCTCTACAGATTTATTATAAGTATAGATAAGAGTTTCAGGCTTAATTTATATTCACACATGCTCTGTTTTTTAGAATGTTATAAGTAAACGGTTTTTTTGTTGAAACAAAAGTTAGGAAAAAACATACATACATACATATACTCACGACTATAATTCCCTAGAAGGGGTAGCCAGAGCCAAGGAATTATAAATTCTTCAGCCACTTTTGGAAGTTGTGTGGGGAAAAGATGGTAAAATAAAGGTTTTTGGTGATGGGTCTCCAACCGCATCGCCTAAAAATCCAATAAAAAGTCCCAATACCCTTAGTCGCCTCTTACGACACCCGTGGGTAGAAAAGGGGTAGCGACATTCTAAGCCGGCACTACACGGCAAAAAAATCTATACTAATATTATAAAGCTGAAGAGTTTGTTTGTTTGAACGCTAGGATCTCAGGAAATACCCGATCAAATTGAAAAACTATTTTTATGTTGGATAGTCCATTTATTGAGGAATGTTTTAGGCTAAATGTCATCACGCTGCAATCAACAGGAGCAAACTATCAGCGAATAATGGTGAGGACACTATGAAAAACACCTTTTTTCTCATCCCATCACAGAGACCCTCAACAGGTCAGTTAAATATTTCAGTTTGACGACGCGACGTGAAAGTCTACACTTTTGACAGTACGAAGTCTGTGGGGTCAGCTAGTATAAAAATAAAGTTATAAATAAAGGAAAGAAAAATTTCGACACAGGCGGGAATCGAATCCGCGACCTCGGGTGTACGTCTCGCGTGTGTCGAAAGTTTTCTTTCCTTCATTTATTAGTAATTATCCCTACATGAGGTTTTTATGAACAAAAAACATATAAATCAGTAACAAGTGTCAAAGTAGTACCACTAATAAAGTCTTGAATTTATTATTACGCATAAAGTATAGTAAAAGAATATACATACATACATATTCTCACGCCGTTAGTTCCCGTTGGGGTAGGCAGAGACTATCGATCGCCACTTTGTACGATCCTGGCAAACCTCTCTAGCTTCATTCACATCCATCAATCTTTTCATACATGCTCTTTTATTCTTCGTACTTCGGACAACTGCCATAATAGAATATATAAATTATTAATTAAAAGAATATATAATATGAATTTAGTTGCAAATTAATATAGATACCGTGTGTAGCTATTACTTAGAATTACTCTGCACCTCTACAGAAACTTTGATAGTTATCTAAATTGATAAAATGCAAAGAAATAATTACAGTTACAGCAAAGAAAGAATATGAACTATTTTTTTTAACCGACTTCAAAAAAAAGGAGTGTTTGCAATTTGACCGTATATATTTTTTTATGTTTGTTCGCCGATCACTTCGCCATTTATGAACTGATTTTGATTATTATGTTTTTATTAGAAAGAAGATACTCCCGGAATAGTACCATGATGAAGATATCAGGGTCTGATGATGGGATCCTGGAGAAATCGCGGGGGAACCTTTTATCTAAACTATATTTAAAATTTTATTTATTTTAAAAATATCTTTGTGCATATAGGATATAGCATGCATATAGATAAATAAATATAGGGATATATTTTACACAGATCAAGTTAGCCCCAAACTAAGTTAACAAAACAGTTTACTTAGTTAAGTTTTAAGATACGTAGATAGTAATTTATGTGATATCAGTCATATACTTCTGTAGTACTAGTTTATCGTAGAGTTTACTATCTTTTCCTCACTATAAATACGACTGAAGAATAGGTAAGAATTGGTTAGTGGACCCATCGTATCGAGCCATGTTGACCAACGATATTATATAAGAATTTATAAAACTAATCCTAATAGGATATTTTTGAGCTCTGTTATTAAATTGAATAGTTAAACATTGGATTTTTATTTGCAAATAATTAAATTTCTTCGCCACAACTTTATCTTTTACCCTCTTAAAAAATACAATATTACACAATCACATAATCCCCTCACTGCCTACCCCTATAATCATTAGCATTCGTAATACAATTACCAACGAACAACCACAACAGAACAAAAGACAATAATTCGATCAACTACATGTCATTCATTCGTTCGGTCTTTGTGACGTCATATCTAAACAAACACTCTAAATTTTTGAACTCTATATCTATCACGTTAAGGTTCAAAATGAGAGGCAGTAAAATATTTATTTTAATATCAGTTAAACGAACCGTAAGCTAGGGTGCTCTTTACTTTGAACTAGCTTGTAGTGAAAGCCATTTGGTATTTTATGATTTATGAATTTAAAAAGAGTAAAGTTCAGTAAAATCGTCTTCATTGTTGACATAAAATGTCTTTGCCATCGTTAGATATTCACTTTTTAAAAGTGCAAAAGTAATTTCTTAATTTTATAATCTTCTCCAAATTGGCTATAAAAACAACGATTATCTTTATTAATAATGTTGACGTGAGTTGAGTAGGTTTTTGGGATATACAGAACACGAGAAAACTATCCTACTTCCTGTTTCAAGTTTTTTTTCGTTTAATTCTAGTCTAATGCTTTGTGTTTCCAATTAGGTAAAACTAAATGAAGTAATATTCAAACCATTTAGTAATAAAAGTCAAGTACGTAATAATTTTTCCATCTTATAACGGCTTTTCCATCTTCGCCCTTACACCAATCCAAGGTCTGCCGCGCCGAGGGATGCATGGCCAGGGGTGAGCCTGGTCGCTAGCGTGCCGCCGTCCCGGAGCTTGGTGCACTCCGGGTACTAAATAACCTTACCTAGTCAAGCGGGGCTCTGGCTAGGTGGACAGTTTACTTCCCTTGCTTCTCGTGGGTCCAATATGTGTTCCAATTATAATAAACACGGAGGCGGCGATGTAGCTCGCCACTCATCACGCCATGGTTTCTCACGGGGCGAAAAGTGGGCTAAAGAGACCCGCTTCAGTACGATGAATGTATGTGGAGGAATGTTTGAAAAATTAGATGAAGTATGTATGATTATGAATGAAAGAAAACTGGATTTTCTATGTTTAAATGAGACGAAGCGTAAGGGAAAGGAAGTTTCACAACTTGGCAACATCACAGCAATCTGGTCTGGAGTCGCTGACAATGACCGAGCTAGCCAAGGAGTGGGACTTCTGATATCTGAAAGGATGGCTCAGTGTATGAAAGATTACGAATGTGTGAGTCCAAGGCTCCTGTGGATTAAGGTGAAATTGGGACTAGTCCGGATGCGCATAATTTGCGTTTATGCTCCGGACATGTCTAAATCCCTATCCGAGAGGGAGGAGTTTTGGAATCTGTTAGACGATGTTGTGAATGGGTGTGATCAGAATGAGAGACTTATAATGTTAGGAGATTTTAATGGCTGGGTTGGTGTGTCACGCAACGGTTGCGAAAGAGTTTTTAGGAAAGTTTGGCGATCAAAGGATGAATGAGAATGGTGAGAAATTGATTGAGGTATGTTTGGAGAGGAATCTTTGTGTTACAAACACGTTGTTTAAACACAAAGATATCCATATGTATACAAGACAGAGGGGAAGCGAGAGAAGTATGATTGATTTTGTGATAGTTGATGAAAGGCTGAGAGCAAAGGTTGTTGACACCAGGGTCTATAGGGGCACGAACGTTGGCACAGATCACTTTCTCGTTATATCACGATTAAGGGGTCTGTGTACGCGTTGGCGTCACAGGCCTAAAGTGTCAACAACGGATTTTGCGAGAATAAAAGTGGAAAAACTGCAAGAAGATGTAAATATCAGAGATGAATACGTGAGGAAATTGGATGATAGACTAAGTTGCGTGGAGATGAAGGATGAAATGGAAATAGAAGAAGTATGGGATGTGCTCAAATCGACAATGGTTGAATGTGCGACGGAAGTTTGTGGAGTGTGTAAAAGGTCAAATAGACCACCAACAAGTTGGTGGGATAAAGTTGTGAAAGAGGCGGTTGGAGATAAGAAGAAAGCGTGGTTAGATTTACTAGCGATTAAAGCTAGTAAACGGATGAATGCGAGTGTAACTGACGATGTAGTGCAGAAAAGTGAAGATGAATATAAGAGAGTTAAGAATGAGGTGAAGAAGAAAATAGAAAAGAAAAAGCGGGATTTGCAAGAGTGGTGTGAGAGGAAACTTTCTGATAATTTCCGGAATAACCAAAAGTTATTCTGGAAGTATATCCGGAAGGAAAAGGGAGTTTCCCAAAACACGAGAGTGAGTGTAATAAGAGATGAACAGGGTGAATTGGCGACGGATGAAAGTAGCATGAAACGGGTATGGAAGAATTATTTTGAGGGACTGTTTGAAAAAGAGGATGCATCCATTTCTCCGCCAATCGACAGTAATGTTGATTGGAACGAAGAGATGGGTGATTTCAGTGACAGTGAGATTAGTATGGAAGAAATAATGAAAGCAATGAAAAGTATGAAAGTAGGGAAGGCGGCAGGGTATGATAGGATTACTATCGAAATGCTGAGGGCTGGTAAAGGGTTGGTGGCTTCTTGGTTGTACTTCCTTTTCCAAAAATGCTGGTCGAGTGGCAAAGTTCCACGAGATTGGTGCAAGGCGGTGATTGTGCCTCTATATAAAGGAAAGGGGTCACACCAAGAGGCTAAAAACTACCGCGGCATCAGCTTACTCAGCATTGTTGGTAAATTGTATGCTAAGGTACTGATTGAAAGAGTGATGAATGAAACTGATGAGAAAATATGGGATGTGCAAGCGGGATTTAGGAAAGGAATGGGATGTATGGATCAAATCTTCTCTCTAAGGAGCATCACCGAAAAGTTCTTAGCTAAGAACCAAAAGGTGTATTGCTCCTTCATTGATTTAGAGAAGGCGTATGATAGGGTGGTAAGAAAGTGTTTATGGGAGGTGTTATCCAAGTTCGGTTTGGGGAGTCAACTTATACGTGCATTGGTATCACTCTATGAGGATTCTAGTGCATGTGTAAGAGTAAACGGGGAAAACACTGACTGGTTCGGAATCTCTAGGGGTGTCCGACAGGGATGTGTAGCTTCTCCGTGGCTCTTCAATTTGTTCATGGATGACTGTTTGACAGAGTTGCGTGAAAGTGATTATGGACTAAGAATGGGTGGATTCATCATTAAATGCCTCTTGTATGCTGACGATCAAGTGCTACTTGCATCATCGGCAGAAGAGTTGCAAGAGATGATGAATATTGCATGTGAGTCTTTTGTAAGAAAGGGAATGAGGGTGAATGTGGATAAGACCAAAACGATGGTTTTTGAGAGACAGGAAGATGTGACAGAATGCGTGATTGCGATTGATGGTAAGGATGTGGAACAGGTGAAGGAGTTTGTATATCTGGGAAGTTTGTTTACAAGGGATGGAAAATGTGATGAAGACATTGAAAGAAGAGTGAAAAAGGGTAATGCGGTAAATGGAGCAATGGATAGCCTAATGATCAGTCAATCGGTGTCTGAAAAGGCCCGAATGGCTGTGCATGATGCTGTTCTTGTTCCTACGCTTATGTATGGAAGCGAATGTTGGGTGTGGCAGAAGAAGCATGAGAGCAGAGTGAATGCAGTAGAGATGAGGTCCCTCAGAAAAATTTGTAATGTTAGATTGTGTGACCGAGTGAAAAATAGTGTTATTCGTGAAAAGTGTGGTGTGAAAGATGATATTGTAAGAAAGATAGAAAAAGGAATGTTGAGATGGTTTGGGCACATAGAGAGGATGGATGATAGAAAATTGGTAAAAGGGATCTATAGAGCTAGTGTGGATGGTAATGTTAGAAGAGGACGACCACGGAGAACACACTTGGACCAAATTGAGAGTGTGCTCAAAAAGGCTGGCGTCCGAAGTATGAAGAATAAAAGAGCATGTATGAAAAGATTGATGGATGTAAACGAAGCTAGAGAGGTTTGTCAGGATCGTGCGAAGTGGCGATCGATAGTCTCTGCCTACCCCAATGGGAATTAATGGCGTGAGTATATGTATGTATGTATGTATGTACGTAATAATATTTTTTTTTACTTATTTAAGGATCATCAACAGACGGGCGGTACATTTGAAACTATTTTAACAATTAATTTTAGGTAAAGTTACCATCCACTTATAGGTAATTCTCAAATTTTGACAATTTTATCCCAATTTCCGTGGTCATAAAAAATCTTTAAGATACTTTGAAATTGAACATGGCAAATGAAGGTAGACGAATAATGAAATATTTTAATTTAAAGGGGACGTCATAACGTTAATTATTTTTCGAAATATGAGCATACAAAGTTTTGGTAACCACCGAAATTAAAATCTTCCACAGAAATTATTTTGTTTGGACACTGAACTTTTTTTAATCCACCGTAATTGTTGATTGTAATAAAAATCATTTTTAATTATAAGTAAACCTTTAATCAATTAAACAAAAGAGAAAATACAAAGAAAAATATTCTTACAAAATAGGATATCAACATCAGCGACTGTAATGCGGTTTTTTAATGTCATGGCATGGTATCATTTTGCGTCTTTCAATACAGATTTTGATTTTATATATTTAATTTAGTTATGGCTGTGTCTTTATTTTCCTAATCTAATAATTAACTTATCACCTAATAAACAGCAGTAATACAAAAACGGGTAATTCAAGACATATTTTTAATTCATGCCATGTCATAATTGAACCGAAGGCGGAGGGGGGCAGGTGTGAAAATAACTGAAGAGATTTAAATACAGATATAACAATATCTTATGGAAAAAGGTCTTACGGTATCTATATACGCCTATAGAAAAAAATAAATATCAAATTCTAAATATTATGAGATCAAAATCAGGAACGGTTCATGACAATTGTTAAACAATATTTATAAAAATGTCTCTATTATTTATTCAATAGTATAAGTACTGTCATAAGCAAACAATAACTGTCCACGTCTATTCAAGGTTGGCTCATCGAGGACGTCCCTAATATCTGTTTTTCTTATAACATCTACGTCACTCTTTTCTGGCCAAGTAAACCAAGTGTCTCCTAAACCTTTAGCTCGCCTTACAAACGAAACGTGATAGTCACCTTGTTTGACATCAGTCACTTGGCCGATAAAACATTTCGTGCATTTTTTTGAAGCATATTCTACTATTACCCAAGCGCCCACCCCCACCATGTTTGGTTTTGAAATGTTAGCATACTCATCGGTGTCTGATAAATCGATTGCAGTGGAAGCAGTTCTGTTGGGGCCTGTTATTTATTTTATTTATTTATTTATGCAGGTAGTATTATGTCTTCAAAATCAATGGCATCCAACGACTCATTCTGCAAAGCTATGGGAGTACTCCTGCATTGTGTCGTATCATCCTCTTTTTGTTGATCAGAGTGCCTACCAGTAAGAAACATCTTCGCTGACCCTTTCGTAGTTCTCACTTCACCGAATATTTTGGGGATTGATTTTTTGGCAGAGTACTGCGCTTTTTGAATAGAGTCACTTTCGCCTGCAGCGCTAAATGAAGTTGATGCGGTACTTGGTGGATGGATAGCAACACAGGAAAGAACCTGTACTTGGGTTTTGTTGATATTAGTTTTAGACACGCATGTTTCATGTTTATTCTCTTTGTCAGACACATTGTAATATCCTAGATGTTTTCCATGAACACACGCGATCCCACTGTCTCTGCATTCCGTCTCGATGCAAGAGAGAGCCCGCAGTGCAATCTTAGACTCCAAATTAGCATTCCAGATAGCTTGGTGAACCTTCATGGTTCCATAAAAAGGTGTTAGCTGTTGTGGTATAAGGAGATCTTTTTCAAGTATATCGTATTCATAAACCATCTTTAGAATCACACCTGGAAGTCGAGGGCCCAACTGCCTTACCAGAGACTCAGCATCAACGATGTCATTACCATAGGCAACTATTTGGTCCGCAGTTCTTTTAATAGTTCCGCCAATACCGTCTGGCGCTCCTTTGCCATGACCACACTCAGAATAATGCCAAGAGATATGCTTTAATTTACTTAAGTACCAGACTAACTTTGATATAATATAAAATATCTTTTTGTTCCGATATTGTGACGTTGGTGAGTCTGATACTATGTGGACGGTATCAACCTCTTGGTAAACCTCTTCAACGTAGCGCAATAAAGGAACAAGATGAGCCCACACTGCTGCAGCGTCATGCCTCAAACAACTGCTTACAGTACCAAAGGCTTGAGATTGAAGGTTGTCCAAACCAGATTCATTTCCGTGAAAGTATAATACAGCGGTGTGCAGTGTTATCTGCTTCTTGCTTGACCCAAAATGTACCGATTGTACCTCTGCACAATACTTTGTCAAGTAGTTTTCGCTGTAGTCGCAGTGTATCATGCATTCGTTGGTTTTCAAAGTTGATTTAATTTGTTTTATTGCAGAGCTCTGATTAACGATATTTCCGCAATGTGGCAAAAATCTTTCTAATGATATTTCCATTTCTTTGATCACACCCACTGGGTTTGCTTGTTTTTTAACTTTCTCTATGATGTTCGTTTTCTTCTCTTCGTTACCTTTCAAATAAGTCCCTTGTTTTTTTTGCCATATCCAGTAAGTGATTGGGTTTGAATTGTCAAATTCCTGATACAATAAGGTCTTGTTCTTGCATTTCAGACATTTTCTCGAGAGACATAGAACATTGTCTGATTCACAGGTAAGAATTTTTGTGACTTCAGTGACGCTAGACTGTGAAATTATTTTATTTCTTTTCAAAGAGGCAATCAGCAGCTCAACATTGGCATGAATCTTGCAAAGACATGTATCTCTGGATGTTATATCTGGAATAAGTACCCAGAACGGTCTCAACCTGCAAAAAGTTGGGTAACTTATCGGAATGTTTCCTGTCGCCATGTATTTTGCGTGAAGGTTTTTAATGGAGTCTGTTATGTATCTCTTTTGCTTCTTTATCTTCTGTTTTGTTATGTACTCTTTCTTTCCAGGGCAAATCCGGCTATTGTCGTCATCTTCATAAAAGTTTTTCAGAATTTCTTTAATTTTTTTATAGTATTTAATTTCTTTTTTGTCAGGTTTTTTTGTTTTTATAATAGTCTTTTTAATTTCAGTTGTTCTGGTTTTCAGCAACAAACTGTTTTGAATTCGTATAAACTGCTTTCTGTACCTTTCTTTTTGTTTTTTAAGATCAAAAATTTTTCTTCGTAGTGAGATAATTTCTTTATTCTTCTGGTACTGGTATTTTCGAAACGTGTTTTTTGAGACACGACTGGGTGTTTGGTCCACCACCAGTGATAACGATGGACTGCTAGGGCAAGGACTTCTAGTACTGCAACTAGATCGTGTACTGCGTAAAGTATTTGAAATATTACTCAATGGTGTATCAGCTCGTACAGATTCAGCCCTCGTCGAAAAAGATTGTGTTTCTATTAGGATTTCCTGGTCTTCAAGACATGTTTGTAGTTTCTTTTGTTTTTGTCGCTCATAGTATGCTTTGTAGTTATCCTTGTTTCTTTTTCTGCGAATTCTTTGTTCACGGGGTGTCATTTCACTTAGCGGTAGTATTTGTTTTTGTTCCTTTTTACGATGATACCTTTCGCGGTCTTTCTTTTTCAACTTCTCGCGTTTTTCTGGATCTTCTTTAATTTTCATTTTTCTTTTTCTTTCAGCCACTCTTTTTTGCTCCAATCTTTGCTCCCGCGTTAATTTCTTCGGCTTGGCCATTCTGTTTATGGATAAATTAGCGTATAAGCAAAGCAGGAAAGAAAATTAGAGAGTCAGAATGTATTTATTTCCAAGAAAATGAGAAAGAAAGGAAATCTTAACCAAAAATCAAGGAAAAAATAATTTCGGTGTCTTATATTAATATCCGTGTCTCATAAATTTAATTTCAGTGTCCTCATCTAATTTCGGTGTCCATAATAAGACACTGAAATCAGCGAAATTTGGGACACGTAAATTGGAAAACACACATTTAAAATTCCTACTCGCACAGTAATAAAAGGAAACGAAGTACTTATGCTGACAAAGGTTAGTAAAAAGCAAAAGCTATTTGCATAAAATTCATCGGTTAAAGATGATAACAAATCGCCCACTGAGTAGCTTCACCGAAATCGTGACATCAATGAACCAAACGACACCGAGTCATGTACTTACATGTTTGGCGGGAAAACAACGAATCGTGCGCAGGTCCTTCGCGGTCGGGCGGTTCGGCGCAACTGAGACATTGCCGACGGAGGGGGGTCGAAGTTTCTCGATTCCGCGTGAAGTAAGTTAAAGGTCGTAAAAGAGATGGACACAGAAATTTGAAATTATGCGCGGACAGGTATATGTTTACATTTATTTCAAAAATTATACGTTGTAAGTAAATACTAGGATAGGTTTATAAATATTTACTTATTTGAGAAACTATACAAATGCTTGAATATATGTAAATAAGAGTATTTCAAAAAATATAACTATATATTTGCAAAAAAATTGGTCGCGGACAGACACCGTACTTAGGTTTTCATGATATCATCAGACTTTTTTTAGTATTTACAGTGCATTTAGAATTAATATTGTATTTGTGCCGAGTAGCTTAAAAGTCGATAGTACTATGTCTTCAGTTTTCAAGGCTCTGCGGTATTCAGAATTATATTCCACAACAATGCCGTTTCAAAAACGGGGAATTTGAGAATCACCCTTATAGGTAACCACAGCTGACAAAGAAAGCAATATCAAAATAGATGAAAAAAAACAATTCAACGATTAAGTAGGTACAACAAATGAAAATTAGTTAAGGCTGTTTAGTTAACAGTTTAAATAAATCTGTTTATCCAAATCTGTGAATCAGATTATTAGTTTTTCTTTAAATGCATGCAAAGTTTTACAAAAAAATATCAATATTACATTATTTCGTATAACAGTTCAACATAAACGAACGCGAGACGCGCCAATGAACGAGTACGCACGAATATAATTGACAAAAATCTATAGACATATCTACACAAACAGACAAGGAGTCATCTGGCGAGGGAAGCCAGGGCCAGATAAACATATTAGCCAATGCTAATGGGAGGGGACAGGGGACAAAGGACATCATAATTCTTTGGGGACTGATTGATAAGTCAGGGGACCGCGTCTATTCTTTTTTATTCATATCCGCATATTATTGTGGAACAGATTGAGTGAATAAAGTTGGGAGAATGTATAAAAATGCTCGGTAGATCAGTAATTAAGATATTTGAATGAAAATATTCAAAGTGAATAGTTTTGTATAAGTGAGTGACAATCATATGCAAGACGTAACTAAAAAAAATGTTGTAAATAAATAAAAGTGAATGAATAATGTTAATTGTCTTTTAACACTTGATAGGAATGTGGTTACCACAGATCTATAAAGCTATTTTTTTAGATTTAGTTGTAGACAGGATGATATTTTGAACACAGAATACCATTGTCATTTTTGAACGGGAAATAATAATAGTTCCGAAAAATAAATAAATGTCCAACTACATCTGTCCGACTATTATTCTAATAAACCAGTGTTTTAATTTGGTAGCTCTTGGTAAGTCATCTATTTATGTGGGGATATAACCGTGCTATAGCGTGAACGGCAAAATATACTATTTTAGAATTCAAAACTAAAGTAAATTTGACAATTAAGGTATACAATTAGGTAATTACAAACATGAGAAAATTATATAAGACATTAGTCTCATTTAAACAAGCTCCCGTCCATACAAAACGCTCTCAAAACAAAACCGCTAAAAACCATTTATATTTAAAAACACAACATTCCTCAAACATAAAACAAATGCATTTTTAACAATCCCACTGGAAACAGGTAACATTTTTAAGAAGCAACGAAATAGTTCAAAGAATTCTCTGCAAACAAAGCAATTTATTCTTAAGTACTTTGTTCAACTGACAGACATCCTAACTAGACTTGTTAGCTCACTTTAATACACTCGCTTGTGTTTCGTTTCAAACTATTGCGATATTTAGCAGCCTCTGTAGTCTAGTGGTAAGGGTTTACAGTTTGCACAGAATGAGGATCAATATAGAGTTTATATCTTGAAATTAACCCTATTGTAGCAAATGTTCAGAAACATGACTTTAAATTATTTGTTTTAACATACATACATACATATACTCACGGCTATAAATCCCTTGAAGGGGTAGCCAGAGCTAGGGAATGAGACATTCCTCAGCCACCTTTGGAAGTTGCGTGGGGAAAAGATGGTGAAATAAAGGCTGTTGGTGATGGGTCTCCAACCGCATCGCCCAAAAATCCCTTAAAAGCCCCAATACCATTAGTTGCCTCTTACGTACACCCACCGGAAGAAATGGGGTAGTGCTATTCTAAGCCGACACTACACAGCAACATACATTATATACATTACATAACAATACATTATAAAACAAAACCATTCCGTGCCAGCTTAGAATGTCACTACCCCTTTCTAGCTACGGGTGTCATCAGAGGTGAATAAAGGTATGGTTATTTCTTTAGTGGTTTTTGGGCGATGTGGTTGGAGACACATCACCAATGATACTTTATTTCTACCATCTTCTCCCCTATCAACTACATAATCTGGCTGAGGAGTTTTAAGCCGTGGATATAAGTATGTATAATGTATCTATAAGCCTTAATATATTAATTCTATATGTTAATTTTTAGTCTGTTACTATGACATATAAATATGATACGAGTAATATAACAATGTGGATGGGATTGTAAGTAGAGGACGGCCTCGTAAAACGTTTCTTGACCAGATAGAAAACGTTCTTATAAAGGCGGGGGTCTGAAGTGAGAAGAATAAAAGAGCATGTTTGAGAAGAATAATGAATGTAAGGGAAGCAAGAGAGGTTTGTCAAGATCGTACTAAGTGGCGATCGATAGTCTCTGCCTACCCCAATGGGAATAATGGGCGTGAGTATAAGTAAGTAAGTAATATAACAAGTAATATATGAAACTTTTCAAAAATCAATTCTATGTATCGTCAAAATACTTGATGAGTGTAAAAAGGATCATAAGTTATATTTATTCGTGTACAAGAATAAAATTTGGTTGACTGGAAGAAATCACGTTAAGGCGACAAGTCCGCGTTTGTGTACATTGTCTGTTTTGTAATTTTTCAATACTGTTTGTGTGTTGTATATTTATATGCAATAAAGTGTTTTAAATAATAATAAATTAAATGCCATACAAGCAATTTTGCATGCTGACAGTGACAGCAATATAAAGTTAACTATTAATGGAGGAAACCGCTGATTAAAATTAAATACAAAACGGCACTGAAATGAGTTGGCAAAACCTAATATGAATGGTTTAATTTCGCTGCGGGCAGTTGCAATTGTGACGTATGGTTGGTGACGACCAACGAATTACGCTATTACACCAGTTTCGTTTATATCTTTATCTCGTTTATTTAACAAATGTATTTAATTTAACTTTTTAACATCAATTACAAAGAGCTTTGACAAACATAGTACAATAAATTTGCCGTGTAGTGCCGGCTTAGAATGTTACTACCCCTTTCTACCAATGGATGTTGTAAGAGGCGACTAAAGGTATGAGGCTTTTTAGGTGGGTTTTAGGTGATGCGGTTGCAAACCAATCACCAGCGATACTTTGTTTCTACCATCTTCTCCCTTATCAACTTCCAATTGTGGCTGCGGAGTTTCCAGCTCTAAAGCTCTGGCTGCCCCTTTGGGATTTATGGCCCCAAGTATATGTACATACATACATACATACATATTCTCACGCCGTTAGTTCCCATTGGGGTAGGCAGAGACTATCGATCGCCACTTTGTACGATCCTGGCAAACCTCTCTGGCTTCGTTTACATCCATCAATCTTTTCATACATGCTCTTTTATTCTTCATACTGCGGACACCTGCCTTTTTGAGCACATTTTCTATTTGATCCAAATGTGTCCTCCGAGGTCGTCTTCTACTAACATTACCTTCCACACTGGCTCTATATATCTCTTTCACCAATTTACTGTCATCCATCCTCTCTATGTGCCCAAACCTTCTCAAGATACCCTTTTCTCTCTTCTTACAATATCATCTTTTACACCACACCTTTCACGAATGTATGTAATACAATAAAATATTACTGCTATGGTGTCCGCATTCTCAATAAGAAGAGAAACTGTTAACAGAGGTGGGATTAAATATGTTTCAAAGTTTTTGCTGTGAATAACTATTGATTGAGATCCTTATAAATTTTTAATTACCTGAATTACCTTGAGGTGAACATGAAATATATGAGATATAGCTTGGGTATAAAACATCCTTATTTTCTAAATTATATTTAAATTAACTCATAATGTTAAAATAGGTCCGACTCAGGATTGGAACTCACGCCCTTCTGTTTTTGGGCGGGTGTTCTACCCACTGACTATCCTGTCGCTGCAAAGGACCTACACCAATTAGTCTTTTCTACAGTCATATGTGTGGTTAATTTATCATGGTTGTTAACGGTGAGGGAAAACATCGTGAGGAAACCCACATGGCTGAGTTGTACTTAGTCATGTGACAGTGTATTCGTACAAAACCACGTACCACGTGAGTACACTGTCCAAGCAAAACGTGGGTGCTTTTCTGGAAACTAGGTGGCGCTGCCATGTGAGTTCAGAAGTATTGGTACTTTTGCCAACCCCTTCGGGGATAAACGGCGTGAACGTTTATGTTATGTTATGTTTATGTTAAAATAAAACATCGCAAATGATTGACTTCCAGATATATTGTAACAATAATTCACAAATCGCCTCAGAAACAGGCTTTCCTGACACAACACGGCAAATTGAGCTACCACGCAGTCATTACACACGTATTCTAATCTAAGCTCCAACAATCAAACGGCCTACCAATATATCCAGCTAAATATACCGCAGTGTATAGTTACAGCCATTGATAGTCTGACAAAGCAGCCATCATAAAGTTAGTCGGCAATTCATTAGTAATAAATTCTGTATAACACTTGCTCTGCGGCACCCGGCTGTCACCGTCAGATGCATGTTATAGGGATGGGAATTCGGTTGGTATACGGTTTCATGATTTACAACGTAAATGGAAACTGTTAGTGATTTAAATTAGGTTTTAATAAAAAAAGATACTTTAATCAAAGGCTACGTGAAAGTAAAAGAATCCATACTAATATTATTAATCGGAAAGTGAGTTTGTTTGTTTATTCATTCCGCTTTCACACCGTAACTACTGAACCGATTGCTTTGAAATTTTGCAAAGGAAATGTTAAAAGCTCTAATTAAATAATAGAATATATTTTTAATTTATATTTTTTAATTTAAAACCTGAATTTTGAAAACGAAATAGAAAACAGTATTTTTGACAAGAACCGTTAATTACTCTCTATAACAAACCACAACCGAAAACCGATTGCACCCCAACCCTACTGCTAAATGTTCTTTGGCATAATATGTGCAGTCTGAGAGAAATTAGCTTCTTACTATGAAGAGAACAATGGCTGCAGCCGGGTTAGCTCATTTATCACTCTTAATTAAAATAAAAAACATATTTGTAATGTCAAAAACGTATGCTGTTTTTGTGACCTTTACTAATTTTGTGAAATGGCTTAATGTTTATCGTGACAAAAAATTGAATTGTAAGTTAAGAGATAATTACATTTATTCGTCATGTTAGGTACAAGAAAATGTTTTTTTAACAATAATAATATTATATTTTTTATTGAACAAATTATTTTTTATTAAAAGAGCATGTATGAAACGATTGATGAAAGAAGCTAGAAAGGTTTGCAAGGATCGTACAAAGAGGCGATCGATAGTCTCTGCCTACCCCAATGGGAAATAATGGCGTGAGTATATGTATGTATGTACAAATTGATAATATACAATTCGTTTTAAAAAAAAATTAAGCTTTAAGTTAACGAATTAATTTGCTCAGATAAGAGTCGAGACATTAGGAAAAAAGCCTATGTACTTGATTGGAGAGTGTGATTTTAAGGCCCGATTTCTGAATTGAGTATTCCAGCTGAGAACAACTTAAGTATCGTTCTGTCGCATTAAAATCTTAACAACTGAATGAGACAAAACGATACTTAAGTCGTTTTCAGCTTGAATACTCAATTCAGAAATCGGGCGTAAATATTAAAAATACCTTCCAAAGTGAATTTTAAGTTCTAAATTTTGTCTAATATGTTTTATAAAATGGATAAGGCTTTTTTGTTTCGGTATCGGAGACCCCTGGGGATAATTTCCCCAAAAAATCCTTGACTACTAGTCTTGTCTAGGATTTTGTCGATATATAAGCTTATAAACGTAATGGTATAAGACGTGATAGCTCAATGGGTAGAACACCGGTTAACGTGCAAGCGACTAGTGTTCAAATCCCGGGTCGGGCTACACCAATTTGTCTTTTCTAAAGGCTAATGTGTGGTTAATTTATCATGCAGGCCTGCCCCCTATCACGTGAGTACACTGTCAATGCAAAACGTGGGTACTCTGAACACCAGGTGACAAAGTCACGTGATGTTCAGAAGTATTAGTACCTCTGCCAACACTTTCGGGGATATTCGGCGTGAACGTTTATGTTTATGTGATGTTATGTTCATGAAATGGTATCAATCCAAAACTTAATTTAAGACTATTTAGGCTATAACCAACTGGAACCACTACCAATATATCCAGCAAATACGTCTCCACAGCATTCGCTGTTCTGAACCTAAACAATCTTAGACGGGAACAAACCTGGATCTTAGAACTACCTAAAATATATTACCCGACTTAAATCTAAATGCAGGATTAAACTATGTTGTTCCCAACGTCATCTTACCATGCTAACTTGGCATGCTAATATTGTTTGGAGAAATTTATACCGGTTTTGATTTATTGGATTTAGCATGAATTTAGTTAGTGTTTCTCCGTATTAGGATTATTGGTATACGGTTTGGTTATTTATTTTATATATGGCTAAACCAATGACTACTCAATTAGAGATTAAGTGATAAGGTCGTGTACTATGACCAATGTTATTGGATGCGGATGACGATGATAAAGTCTTATTTTCAATACAACATGATAAAAACTATGCCTATTCCTATTTAACATTATGGGATTTGTAAATAAGTTGTGTTGTGTTTATTAATTTAGGGTCAAATTTAATTTTGTCCATCACTTCTATTAAAGAGTTGTTTTTTCCTCACCACAAAGGTTGACTGGAGGAAATCGCGATAAGACAATAAGTCCGCCTTTTTGTACGTAAGCTGTTATATCTATTTTCCGATTCCGTTAGATCCGAAAAAGCGAAAAGTAGCGAGAGCTTCAGAGCTGGAAACTCCTCAGCCAAATTTGGTAGTTGATAGGGAGAAGATGGTAGAAATAAAGTATCGTTGGTGATGGCCTCCAACCGCAGTACCCAAAAACCACTTAAAAAGCTCTTACGACGCCCGTGGGTAGAAAGGAGTTGTGACATTCTAAGCCAGCACTACACGGTTTTTCGTAAAATACCAATTGAGTGCAATAAAGTGTTTAAATAAATTATGAAAATAATATGATACAAGAAATATGTATGGGGTATAAACATATGCTGAGACTAAATTACTTTTCCCTATATTTACAATTTTTTCACACGGATCTATCCTAAGATATCACAAACCGTTTAAAAGTAGCAGAAACCACCCTTTCTTTCTTCTACATGTAACCCAATATTGGTAATTTCTGCGGCCGACTAATAATAGTCCGCAACGCACATTGTTGACATAGTCTACATAGTTGATTGAAATGCACGAGCCAATAATGTGACGATGTGTGCAGTGGACTGGCTGCGATGTGAGTGAGTGTGCTTGGATATAGTTTAAGATTGTTGATTGATAATTATAATATTTTATAAAAAGTAAGCAAATGCAATTGCCGTGTAATGTCGGCTTAGAATAACACTACCCCATTTCTACCCGTGGGTGATCGTAAGAGGCGACTAAGGGTATAGGGGGCTTTTTAAGTGATTTTTGAGCGATGCGGTTGGAAATCCATCACCAGCAATACTTTATTTCTACCATCTTTGTCCATCTGCGATGTGAGTGAGTGTGCTTGGATTTAGTTTAAGATTTTGATTGATTACAATATTTGCTAGCTATGTTCAAAACAATTTGGTGATAGAAACCTATCAAAAATGGAAGAATGATACTAAATTTCACCAGTGTGATTGTGTGAGTTTAATTTTTAATTAAAAAAAACTTTGTTTATATCTTATTGTTTTCTAAGTTTTAGTTTTATTTAGTTATAAGTATTGGTTAGAGCTGAAAACCGGAGCTATCCGCTTTAAGTGGTTAGACCGAGCTCGTAACCATTTTGTCTTTTTTTTTTAATTGTTATTTAGTTAGTTCTTCTTTTTTAACTTCTTTTCACTGTATTGTTGTATATATATTTTTGTTGTATGTGTAAAAAGACAAATAAAATCTTTTTATTTATTTATTTTATTATTATTTTCCAAAACAATGACTCAAATAAAATACCATAAAAACCAGCTAGCCCAACATTTCCAACACTCAAACGACCACGATCGCAGCGCTAACTCGAACACACAGTTTCACAGTTTCCAATTAAAAAGTTAAAGGCTAATTACTCATGGTATCCAACAAAAAAACTAGTTAACCTAAGCCAGACAAAGGACTGTTCATTGTTAAACTTACGTCCAGCGCTCTAAAATATTGCACAGTGGTACGAAACTTTTATAGAGAACACATTAAAGTTTTATCAGTTCAGCAAATGGAGTTAGCAGTTCGCAGCGCATTATGTCCGAAGAGGGGCGTGTCCAACCCACTGGGCAGTCTGTGATTCAATTTATACAATTTTATTGGGAGTAGTGTAATTGCTTTTGGATGATCCAGACTTATACGAGATTACTTATTTTCTTGTTCAGAATTTTCATCGGAATTGATTCTAATGCTTATTACGGTATTTTATTAAATTTGACATGAATGCATCAGAAATTTTGATGGATGTAAACTAATCTAGAGAGGTTTGCAAGGATCGTACAAAGTGGCGATCAATAGTCAGAGATATCCCAACGGGAAATAATAGCGTGAGTATATTTATGTATATATATGTGTATGCGTCAGTAATTATCGATAGGCTGGTACAACCATTTGTCTATTGTATGTCCCGTTGCAACTTTATTCACATTAAGATTAAGTCAGATATTTATCAATTTCATGGTGCAATACGAAGGTATTGTTTAAAACTCAATATCGAGTACTGCTTATACTCGTTCATAACTTATATCATATAATATATAATCTAAAACTTATCACTCATTCGTTCCATTTAAACTAACTTAAAACGCCACTTTAGAAAAGTCAAATTGCTGTATAGCCAGTATTTGAACCCTATTCGTTTGCACGATGACCAGTGTTCTACCCACTGAACTATCATACATACATACATACATATACTCACGGCTATAAATCCCTAGAAGGGGTAGCCAGAGCTAAGGAATGAGAAATTCCTCAGCCACCATTGGAAATTTGAGTGGGGAAAAGATAGTACAATAAAGGTTGTTGGTGATGGGTGTCCAACCGCATCGCCCAAAAACCCCTTTCAAGCCCCAATACCGTTAGTCGCCTCTTACGTACACCCACCGCAAGAAATGGGGTAGTGCTATTCTAAGTCACCTCTTTCTACCCACGGGTGTCGTAAGAGGCGACTAAGGTTATGGGGCGTTTGTAAGTGGTTGTTGGGCGATGCGGTTGGAAATCCATCACCAGCAATACTTTATTTCTACCATCTTGTCTCCTATCAATTTCCGAATGTGGCTGAGGAGTTTCTGGTTCTGAAGCTCTCCCTACTTTTTTGTAGGTTTTATGAACGTGAGTATATATATTTATGTATCTTAGCATAACAGCCGCAGCCATTCTGACACTTTTCTCAATATTCTTGTTGTCAATATTTGTTGTTTGTCTTTTTATGCTGTGTAGTGTCGGCTTCGAATAGCACTACCTCATTTCTTCCGATGGGTGTACGTAAGAGACGACTAACGGTATTGGGGCTTTTAAGGCATTTTTGGGCGATGCGGTTGGAGACCCATCACCAACACCTTTATTTCACCATCTTTTCCCCACTCAATTTTCAAAAGTGGCTGGGGAATTTCTAATTCCTTAGCTCTGGCTACCCCTTTTAGGGTTTTATAGCCGTGAGTATGTATGTGTGTGTGTGTGTGTTTATATATTTTCTTGTATCTTTTCAAAACAAGCAGATTAGTGATTAAAGATTTACAGAGAAAGGTCTTCCAGTCGTTTTATGATCACTTGGCAAGTAAGAAGTTCTAAGATAGCTCGGCCATTCGTTTTCTCCCTGGATAATGGTGGAAGAGCTATAACGTTTTTAATGTCAATTTGTGGCCATTTTTCATCTTTTTTATGGAATAATAATTATATGGATGTCATGATTTTCTTTAAAGTAACTCTTAGAAATGGCTTTATTTTTCGTATTTTATTTTCATTTCATGAAAATTATAGTTTATACGGTTAAGTTACGAGAATGAGTTTTCAGTTTAAGCTGCAGTTGATTAGCGCGGGGGGAACCTTAGCAATGAGGCAAAGGACTAGATTTTATAAATACTGATGTTTTATGAGAAAAACTTATTTTCATCTAAACTAATTCTAAAAAAACTTATTCCTATAGCTAGTATTTCTCATCTTATAGCACGTGTTTTATCATCTCTTTGCGGTTCTTGCATCGTGAGACCAAGGCCCTTGCTAAGATGTTGAAACGTTATTTAATATTATTCATACATAAATAAAATATATATACTACAAACTATATAAACCTATATATATCCTAAAGTGGCTGAGGAATTTATTATTCCTTAGCTCTGGCTACCCCTTATAGGGATTTATAGCCGTGAGTATATGTATGTATGTATATATATACTACGGCTAGAAATCCTTAAAAGGAGTAGCCAGTGTTTCAGAATCAGAAAATTCATCACCCACTTTTGGAAGTGGAAGTTAAGTGGGGTTTCCCACCAGGATTGTATAATAATTGTTTTTGGTGATGGGTCTCCAACTGCATCACCCAAAATCATTAAAAAGCCCTGATAACTTTAGTCACATCTTGCGATGATTACAGGAAGAAATGTGGTAGTGCTATTCTGAGCCGACTTTAACATTATCAAGTACAAATTATAATTATTAAATATCCTGTAATAAGTTTGTACCCAGAATAGGTCGGTACAAGTACGTTATAAGCAGGTATTCCTTAAATTTTCAATTAAGTGTAAAGTTTCTTTGTAAACGCGCCATTCCGAGTTACCTCTAAGGAGATGAGGCGGTTACAACCAGTTTTAACTAGTTAAATTTGTTGGAACTTGTTTCCTTTGCTTTTGGGAATGTCTCTTTATGTTATTTATTCCATTATTGAATAGGGACGTTGGAGGTAACTGGAGAACTTTCGTACTGTGCTTATTAAAATTGCTCAGATATAAACTTCTTGTGATCGTCGCACAGCTACGAAGTAAGCAAATCAACATTTTACTGACTTAACATTGTTAGTTTTTAAATGTATGAATTTTGTTGATTTGTTGTTGAACCCTTGCTTCCCTTGCATTCATTATTCTTCTCATACATGCTCTTTTATTCTTCTAATTTCTCTCATGTGTATATATGTCTATTTAAATATTAAGTTTATTTCATTTATCTATTATTAAGGGACCGACGCTGCGGTTGGGAATTACTTCTACTGCATAATTTCTTAATTTGTTTTTGTAAAATACTTTGATTAATCTTCAATGGAGCAAAAATTTATTTTTTAATAAACCGTGTATTTTCTGCCAACCGGTAAAAGGTGTAATAATCCGCTAAAATAAAACCTACATAAAAGAAGGTTTCAATAAACTTGTGAAGGGTTTAAACCGCAAAGTAAATTGTTAAAAACTTTTCCTGCAAAACTTTTGCCAAATTTCGTTACTATAAAGGTTTCGAAGGAGATCAGTAACAGAGTTCTAGAGTTGAAACAATTTGAAGGGAAATTAATTTGGCTCTTTAGACAAATTAGAGTTATTTTGGACGTTTCAATTAACTTAATTTTCTTCCTTGTAACAGTTTATAATACTCCAATTTTCTTTGTTTCTTACTAAATTACTTATATTCAAGGTTGGAAGTCCCAAAAGGGTAGTCAAAGCTTTAGAATTTAAAAATCCTTAAAAATTTTCGGGAGTCGAGTTGGAAAAAGATAGTTTAATAAGGAATGGTTGCTGTTTCGTCTCAGCCGCGTCAACTAATAATCCCTTAAAAGCCGAAATACCTTTTTCTTAGTCACCTCGTATTATAAATATTTGTATTATGGTTATTTGATTAGTAAATATGTTTAAAAAATACGCTTTTATTTCGGTACGGTAAAGCGATCAATAAAATACAGAGACAGAGAAATTAATATTACATGAATTGGTTGGCCATTAACTGTGTACTCTAAAATTTTCTATATCATGAGTGTAAGTTATTGACTTGAGTGTATGCATCCAGTCAGGAATAGTTATAAAATATGTGTTATTAAATAAGTTAGTTTTAAATAAGCTTAATAGTTAGTTAGTTCATGTTTTTTTTGGCCTTGTTTTGTGCATCTACCCAAATAATTAATTTATCTATCTCACCTTCGAGAAAGACCGTTTTTAGCGATAAGACCGCCAAATGTACCTCACTGTAAACTGTTTGATCATATTATTATTTTTGTGAATTTGTGTTTGATGCGCAATAAAGAGTTATTCCATTCTATTTTATTCTATACTAGTGGATCGTCCCAGCTTCGCACGGGTAGCGTTGTTTTTTTAAATATCTGAGGTTTCTTTCTTGAGTCACTGCTGAAGCATTGTGAAATTCAGCGCAATGTTTTCAATTTATTAAATTTATAGCACTCCCTAAACAGTGTAGTTTGGTGATTTTGAATGCGCTTTAATGAACGGTTCAGTATTTCCGTTTAATAGCAAATTTTGGAATAAAACGCTATGAAGTATTTATAAAATTCTAAAAAATAAATCATTACGTTATGTAGGATGCAACTACTGGCGCCATCTAGTATGTTATATGTAAATTAGTAAAGATTTGGTTTCGATCACGGGCGCGATGGCTTATTTTATGTATAATTTCGGTATTTGTCTACCGATTTCTATGATTATTTTTTTATTGAATAGGTAATAATGTTACCTTTTTTAAATTAGGAATGAGTAAGAGGTTTACAAACGTAAGAGTAAACAAATATAATCAGAATGTTCCGAACTGCTAAGCTATCAGGAATTACACGTGTTATTGTGAGTCAACCGTAAAAGATAGACATAAACTGCTGATGATTTTTTTTTAGATAATTTTATGAAGAATATTTCCGTCATACATGATTTCTATGTAAGTTTAACCATTAAGGCTGCACACGCGACGGAAGCTTAAAAAATGGAGTAACTTCTCCCGTTTTCCCAAAATTTCCCAAAATTCCCCTTTACTACTCTGCTGAAAAGTATACAAAAACCTGCGCAGGTGTATGAAGAATAATTGTACCAAGTTTCGTCAAAATCCGTCGAGTAGTTTTTGTTTCCATAAGGAACATACAAACCGACAGACAGACAGACAGACAGACAGACAGACAGACAGACAGACAGACAGACAGACAGACAGACAGACAAAAATTTTACTGATTGCATTTTTGGCATCAGTATCGATCCCTAATCACCACCTGATGGTTATTTTGAAAATATATTTCATGTACAGAATTGACCTCTCTACAGATTTATTATAAGTATAGAAAATGCAGATGAAAGTATACATAAAATGGTGTTTTCAAATCTAAATATTCATATAGGGTTAGTTATGATTTCGAGTTGGACATTAGTCTAATCAACAAGATAAATATCGCGTGAACTCGTGATATCAGATACAGAAAAATGAAGGATTATACAGCATGATAAATATTGAAAGTTAAGATGGCAAAAAGGTATTTTGTTTTTTAAGCAATTATATTTTTACTCTATGGTCTAAAGTCAAATCACCCTATATAGGGTAGGCTCGAGCCCCTTGGTGGGGACATATGTGGGCTGTGATGAGGCAATTATTCTAAAACTATTAATATTTAAGAAATTTTAAATAGAAATTCATAAAGGGAAGAAAATTTGCAAATCCAAGAGCAAAATAATTCCTAATACTTTTTTAATTTAGGCCACGGGTCCAAGGAAAATAAGAACAATTTGTCGATTATAAATAAACATACATAAACATAAACATGAGCATGGCAGAGGTACTAATACTTCTGAACATCACGTGACTTTGTCACCTGGTTTTCAGAGTACCCACGTTTTGCATGGACAGTGTACTCACGTGATAGGGGGCAGGCCTATCGCCGCTTTGTACGAATACACTGTCACATGACTTAATACAACTCAGCCATGTGGGTTTCCTCACGATGTTTTCCCTCACCGTTAACCTTCCAGCGGTCGCGCGCGGTCTGTGAGTCCGCAGCGAAATAATTTTAGTATTTTTACTTAAACTATAAACAATAGACGATCGCGCTTTCATGATATCCTCGGGGGGTGAGGTACTACCTTAGTAGCCCTGCGGCATTTGCTGCAAGGGTGCATGTGCGTATTTATTTGTGTCTGCGGTCCCAGATTCCGCGCGCGACTTTTTGTGTTACGAAAAATTCAAAGGAATTTAGTTCAATCCAATGTGCCAATGTCAAGAATGTGCATTTACAAAAGATTATAATATGGATACTGACGATGATTAGATTATTGTACTACGCCTAATTAGTTGATAGATTATTGGATTATATACAAATATCTAGAATGTAACGTAAAAAAAGTATTAAAAGAATTAATGTGATTTTAAAGTTCCTATTACATTGTATAATTGATGATAATGTTGATTGAACTCTGTTATAAATAAAGTGTAGTTATAATAATTAACATTGAAAAAGAAAATATCATTTTGTTTTATATTTTGTTGATTTAAAAAAGTTTAAATAATGTGTTATGCTAAAAATTTTAGTCTATGAAGGCCTTTTAATTATTGTATTCAAATAAAAAAAAGAGAAGAACTTATGTTTTTTTTATTACTAGATATACAGGTAAAAGACGTCTTTTCATCGTATGCTACTCAAATTCATGAAGTTTTTGTCCTTTTTCTCAAACTAGACTCGTAAAATTGCGGAATCACAGACCGCGCGCGACTGCTTAAGTGTGGCGCAATGGTGCGACCGCTGGAAGGTTAACAACCATGATAAATTAACCACACATATGTCTTTAGAAAAGACAAATTGGTATAGGCCCGACCCAGGATTTGAACACTAGTCGTTTGCACGATAACCGAGTGTTCTACCCACTGGGCTATCACGGTTGCTTATATCGATTATAAATATTCCATGTAAACGAAATAATTTAAGAAATGTATTCAAACGAAGCACGTATAGGTATAGAAAGTTATATTAATTTTAAATTAATCTCTTATTACTAACTAGTGGATTGGCCCAGCTTCGCACGGGTAGCGTAGTTTTAAAAATATCTGAGGTTTCTTCAATCACTGCTCAACCTTTGTGAAATTTAGCGCAACTTATAGCACTCCTGAATAGTGAAGCTTTGTGATTGTGAAAGCGCTTTAATGAAAGGTTCAGTATCTCCGAAAATAATCCCATGCAAACAAACAAACAGAGTTACAAATTTTGCATACATCATACATATACTCACGGCTATCTTTTGCCCGAGCAACCATTACTAAAAAAATAATCCATATAGCACGATTCAGTATACACGTGCGACGACAGGACGCGATGGCTTATTTCATGTATAAGTTTGGTGTTTCTATACCGATTTCTATGATTATTTTTTTATTGAAAAGGTAATAATGTAAACTTTTTAAAATGAGAGATGAATGAGAGAACTATAAACGTAAGAGTAAACAAATTTAATCAGAATGCTCCGAACTGGTAAGCTATCAGGACTTACACGTGTTATTGTGAGTCAACCATAAAAGATAGACATATGCTGTTCAAGGATATTTTTTAGACACTTTTATGTAAAATATTTCCGTCATACATGATTTCTATGTAACTTTAACCATTAAGGCTGCACACGCGACGGAAGCTTAAAAAATGGAGTAACTTTCCCCGTTTTCCCAAAGTTTCCCAAAATTCCCCTTCACTACTCTGCTGGAAAGTATACAAAAACCTGCCCAGGAGTATGAAGAATAATTCTACCAAGTTTCGTTAAAATCCGTCGAGTAGTTTTTGTTTCCATAAGGAACATACAAACCGACAGACAGACAGACAGACAGACAGACAGACAGACGGACAGACAGACAGACAGACAAAAATTTTACTGATTTCATTTTTGGCATCAGTATCGATCACTGATCACCCCCTGATAGTTATTTTGAAAATATATTTAATGTACAGAATTGACCTCTCTACAGATTTATTATAAGTATAGATGTAATGGAAAAAATATTGACACAAATTTTCACAATCTCTTTTTTAATCAACTCCTAAAAGGGTAAGGATATTTTATATCCAAGTTTCTGGCTACCTCATTTTGGAATTCATAGCCGTGAGTTACTGTAGTGAGTGAGACTGTAGTGATTGAATGAATGAAAATAAATGAATGAAATAAAGAATAGAAATAAATGCAAATAAAAGAATGCAAATAAATGAAATGAATTGAATTGATTTTTTGTTTTCTCTTCTGGTAAAAACCACACCGTACGAAACACACAACAACACTCAAAAAATACAGGAAAAAAAACATAAAACATCCAACCAGCTTAAAAACGCGTACAATTTCAATCTGTGAAAATTCCCAAACTCTCTACTTAAGAACATTAGGGATTTTGTCCAAAAACACTTAGGGTCCGACCCACTGTGCAGCGATCGTCTCTATATCGCAATAAACGAATCCCGGATTAGAGCACAGTAATCCTACGGAACCCTCTGAGTCATAAAGGAATTAGGGATCCTCTTAAGAGAACCTTGGCCACGTACAATTGAAATCTTAATGTTATTATTTGGATTGTTTTGGATAACTAAAACTTGACTTATATAGCCTTCAGGCTGACTTTCTTAATCTTTAAAGGGTTATTAAGTTAAATGTAGACTAAATAATGTATTATGACTGAATTTTCGTGTAATGGGCTTACAATAGCACTATCTTATTTCTTCCGGTGCAGTGGTTTTGGTGTCTTAAAATATTGAAATAATAGTCTTAAAACATGAACATGTCTACTTCCATTTTATTGATAGAAGTATAACACTATAATATACCCATTTGAAAGCTATGTTTCTCAATAATTTACATTTCTATATACGAATATTTACCTATGCAATCCATTGGATGCACTGCCCAAGCAAAATATGTCTGTATGTATGTATGTATGTTTAATGTGGTTGTGATGCCACCACGATGAAACAAGAGAAATGATCCAGGACCTGTCTAACCCAAAGGGTATATGTATGTTTGTAAATACTAGATAGACAAAAACGAGTTAGAAACTAAATAACTCATCTACCATCTTTCCTAACCATTGACAAGTTCATGAAGTAAAATATATAAACACAACGTTTTTTTTATATTAAATCAATGCTTTTAAAAGTTGTCTGATAAAATCTCATCTAAGCTCTGAATGATAATAAAAAAACACAAACAAAATAATTCTGCTCTCCCTCCTTGCGGTTCCATTTGACACAAAATAACTCAATCAATTTAGACAATGCATTCGCCATTCAATTTTACCATTTTACAACGAGTATAAAATGAAAGACTTTTAATGCTTGTTTTATAAATTAATTCTAATAATATCAACACGTTACAAACGTATTAAAAAATAATATGCATGTGTCGGCACATTTTTACTTCATTAAATGTATGTAATACTAGTTAATTTTACTTCATTAACTGGTATTACATACATACATACATATACTCACGGCTGTAAATCCCTAGAAGGGGTAGCCAGAGCTAAGAAATTAAAAATTCCTCAACCACTTTTGGAAAGTTGAGTTGGGGAAAGATGGTGAAATAAAGGTTGTTGGTGATGGGTCTCCAACCGCATCGCCCAAAAATCCCTTAAAAGCCCCAAAACCGCTAGTCGCCTCTTACGTACACCCACCGGAAGATGTGGGGTAGTGCTATTCTTAGCCGACACTACACAGCAAACTGGTATTCACAGTACCTTTTGTTATTTGAACAGTCTCCACAATTTTGCTAAAAATTCTACTACTTATGCTGAATAAGGATAACCAAAGTCTCGAAATTAGTTCATCTTCAGTCACTTTTGGAAGTTGATAGTAAAAGTAGAGTATCATTGTTTATGGGTCTCTAGCCACATCGCCCAACAGCCACTTAGAAAGTCTCTATAGCCTTAATCGGGACCTTACTCACGGGAAAAAATAGGTTAGTGTTATTCACAGCCAAACATACTTCAAATATTGCCACATTATACCTCTATAACCACCTCTACATTTGAGATAAGTTATCAACCACCCCGCGCCCCAAACGCGTTCAGATTGAACAGCACGCCGTAATCCGATTGTAACAACAACCCGTGACGTCACCAATGATGTATGTATTTATATTGCTGATTTTGTAACTGATTTTGACACATAAGTTATAATTCTACTGAAAATATAATGATTGTAAAATTTCCTTGTTCGTTCATTTGTATAGCTCTGAAATCACTCAACTGGTTACATTTGTCAAATAATACATTGGCTTTATATCAGCACGCTTTATTTTATAAATATGAGAGGAAAAACTTAGATATTTGAAAAATAAATTTAACCGTGCGAAGCTGGGGTGCTCCAGTAGTTATATGTATATAATATATAAATATAATATAATAAATCGATTAAGAGGGTGTGCTTTTAAGTGGTTGATGAGTGATAATGTTAAAAACTCATAAACACGGATTATTTATTCTATTTATTAAACATCAATTGCTATTTATCTGAGTCTCCCGCGAACCTTAGCATCCTCGATCAACCAACCAACAAACCACTCATCATAATTTTACCAACACACAGGTAGAACCTCAATTGGGGCTAGAACCAATTCATCCTTAATTCAAGTCAACCCTCCATTCCACTGAGCCACCAAGCCCGCAATAGATAGAAAACAGTTAAACAGAGTCGCTTATCGCATTCTATCGAACGACCAAACAGTCGACGTCCTCAAATGGATTATGCAATGAACTGCCGCCTTTTTTACTTTATTTCCACATCTGTATGGTGGTGAAAGCAACTGCACAGTAGTTTTAGTTTATAATATGATAATATATTTATTTTGCATGTGTTACATAAGACTACAGTAGTACCTATTAGAGATTAAGAATGATTTAGTTTTGACGAATTAATTGGGTAAAGATGTTTCACTGTTATCAAGTCTCATGGCTGGGTGCAAAAAGTAGTAAGCAAGACTTTTAGGATACACAAAATCATTTTAAATCTAAAATTAATACGAGATGTAATGAAACAAAGTGTTGGCAGTGAGGGCGTTTTAAAATCACATATCACTGACATAAAAACCTTCAGAAATTCTGAAATGTATCCTTTCTTTTTTAACTAAAGGGTATTGTTTGCGCCAGACATGTACTCACGGCTTAAGCATATTTTATTTAGTCTGCGATTGGTAGATTTTATTTTGATTTCCAGTTGAGATATAACCTTACCTAATATAACTGGTAGCAGAGCTAACAATTAGACAGGTATCGTAAAAATAGGTAATCTATTCTAGGTTCTACTCTATCTACTAGGTAATACTAATACCTGCGCTCCGACTAAAACTTTTGATTTTTCCTTCTTTTCCTTTACTATCAACGTTAGCCAACACTTAACACCAAAAAGGTAATAACAGCAAAGTAACATAAATACATATTTTTTTGTTCTACCTACCAACCTACCCAGGTGATTAACCCAAGCTACCCGATATCACAAGCGCCCCTACTGTACGAGGTATACGGGCTGCATCGGATGTGCAGTAAAACGCAGTCACTCACGAGCGCTCGTTGGTCGCTCGCTGCGTTTGAAATTGAAGATAAATGGACCATTACGCCATCGATTTCAGTGCTCAGCCCTTTTATATACGCTAAATATAGTTTAATGTTTTAAGTACACAGTACAGACGGTTTTGGATTGTTTGAATGAGTCTGTTTTTTACATGTTTTTGTAATAGTCGGTTTGTGATTCTTAGAATGTTGTTGTTGATCTTATATTTCAATATCCACCCATTCCAGCCTCTGACATCCCTAACTCAAATATTCTCAATTGTAATTTCAATAAATGTATATTGACGAAGAGAAACACTTGTTTTCATATAGTATTATCATACATATACTCACGGCTATAAATCCCTAGAAGTGGTAGCCAGAGCTAAGTAATTAGAAAATCCTCAGGCACCTTTGGAAAGTTGAGTGAGGAAAAGATGGTAAAATAAAGATTGTTGGTGATGGGTCTTCAACCGCATCGCCCAAAAATCCCTTTAAAGCCCCAATACCGTTAGTCGCCTCTTACGTACACCCACCGGAACAAGTGGGGTAGTGCTATTCTAAGCCGACACTGCACAGCTAAAGTATTATAGAAATAGAAATAGAAACTCTTTATTGTACATCAGATATGGAAAAACAATTACAAATACACAGAATGAATTAACAAAAGTACAATTGGCGGTCTTATCACTAACAGCGATCTCTTCCAGACAACCTTTGAATGGAGAGGTCAATAAATTAGAGTCATGTGAGATAGATGTACAACAACATGGTGAAACTGATGACTATGCGTTAATCTGCATAAACAATACTACAATCCAGTCATACTTAAATCTAGTTATAAAATAATAAAATATTAACAAACATATAAATACTATGATACAATAAATTAAAACTACATACAAATATTATGATACATATTTTTATTTATATACTTAATATATATAATTTAATTTGCAACAGTATTATAGCGTTTCAGTGAGGTAGTGCTTTCATCACTTAGTACAATATTTAGTTTCTTTTGTCTTATCGTTTTTAAAACCGGTCATGTGGCCGCTTGTTCGTTTATAGGTCTATATAACATATCGATCTAACCCTAAACTAAAATATAGATAAACTTCAGTGTATTACATGATTGCACTTTGTAATATATTTTGAAAGTAATAAAATTATCGCTTTTAGAATTTTGAAACTATTAGCTCCAATAAATATACCAGCAGTTTTTAATAATTAAATTTAAAATGTTTAATTTCAGAACCAAACCTCTCTTCAGAAAGTCAATAGGTACTTGTATTATGGAAACAAGATAACAAGAGTAATCAATTAATTTTTCGTTCATAATTGGGTCCAATCTTCAAAGAATTTTCGGCCTTGTGGTCGGCTTTCCTCATTTCAAGCTTCTGATATCCTCACCCCAACACTTGTCAATTTCCGTCAACATTCTTAATATTATTTGTATGTAATAGCTCAAGTTTATGTGTAATCTTAATTTAAAAGAAAAATAAGTTTATAAAACATACTTACATACATATACTCACGGCTGTAAATCCCTAGTAGGGGTAGCCAGAGCTAATGAATCAAAAATCACTCAGCCACTTTTGGTAAGCTGAGCGGGGAGAAGATGGTAAAATAAAGGTTGTTGGTGATGGGTCTCCAACTGCATCGCCCAAAAATCCCTTAAAAGCCCCAATACCGTTAGTCGCCTTTTACGTACACCCACCGGAAGAAATGGGGTAGTGCTATTCTAAGCCGACACTACACATCAGTTTTCTTTTATAAAACATCAACCCTTATTAAATTGAGGACGAAGTTTGTATAGAAATAAGTTAGTTGGTGATCGCTCTCAGGGTAGTATTTTCAACTGTCTATCCGTTTCTTTTCATGTAATAGAACGTCGGATGCTGGATAGTCAAAACGCTTACCACCACGCTACTGTGCTATACCTCTAAAAGCTTTGAGTTAAACAAGTAAAAAAAAAACAATAAGTCTTAGTAACATTTGATTATTTCTGAGATCTTTTAACAATTTATTTCATAGCTAAAATTACATTGCTTTGATAAAAACTCTTAAACCAAATAAAAACTGCAGTAATTTTAAGGAGAAATTTTTAAAAGACTCAGTCTCGCTCCCTGGATTGAGTAATAAGCATTTGTTTACTATTTTCTTTTGGAATAAAGTGAAATTTCAAAGCGAATTAACAAGCTCTCCCGTTTGAAGGCTCGACAAAACTGCCTTTTAGACTGACCCCTGCGTTTTGCACTGAAAATAAAACTGGTATAATCCGCTTTATTTCAGATTTTACGTCTTTTGACAAAATTCTCAACACTTCACATTCCGCGTTTAATTTGTTGACGTTAAACTCGCATACCTATACCGCCATCTAGAATCGTATATGGCACGAGATATATAGCTTTGTAGTGTCGGCTTAGAATACTGTAACCCATTTCTTCCCGTAGGTGATTGTAAGATGCTGCTAATGGTATCGGGGCTTATAAGTGGTTTTTGGGCGATTTTACACTTTTCCCCCCTCAATTTCAAGAAGTGGCTGAACAATGTCTAATTCTGAAGCTCTGGCTACACCTTTTATTGGGATCGCCTTGAGTATATGTATATATTTTTGATAAAAATGGACTTGATAAGTATAGTTAAGCCAGATTTCAGATAGAACCCATACTAAAGCCGCACTGTTTCCACTGAGCTGCAAAGGTATTTAACTTTATATGTTTACAATCTCTGACACATAAAACACTCACACCATTAATTACTATTGAGGAAGGCAGAAATTATTAATCGTTATGGACATTCGTCAATCTTATTATTCTTCACACTATAGATGCCTGCTTTTTCAGCAAATTCTCTATTAAACCTAAAAATGTCCTCAGTTGTCTTCTATTTTGGTTGGATGGTTGGGGCTCGAAGGTTTTGGAGTAGCACCCACGTACCGGACGACGCAGTGTGCGTAGGATACCACGCGGTTGACCGGCAACTTGGTCAAGGTCGCGGAAAGCCGACGGATGATGGCAGCACAGGACCAGTCGTTGTGGAGATTTTTGAGGGAGACCTATGCCCAGCAGTGGACGTCTATTAGCTGATGATGATGACCCTATACTGACATTACCATCAACGTCTCTGCTACCTTAATATATACTTATATTTTTACTGAGAATGAGAATTGGAGACCCATCATTAAAAACCTTTCTTTGATTATCTTATCCCCACACAACTTCCAAAACTGGCTGAGGAATTTCTTATTCCGAAGCTCTGGCTAGCTCTTCTAGGGATTTAAAACCGTGAGGATACGTATGTATGTACTGAGAATCCCAAAATATTTTGTCTTTGCGTGTCTTGCCATTTCAATCAGAACAGTTCTCGCTTGCGCGTATACCATCCATTATTATGTTGTTAATATTAATCATAATTATTTCCAACCAACCCAAACGAGGGTGCGGCTGAAAATCGTAAATTAATTGTTGTGTGTTTCTTGTAATGAAGATGAATGGAAGCATGCTGATTAAAAAAGGATAGAGTAATTATTACTTTATTTTAATCTGAAGATAATTTAATTCAAAGGTTAAATTCAATGAGGTAGTGAAAAAAAAACACTTTTGAATGTCGTCTTTCTTATTCCAAAACTCTGGCAAATCCTTCTAGGGATTTATAGCCGTGAGTTTATATGTATGTATGTATATCACAAGAAATGAATAAATATAAAAAAAATACTCAAGGGCTTTCCGTGACATCCCTATAGTTTTTAATGAACCTACCAATTACATTTTATTTCTAGCGTTTTTCATATAAAACTATCAATATTTTCAACCAATTACTCATTAATGCACATAACCTACCTACGATATGACTCAGGCTAGTTGCACAAGTTACTGAACATCGTATCAATATTCATGAATACTGTCAATACGTCACGATCAGCTTATTGATAAACTTCGTACGTCATATTGACAGTAAGTCTTGGCTTGAATTGGTTTATGGATTGTATTGTCATAGTCTTGTAATAAGATGGAGGTTAGATAATAATATATGAGAATTGTTCTTAAGTTAATAATTAAAGAAGCTGCAAGACTAGTACAGGGCTAAATGAGAATAATGTTTAGCTCACTGCAGAGTTTGATATCGGCCTACGATAAATATACACACTAATAAATAAAGAATAAATAAAGGAAAGAAAAACTTCGACACAGGCGGAAATCGAACCCGCGACCTCGGGTATACGCCCCGACGCTCTGCCAATTGATCCACCGTGTCAATGGCTGCCAGCGCGAAATTCTTCTATCCTTTATTTCTTTTACACGTTTAAGTAGTGTAGGAAACGCGAAAACTTCGGGGCGTATACCCGAAGTCGCGGGTTCAATTCCCGCCTGTGTCGAAGTTTTTCTTTCCTTTATTTATTCTTTATTTATTAGTAACTAGTGGATCGTCCCAGCTTCGCACGGGTAGCGTTGTTTTTTTAAATATCTGAGGTTTCTTTCTTAAGTCACTGCTCAAGCATTGTGAAATTCAGCGCAATGTTTTCAATTTATTAAATTTATAGCACTCCCTAAACAGTGTAGTTTGGTGATTTTGAATGCGCTTTAATGAACGGTTCAGTATTTCCGTTTAATAGCAAATTTTGGAATAAAACGCTATAATATAATAATAATAATAATAAATTTATTTATTTAGGCAACGAGACCCACGTGTTAATAACAATTTCCTTAGGCTATGTTAGTGACTAATTCTATCTTACGCTATGCTACATTATTTACAATATCTATTTATTTACAAAGGAGGCTGATACAGTGGAGCATATAGTGCGAGTCCAGCCTCCCCGCGATGAGTTGCAGGATGCTGTTGGAGCTGCCCCGCACCCCATCGAGCAGTGAGGCGGCTCGCAGGCGCATTGTCGCGAAGAAGCATTGAACTCGCGCCTCGGCGAACATGCCGGACGCACTGCAGAAGCGGGGCAGCCTCATCAACACCCTGAACGCGTTGTTGTACTGCACTCTCAGTGCATGGTACTGACGCTGCGTATAGTTCGCCCACAGGGCGCATGTGTAGAACGAGGTGCAGTACGCTCTAAACAGCGTCACCTTTACTGCGCTCGTACAATGCGCAAACCTGCGGGCGATCATATTCGCTCTAACAGCTAGCGCTCTTCTCTCACGCTCTATATCTGCATCGTCTTTTAGGTCAGAGGTAACGACATGTCCCAGATATTTAAAACGATTAACTCGCGATAGCTCTTGGCCATTTAACTTTATCGGAGGCACAGTAACTGGACACGCACCTCTCGCCTCAAAGACCATGCACTCGCTTTTAATTATATTATATTTAAGTCCGTGAGAGGCCGCATAACTTTCACAAATGCGTAAAAGCTTATTGAGACCACCGGCCGAGGCGCTCAGCAGCACCATGTCGTCAGCATAGCTAATGTTATTTATGCACACGCCGTCGATGTGACAACCGACACGGGCGCTGCTGAGCTCCTCGACCAGAGCGTTGACGTACAAGTTAAATAATTTTGGGGAACTCAATCCACCTTGTCGTACACCGCACTCCATCTTATACGGCTCGGAGACTGCGTCTATCCAGCGTATAACATTACTTTGGTTTCCATACCAATACCTAAACATTTGGATGATTTCCTGAGGTACATTCTGAGCTTTAAGCTTATCCCATAACAAATCATACGAGACCAAATCGAATGCCTTCGATAAATCGAGATAGCATGCATAGACAGCCGTGCTCCGGGCCGTGTAGTATTTGACAGTCTGCTTTAGGGCCAAGATTGCACTCTCGGTGGACAGGCCCGCTCTAAACCCAAACTGATTGTCGTGTATTTTGAGGTACTGATCCATCCACGTATTCAGCAGACTGTCAAACACTTTCGCGACAGTCGTAGCCAGTGATATGGGGCGATAATTGTTTCGGTCCGCAATATTACCGGTTTTGTTTTTGACAATCGGGACCACCACAGTCCTCATCAGTTGCTCCGGCAGGTACCCGTGTCTGATACAAAGCGAGAACAGTTGTGTGAGCAGCTTAACCAACCCCGGACCCGCATTAAGTAAATGTTCAATGCTTATCCCGTCATGTCCCGGCGACTTACCGCGTTTCATATGTCGAAGCACGAACTCGACATCCTTTTCAGTTACCGTCACGTTCAGTGCCACGGGTAGCGGTAGGTCAGCTTCACCTGCCTGCCGAGTTTCTGATGAGCACTGCTTCGGTTTCAACAACGATTTAACACTAAAATGCGCCCTAAAAAGCTCCGCTATATCTTTGGTATTACTAACACCGTCTACGTTGGCAGGGAAGCCCGACTTGTCCTTTAACCGGTTCGTTGACTTCCAGAAATTTTTAAAATCATTTTTAGAATGATGCAGTGCCAAAATATCCATTTTAATTTGGTCTTCGTGTGTTTGACACCATTTTAAACGCGATTTAAACTGTCTACGGCTTGTACACATATCTGCATATACTTTGCCTGATTTTGGTCTGTTGTCAGACATCCAGATCTGATAGCGCAGTCGAGCTTCCCTGTGACTTTCGCTGACGTGTTTGTTCCACCCCGATACATATCTCTTTTTACATACTTTATTCTTATTGTCGAAGCTAAACATTGCGGCCTCTCGCAACACAATTATTATATCGTTATACAATTTATCTATATTTAATTTATGATCTAAGTTCTTACAGTTACTATTTTTATATTCACATATCAATTTTGACCTAACATAGTTATTAAATTTCCGACAGCAATACTCGTTATACATATGAATTTGTACTGGTGTTCTAGTACCCCATACTACTTTATTATTATTATCTTGGCTCATACAATTAAGCGGTACTAATACTTTAGGACTAATTGTACGAATGGTAATGTCAACAATAAGCGGCAAATGATCTGACCATGAGACTCCATATTTTATGGATACATTTTTGACAGTAGAACGACCTATTTCCGTTACGAGGCAATGATCTAACCATCTGCACGACCCGTGTGCTTCACTCACAAACGTATGACTATCTGTGTTAACGCCGAGAAGCTCCGTGTCCACGCACGACCAATCATAGTCCTCACAAAAGTTCGATAGTTCCGTATAGAATAATGTTCCCGGGTGAGCGTTAAAATCACCAACCACGTACACGCACTCCACCTCCGAGTTATTAACAATAGCACTTACCCCAGCCAGGCAATCCGTAAATAGTGTAAGGTTCTCACTTTTATCCGTAGGCATGTACACACAACACACTATAAAAGACCTTTCACTGACACATACTTTAATCGCACATAACCTTGGGTTATCACAATCAATAATCGCAACTTTTGTAAACAATGACTTGCGCCATAGCAGCGCCACACCGCCATAGGGTCGACCCCGCAGCATCCCGGCGCTGGAATCCACCGCCGAGGTACCCGTGCAATTAAATTCATCATCGATATTATTCAGGAACGGTATTTCATGAGCGAGCAACCAAGTCTCCTGTAGCGCAATAATATCGCATGATCGGCAAAGTTCTCGAATATGATGTATAGAACGCTTAACATTTTTACAGTTAAATGATACAATCTTACATGTTCTATCCATTAAGTTTTCTTTACTCGGGTCGTACTCTCAGTGTTTTCATGCGAGTTTCCTCGTTTATAGTTGACAAACCGCCTAAAAATTACACCCTCTGGCCACAGTTCACTGTTCAAAAATATCGGCAGTTTCCCCTCCGATATAAAAAACTTGTAGGCATTATGATTAGCTTCTTTGCGTATATGGATTTTTTCTAACGTAACCGACTGTTTGGTGTTATCGATACGCATCTGTATGAGATGATACATCGGTTGGAAATCTTTGTGAGGATAACTGATCTTTTAATTGATTGAGCTGTTCTATAGTAGCGTACTTTTCGGTAATGTTTTGGATATCGGACTTCATTACGGCAAGGTCTTTTAAAAATTTTGTGACGTCTAAATGGTCAAAAGTTATGGGGGGCAATTTTTCTAGCTCCCTTGCAACAAAAACTGGAATTATTTCGGGATCAGCCGATTTCAAAAGGGATATAATATCTTTAATGTCTCGATTTTCTTTTCCAGCATTTTTTCGATTCACTTTTTTCATATTTGACGGTAGTGCGTCAAACAGCAGATTCTTGGATCGTTTTATATCATCACCGGAAAAATGCGACACACACACTTTAATGAGCGACACTTCATCCATAATTGAGAGTTTATTTAGCACATAGGCTAACAACTCGTCGATAACAATATTGCAATTGCTACACTTTACCGTCCGCGACATTTTTATTTTTATTCGAGACCGTTGCGTTCTGACACCCGCATGACATGCGCGCGCGCACAAGACTGACTGACTGACTGCTATGAAGAATATATAACAATCTAAAAAATAATTCATTATATAATTCATTATAATAATTCATTATAATAATGATGTAGGATGCAACTACTGGCGCCATCTAGTATGTTATATGTAAATTAGTAAAGATTTGGTTTTGGTCACGGGCGCGATGGCTTATTTTATGTATAATTTCGGTGTTTGTCTATCGATTTCTATGATTCTTTTTTATTGAATAGGTAATAATGTTACCTTTTTTAAATTAGGGATGAGTGAGAGGTTTACAAACGTAAGAGTAAACAAATATAATCAGAATGTTCCGAACTGCTAAGCTATCAGGAATTACACGTGTCATTGTGAGTCAACCGTAAAAGATAGACATAAACTGTTAAGATTTTTTTTTAGATAATTTTATGAAGAATATTTCCGTCATACATAATTTCTATGTAAGTTTAACCATTAAGTCTGCACACGTGACGGAAGCTTAAAAAATGGAGTAACTTCTCCCGTTTTCCCAAATTTTTCCCAAAATTCCCCTTTACTACTCTGCTGGAAAGTATACAAAAACCTGCGCAGGAGTATGAAGAATAATTGTACCAAGTTTCGTTAAAATCCGTCGAGTAGTTTTTGTTTCCATAAGGAACATACAAACCGACAGACAGACAGACAGACAGACAGACAGACAAAAATTTTACTGATTGCATTTTTGGCATCAGTATCGATCCCTAATCATCACCTGATAGTTATTTTGAAAATATATTTCATGTACAGAATTGACCTCTCTACAGATTTATTATAAGTATAGATAATCCCCACATGAGGTTTTCTTGAACAAAAAGATTTCAAATATACACACTGTGCTAGGTATTGAAGTAATAATACAGCATAACGGAGACTACCTCTGTGGTATAGTATAGGGGTAGAACTCCCGGCGTACAATGCGATAGTATCGTTTAAATGATTAGCAAATAGAATTTTAAGAAATTGCAGGCTTGAATCACCTACTTATCCGATAATTAAGATGATTCTTTAGGATGTTAAGCCAGTTCCGACTCGTGTCAGTATACTAACGATAGAAGTTGTTAGTTTGTCAATGTAACCAGCGTGGTAGACTTACGCCCGATTTCTGAATTGAGTATTCCAGCTGAGAACAACCTAAGTATCGTTCTGTCGCATTGAAATCTTAACAATTGAATGAGACAAAACGATACTTAAGTCGTTCTCAGTTTGAATACTCAATTCAGAAATCGGGCGTAAGGCCAAACTACTTAATTTAAGGCAGGCTCGAGCCTTTTATTGCGAATTATAAGGAGTGTAACGATACAAAATCACATCAATTTAGTGCCAGCTTAGAATGTCACCGTAAGGTGACCTTGGGAATGGGGCTTTTTAAATGGTTTTTGGAGGATGTGGTTTGAAACCCATCACGAACGATACTTTTTTTTTACAATTTTGTCCCCTATCAATATTCAAATGTGTCTATGGAGTTTCCAGCTCTTAAGCTCTGGCTACCCCTTTTTGGGATTAATGGCCGTGAGTATATGTATGTATTAATTATGACCTAAGAATCTTAAGACAAAGAGGCAAAAACACCAACTTTCTCAATGTTATGGTTTTCCTTTTATGAAACATGTTTTCTACTTCCTACATAGAGCTAGAACCGAAGGAAGTAACTCAACTAACCATTCAAGTAGCGTAATAGAAAATCCTTCATAAAGTTAATCCGTAAGACACGAAGGTCATTAACCCCGAGTACAGCTTTATTTCTATAGGCTTGACCTTTCCGGCAATTTCCGCAGAAAATACTTAAAGGAACCAGGAAAAGGCTTTGAGGGGTAAATAGAGTATAGCAACGTATATTTCGTCTTAGGGATGAAGACCCTCATGATGAAATAAATAGTCTTACAAAATCGTCTATTGGTTTATAATTAGAATAGTTCATTAAGACAGCTGTGTAATTTTGGGTAAGAAAACACTTACCTACTTCTTCCCGTGGGTTCTGTAAGGGAGAACTTAGGGTTTTCTAGCTTATGGCGTAATAATTCTTTTATTAAAAATCATTCACAAATGTAGCTTAAAAAATCGGCTTCGGAATTTTTGCTGTAGGATTTATAGCTGTGAAGTATACGTAAGCTCACACGAAAAAAAATACAAAAATATAAAAGTATAGATTTGGTTTAGTAATAGTTAGATCCAAAAGATGATGAAAATAATGAGTCGATGATGTTGGGTTTCCAATCGCAATGGTAATGATTGATGGTGTGTTTTAGTAGTTAGGGGACTAACTTCCAATTGCGGTGTTGGCAGGTTCAATCCTGGACAATATTTTACTATGGTCCTTGTCTTGGTTAACATTTTCGAACAAAGTGGCGATCGATCGTCTCTGCTTTCCCCAATGGTTACTTATGTCATTCGTATATAAATAAATATATATGGACATATTAAACACCATATTATGCCGTGTAGTGCCGGCTTAGAATGTCGCTACCCCTTTCTACCCACGGGTGTCGTAAGAGGCGACTAAGGGTATTGGGGCTTTTTATTGGATTTTTTGGGCGATGCGGTTGGAGACCCATCACCAAAAACCTTTATTTTTGCCATCTTTTCCCCACTCAACTTCCAAAAGTGGCTGAGGAATTTATGATTCCTTAGCTCTGGTTACCCCTTCTAGGGAAATATAGCCGTGAGTATATGTATGTATGTATGTATATTAAACACGGATGAAGTTATGTACGTAACTTATATACTTATCCAAGTTCCCATTACTAAGCACACACACTATTTCTCCCGTGCAATAGATGCAGCTGTCACTTCCCGCGACCGGTGATGCATTGTTTACCCAATCTGTCCTGATCGATCTTCATCTTGGTCTCGAGGATGTGGACTTAATGAAGATGTAGTAGAGATTATCGGGAATGGGTGAAAAAGTATTCATTGGCTAACGAGACGTAAGAATTGGAATAAGATTGATTGCCAATATATAAATGAAACGTTTAGTAATGTGTTAGTGTTAGGATATAATATAAGAACTTAGATTTACTGTAATTATTTTGTATGTATTAAAAGGAGAAAAAAACTCTGATGTGCAAAATAGAAATATTGTCACTTTCTCTGTCGGCGATGTATGTAATTGATTAAGCCAAACTATTTAAATGTTTCTAAAAAAAATAAAAAAATCAATTTTATTTGTGCAAGATTTAGAAACGCATATTTGATAATATTGTTTGTTTGAAAATATGTTACAACAATACTGTTGATTTCATTTAAATTTTTGGTATTGGATTGAATCAGGCGTTACTTTGCGGAAATCCATAGCAATACTAATATTAATAAATTTCTTCGCTTAATTCCGCTAAATAATACCTGCAGTCTTCATGCAACATGCACTGTGCACCGCCCGCCCTCCCACTTACAAGAAATCGAAAAGCAGACAATGCACCACACACACACCCGCAAGCGAAAACCACAGGCAACCACAAACATGCGACGCGTTTCGACTCAACACGAGTCATTGACGAGCAGTTAGTAGACAGTTCGGCAGCTGACCACCGAGTGACTGAGAGTGAGTGAGTGAGACTCGGTGGTCAGCTGCCGAACTGTCTACTAACTGCTCGTCAATGACTGAAAAAATGATGGAAATGGGTTCTGTTACTTATTTGTTCACACGCTGGCTATTTTTTTTTTCAATTTCTTCAATGTACAAAAATGACTTTTCTACAGATTTATTATATGTATAGATAGTATGTTCTGAGACTTTCAGGATTTCACATTACAATTAAAATAGCTATTGATTTTCGAATATTACATCGTGTTTTGAAAACCTTTCTACTATCGTGGTCACGGGAAGAATTAGTGTATAATTTCAGATATGATAAATAAAATACGGTAACCATGTCCAAATCTTTTCCAAACAATATAAGACCCCAATGCATTAGTCAGTGTAAGCCGATACAGACATTGTATTATATTAATACATCTATCACGATTCGCTCCCTCATAACACCAATATTGGGCCGTGGACTGGACATTTTCATTAATATTATTCTGTCATTATTACATGAATATAAAAATAATGAAGAAAAACCTTTTTTTTTCAAGAAGTAATTTAAAAAGGCTTGAAGATCGTAGTAAGGCTTTAACTATAAGATATCATTAGGGAAAAATACTAGAAAAACAATAATTTATTCATGCAATCTTAGCAGAGCAGCTGTTCTGCATATTTTTAACTTCCTGCCGAAAGTATGAATCATAAAATATAGTACAAAGAGTATGGTAACAGATTAATGTGAAAAATGATTTAAAAATAAGACTTAAATAGAATTCAATTATTTTCAATTCTTCAGCTCTGGCTACCTCTTTTAGGGATTTGTAGACGTGACTATATGTGTCTATGTATATGTATGTACTTAGATAGATAAAAAATTTGCTTGTCACACTACGCGTTTACTTGCTACTATGTCATGTAATACTTTCTAATTTTTATTAATGCCATTTAGTCAGTACGTAAAAATATTGTAATATTTCATACACAAACTTATTAACAGGCGACGTTATTGATATTATCCATATTATCCAAATGAAGACAGCACGAGCGAACCCACAGCCAATCATTAGCGTCACACAACAATTAATTACAATGATAATCATCATCAATCTACCACAAATCTCGGTGACTGGCCTCGGCTGCTATTCGGATTCATTCGAACTCGACAGATCAAGATTAGCGAAGCAAATGAATTGGTAAGACAACACGTACTGCCCCCGTAGCGCGTGTGAGAGCGAGTATGTCATATGATAAGTGAGATACTGGCTGATTTGTATGAGTGATCAGCGTCAGTTTCTCATATGCAATATACGCGTTCTTACAAGCCTCATGCGAGTAGTACTACACTAGTAGTATACCTTTACCCGGTCCGGCAGCCTATTTTGTTTTTTCGCAGTTTTATTCTTATCCCAATAAACGTAGTATAAGTCTGTTAATAAAATAAAATAAACTATTTTTAGTTAACGAAAAATGATTGTTTATTTTTTATAATATCTTCATATATAATATCTAAAATAATGTTTAATTTTTATAATGTCTTTAAATTTAATACAATTAATTTCATTATCTATTATCGTTATAATTTCATTACTTAACTCATCTTAATATTAAAAGGAACAACGTACCAAAGAGATCCTATATTGATTCATAGTTCATAACATACATACATACATACATATACTCACGGCTATATTTCCCTAGAAGGGGTAGCCAGAGCTAAGGAATTAGAAATTCCTCAGCCACTTTTGGAAGTTGAGTGGGGAAAATATGGTAAAAATAAAGGTTTTTAGTGATGGGTCTCCAACCGCATCGCCTAAAAATCCAATATAAAGCCCCGATACCCTTAGTCGCTTCTTACGACACCCGTGGGAAGAAAGGGGTAGCGACATTCTAAGCCGGCACTACACGGCAAAATAATATAAAATAGTTCATAAAAAATCATAATTAATGGTATGAGAGAAATCCAATCGAACCTGAATACGTGAATCCTAAGTACTCATTAATACAGTGAGTTAGTGTGTGCAAATCATTAATAACGACGTCCTCTTGGTTCAGACAGCATTTCTTACTTAGCTGATATTTATACGATAAACATGTATAAACGATCTTCTTATATATTTATAAAAGTAAATGCAAAAATTTGTAGTTGAGCTTCCAGTAACGATGTTTAAAAAAATTAAACATCTTGTCACCTCCGCGAATATCTATTTGGGAACCAAGTATAAACTATAACCATAATTTTTAGCAGTTTTTGCTGGCTAAGAATGTAACTACCCCTTTCTTCCCACGGGTGACGTAAGAGGTGACTCATCACCAACGATACTTTGGTCTACCATCTCCTCTTTTATGATACTTCCAAGCGTGACTGAAGTTTTTCTAGCTCTGTAGCTCTGGCTAACCCTTTTTCGGATTTATGGCCGTGATATGCATGTATGTAAGCTATAGATAAAATGAAATGTTGTTGGTTTTCGGCGTGTTTATTGTTCCATATTTCTCTAACATAATAACATAACATAAACGTTCACGCCGAATATCCCCGAAGGGGTTGACAGAGGTACTAATACTTCTGAACATCACGTGACTTTGTCACCTGGTGTTCAGAGTACCCACGTTTTGCATGGACAGTGTACTCACGTGATAGGGGGCAGGCCTATCGCCGTTTTGTACGAATACACTGTCACATGACTAAGTACAACTCAGCCATGTGGGTTTCCTCACGATGTTTTCCCTCAACGTTAACCACCATGATAAATTAACCACACATATGTCTTTTTAAAAAGACAAATTGGTGTAGGCCCTACCCGGGATTTGAACACTAGTCGTTTGCACGATAACCGAGTGTTCTACCCACTGGGCTATCACGGTTGCTAATCTATGCTAATCTAATCTAATCTAATCGGTTGCTAATCGTAGATAAAGACTAATGGAAGTTTAGGAATGACCTTTTAGGGCCGGCGCTCACTGCCGGCATGGCATGGCAAAGGATTTCGGTACAGATACAGCATTTTTAATCTTATTGCCATGCATATAGAATTCATTTTGACACAACGATGCCGAGGAGGCCGCGGTAGGACAGAACGTCGGCATCGTTGTGTCAAAATGAAGTAAAATGAATTCTATACTCATGGTAATAAGATTAAAAATGCTATATCTGTACCGAAATCCTTTGCCATGCCATGCCATGCCATGCCGGCAGTCAGCGCTGGCCCTTATAGATTCAAGTGACAAATATATATCTGTATAACATCTTTTGTTTGACCTTTAAACTTTCCATCAAAAGTAATGTTTTTAAAATTATAAATTTGTGAAACGAATTTTGTGCAAACACAATTCATTCTTCACCAATTTTCTTGTGCCCCGTTCTTGTTGACTCAAACCGTTCTACCGATTTGCGTCTATTTTCGTAACATCGTCTTTTATTTGCACTCTCCGGTTAAGTCGATTTCACTACTAAAATGTCTTTCGTGTTTTGTCTATAAACACTGGCGAAGGGATGTGGCCACGAAAATTTAAGCCGAAAGGTTTAGCCACTTAAAATTATATTAATTTCTCCAAAAGCTGTGTAGTGCCGGCTTAGAATAGCACTACCCCATTTCTTCCGGTGGGTGTACGTAAGAGGCGGTAACTAGCGGACTTGGGGCTTTTTAAGGGATTTTTGGGCGATGCGGTTGGAGACCCATCACCAACAACCTTTATTCTACCATCTTTTCCCCACTCAACTTCCAAAAGTGGAATTTCATATTTCTCGGCTCTGGCTACCCCTTTTAGGGATTTATAGCCGTGAGTATATGTATGTATGTAATTTCTCCAAAAATCTGGTAAGGCAATGTTTTATCTTGTATTTTTTTCGCTTGCCTAGGATAAGACTACAACATGACATAAAACAGTATTAGTATTAATTTATAATTTATATTCAATTATTTACAAAACGCCTTTAGTAGTTTGCCACTATTTTGCTTCTGAGAACTATTAAGATTATCTTATGTTCATCTTTACGTTAAAAAATTACAAGTAATGTATATAACATAAAAATATTTGAAATCAAATATTACGCTTCCATTGCATTATAGACAATTAACCTCACAGTAAACTACGTTACAATAAGCCTAAATTCTTGTAAAAACACTTAAACACCAAAAACTTCAAATCAACTCTAACTTCAACCAAATCCTTCCAGCAGCTTCCATAGCCCATCCTCTCTGAAGTGGTAGAAGTCCCCGGCCGAGTGCTCGGTCAACACGACGCTGCTCGTCTCCGGAGCACTCCACTCGCCAGCTCCGGTCGCTGCTGCTAATTGTTGGAGAACTAACTGCTATTTAGGATGGAAGTGGGGATTGTTTGAGTACGATTGGAAGGTGAGAAAGTGTGAAACTGTATTTTAAATTTAAGACATTTCAAGAAGATGTTGCAAAAGGTAAGTAGGTGTTGGCTATGAGGTTAATGCTGTTGATTAAAAAGAAACTAGATTTTTTTTTAGTATCTCTGTATAAATTGTGTACTGTCTAATTTGAAATATATGTATTGATTGTTTTCTTTATATTTATATGTAAGTTGATGACGTATCATTGTAATGCAACCTCATATAATTACAGTGTAATATTTTTTTATCAATTGACGAACCGATGTAAAAATATTGTTAAATAATTTCACTTTTACGATAAAAAAAACTCCGTGGACGTGATTCTACAGTCAAATATTTCAAATTCGTAGTCGACTTAAAGTTATCAATGTCAAAACACCATAAATACATACTTCACTTCGTACTGCAGACACCTGCCTTTTTGAGCACATTTTCTATTTGATCTAAATGTGCATATATAGGTACTAAAACAAATATATACTCGAGGCTATAAATTTTTAAAAAAAGGAAACCAGAGACAGGATTAGATATTCTTAAACTTTAAAATCTCCAAAACCTTAAGTCGCCTTTTACGAAGTATCTACCCGTACTCGTGTTGTACTAAGCCGACAGTACATACTATTAAATTTACTTACTTACTTATACTCACGAACATTATTCCCATTGGGGTAGGCAGAGACTATCGATCGCCACTTAGTACGATCTTGACAAACCTCTCTTGCTTCCCTTACATTCATTATTCTTCTCATACATGCTCTTTTATTCTTCTCACTAATAAATTTAAAACAACTAAAAACCAATGCCACCCCACCCAGTAAAACAACCGCGTTATCTTTCCAGCAAAGTAGTTGTAATATTGTTTGTCAACCGCCGACCGAACTACGCGGCAGCTCAGAACTGCGACAACAATCACTCAGCCGTGAACACCGATATAGTAATGAACTAACATGTATGGAAATGTGGGAAATTGGGAGGTGGTATTGTGTTATTGTATTGCAGTTTAAACTGAACTGGGCTAAGATGTAAAGAGATGGTTATTGCTGTTTAAATTATACTGGATAAAGACGATTATTAAGCAAAGAAAAACGAAAATTATTCTTAGAAAATAATAATCATAAATGTTATGGTGAATTTAATATACTATTATTATCTGGTTATGAAAGATTCCAATATAATTATTGTTTGATCAGAAAACTATAGTTTAGTGTTTAACCGTCTAATTAGTAATATGTTAGTGCTATTCTTCGCCGACACTACACCGCAACAAAGCTAAAACAACTAAAAACCAATGCCACCCCACCCAGTAAACCAACCGCGTTATCTTTCCAGCATAGTAGTTGTAATATTGTTTGTCAACCGCCAACCGAACTACGCAGCAGCTCAGAACTGCGACAACAATCACTCAGCCGTGAACACCGATATAGTAATGAACTAACATGTATGGAGATGTGGGAAATTGGGAGGTGGTATTGTGTTATTGTGTTGCAGTTTAAACTGAACTGGGCTGAGATGTAAAGAGATGGTTATTGCTGTTTAAATTATACTGGATGAAGACGACTATTAAGCAAAGAAAAACTAAAATTATTCTTAGAAAATAATAGTCATAAATGTTATGGTGAATTTAATATATATATTATTATCTGGTTATGAAAGATTCCAATATAATTATTATTTGATCAGAAAATTGTAGTTTAGTGTTTAACCGTCTAATTAGTAATATGTAAGTGCTATTCTTCGCCGACACTACACCGCAACAAAGCTAAAACCACTAAAAACCAATGCCACCCCACCCAGTAAACCAACCGCGTTATCTTTCCAGCATAGTAGTTGTAATATTGTTTGTCAACCGCCAACCGAACTACGCAGCAGCTCAGAACTGCGACAACAATCACTCAGCCGTGAACACCGATATAGTAATGAACTGACATGTGTGGAGATGTGGGAAATTGTGAGGAGGTATTGTGTTATTGTGTACTGTAATGAACAAATATATTCAGTACTTAAAGAGAGCAAGAAATAAAAACATTTATTCGCTGCTACATTACATTATATACACACGAAAAAGACACACAGCACAAAAAATATATACAAACTGACTAATTGTAGTTTTTTTGAGCTAATAACTTAAAAATTAAAATACTTTTACCACATTAGCATTATATTCAAAAATCGGACACATCCATCTTATAATTTTCTAATCCTTTTATTATTGTGTCATTTAAATAATTATTGTATGATAAGGTAGGATTCCCATCACCAATCAACCAATCATCGTTTATTCTACAACATTATCCCCTCTCAATTCCTTGCATTTTTGATATTTCTTACATACATACATATACTCACGGCTATAAATCCCTAAAGAGGTAGCCAGAGCTGAGAAATTAGAAATTTCTCAGCCACTTTTGGAAGTTGAGTGGGGAAAAGATGGTAGAATAAAGGTTGTTGGTGATGGGTCTCCAACCGCATCGTCCAAAAATCCCTTAAAAAGCCCCAATACCGTTAGTCGCCTCTTACGTACACCCACCGGAAGAAATGGGGTAGTGCTATTCTAAGCCGACACTACACAGCTATATATATATATATATTTCTTATCTGAAGTTATCCATTTTGGGCCTTTTGCAACGAGTATTCAAGAAGAATCTAGAGTGATTTACAGAACAATAACGATAAACTTAATAAAACAAATACCATTACATATTTGGTAACATCAATAACTTCGTGCATCACTCCCAACTTACCACAAGAGCCTTAAGTCTCGTAATGACGTCACAGCACGCCAAGTTTGCAAGTTTCCTTATTAACGCGCGTTCTAACGGAACCGTTATTATTATCAAAACCGCATGAAACATCGGGGAAATTATGGTTTTAATTAGATTATTAAATTAATTCATTACATACATGAAGAATTTTCATTATATCCTTAAGATTTTAGAGCATAATATTAAGGCATAATATTAGTAATTGTATTTTCACCGGCTAACTGACAACTAGAGTTACTTTTTGTATGGATTTCCAATAATGGAGCTTTATCTTCATATTCACAACTATAGTCCCAAAACAGGTAGCCTGGGATTTACAGAAAATGAAAGTAATAGACTTCTGAAAATAGTTCATTCTAGGACTGTGTTTTGGGTATACATACATACATATACTCACGGCCATAAATCTTAGAAAGGGGTAGCTAGAGCTTTAAATCTAGAAACTTCTCAGCCACATTTGGAAGTTCATAAGGGTCAAGATGGTAGAAATGTAATGTAATGTAGAAATGTTTCGGGTATGCATTTTTTTTTATATAAAATATTTTATATAAAAATCAATCAAATAAACAGAAGTAGTTTGATTTCCCTTAACACTTTATGTACGACTAGTGGATCGTCCCAGCTTCGCACGGGTAGCGTTGTTTTTTTAAATATCTGAGGTTTCTTTTTTCAGTCACTGCTCAAGCATTGTGAAATTCAGCGTAATGTTTTCAATTTATTAAATTTATAGCACTCCCTTAACAGTGTAGTTTGGTGATTTTGAATGCGCTTTAATAAACGGTTCAGTATTTCTGTTTAATAGCAAATTTTGGAATAAAACGCCATGAAGTATTTATAAAAATCTAAAAAAAAATCATTACGTTATGTAGGATGCAACTACTGGCGCCATCTAGTATGTTATATGTAAATTAGTAAAGATTTGGTTTCGATCACGGGCGCGATGGCTTATTTTATGTATAATTTCGGTGTTTGTCTACCGATTCCTATGATTCTTTTTTTATTGAATAGGTAATAATGTTACCTTTTTTAAATTAGGGATGAGTGAGAGGTTTACAAACGTAAGAGTAAACAAATATAATCAGGATGTTCCGAACTGCTAAGCTATCAGCAATTACACGTGTTATTGTGAGTCAACCATAAAAGATAGACATATACTGTTGAGGATTTTTTTTTTGATAATTTTATGAAGAATATTTCCGCGACACATGATTTCTATGTAAGTTTAACCATTAAGGCTGCACACGCGACGGAAGCTTAAAAAGTGGAGTAACTTCTCCCGTTTTCCCCAAATTTCCCAAATTTCCCCTTTACTTCTCTGCTGGAAAGTATACAAAAACCTGCGCAGGAGTATGAAGAATAATTGTACCAAGTTTCGTTAAAATCCGTCGAGTAGTTTTTGTTTCCATAAGGAACATACAAACCGACAGACAGACAGACAGACAGACAGACAGACAGACAGACAGACAGACAGACAGACAGACAGACAGACAGACAAAAATTTTACTGATTGCATTTTTGGCATCAGTATCGATCCCTAATCACCACCTGATAGTTATTTTGAAAATATATTTCATGTACAGAATTGACCTCTCTACAGATTTATTATAAGTATAGAAGTCGAGCTTCATACATATAACAAAGTTTTAGAGAACGTCAGCTATGGCTCTGTTTAAAGCGCAATGAACAGGCAAAAACTCAGCCTTTTAACCCAATCATCCCAACACACATAAAAGAGTTATCAAACCCACCCCATAGAACGTGATCCGAAATCATCACACAAATCAAATCGAAGCAAAAAGTCATTTCCCACTCATAATATTTCAACCCTTTCATTGTCAGGGCGCAATAAGCACAATAGATTATACCGAATGCAAATCACTCTCACCCCTCGAAGCCTCTTTAACAGTTAATCCCTTAACTTGGATCTGACTTGGTGTATTAACTTGATGAGGTGGTGATGTTATGAATTTTAATCAGACTATATGAATTTAGTCATTGTTCTTTAGAACAATACAACTTTGGTCTGTTTTGTAGCAGATCAAAACACAACATAGATATAGGTATGTTTTTTGTATTGTCTGTACAAATTGGCAACAGTATCAATTTCTATGTCCTATGTTTGTAAATACATTATTCATTAAATTCTTATTTAGTAAGGTCAAATCGTAAGTGTGAAAATAAAAAGACACGTGCGTGCACTTGCACAGTGCAAACAAAGTTTAGGAGGTTTTCCAGCCTCATTCAGAGTGGCTATCAATAGTTTCAGTTTACCAATTAGCCGGTATGTTGTATATTATTTAATTTATAACTCATTGTATTTCCACATCATAGCTTGAATTTATCCTCATTGGGTGATGAGGTCATAGTACAACACTCTGGCCTAGTGCCGGCTCACAGATTTTAACAACTACTATCGTCATAGTAGGTCGGTGTTGGACCCGGCTTCCTATCTCATTCAGAGGCAGAATATTCTCATACATTCAAATATCCTAACCAAATTATGAAACGACCTAGGTCCGAACCCGAGATTTGGATAATGAGCTCAACACTAACTAATGAGTCACATAGTCAAGAACTAGTAATTATGATCAAAACAACTGAAAAAGTTCCATTCGCGCTCCCGCTAAGTGACATGGTGACAAGACAGATCCCCCCAACTGCCTAACTAACATCAGGTTATGAATATTAAACGAGTAAAATAATTACTTTGATTATTGTTGGCGGCCATTTAAAACAAGGGAAATCGTCAACGTGACTGTGATATTGAAGGATTTGGGATGGGTTTTTCTGTTTTGATACATGTAGGTATTTACTGTTCATAAAATATTTTTTACTTAACTTGTTATTATACGTAATTTATCATGGTTGTTGAGGGAAAACATCGTGAGGAAACCCACATGGCTGAGTTGTACTTAGTCATGTGACAGTGTATTCGTACAAAACGGCGATAGGCCTGCCCCCTATCACGTGAGTACACTGTCCATGCAAAACGTGGGTACTCTGAACACCAGGTGACAAAGTCACGTGATGTTCAGAAGTATTAGTACCTCTGCCAACCCCTTCGGGGATATTCGGCGTGAACGTTTATGTTATGTATGTATGTTATGTAGTTTTAAACGATTTATCCAGCCTGCAATGCATCTCTATCTCTATCATACTGATTATGATTGAATTGTGCAAATACACCATTTATTCCCACGTGGATAAACAGGCAGGCACTAAGTTCGTACGTGACCCGACTTCTCTAGTCAAGAAACTTGACGAGACATGTGTTTTCCTACAATATTGTAACATATTTTAATTACCATGTTTCATGCAAATAAACTATTTCATTTCATTTCTACCGGCTCCCTTACATCCTTAACCTTTACTCATATATTCTTTTATCAGTCTATCAAATCAAATCAATTTCATGCGCAAAATCACATCAATAAATTGGTATATATACACACACATACCTACAGCTATAAATCTCAAGAAGATGTAACCAAAGTTTTAGAATAATTATTATTATGTTACATACATACATATACTCACGGCTGTAAATCCCTTAACGGGGTAGCCAGAGCCTTGAAATGAGAAATTCCTCAGCCACTTTTGGAAGTTAATTGGAGAAAAGATGGTAATAATAAATGTTTTTGGTGACGGGTCTCCAACCACATCGCCCAAAAATCACTTAAAAAGCCCCTATACCTTTAGTCGCCTCTTACGATCACCCACGGGTAGAAATGGGGTAGTGTTATTCTAAGCCGACACTACACGGCAATTATATTAATTCAACTATTATATTAGTATAAATTATTACTATAATTTATTATAGTGGTATCAGTATTTTTTTAAAATCTTTTAGCATATTCATACCATTGCTACTGCTGTGCCTCTGTCCCATGCTATTGCGATTAGGAAAAAATAAAAAGTCCTAAGCAGCTGTTCTCTATTTATTATTCACCAACATTAGGTATTGAATATATTTTATCGTTTTAAACAAAATTTATAATAAAGAAATAAGAATGGACCAAACTAAGCTAGTGAACCCCGAGCCGTTATAAAGAACTTGAATGAGATTCTTCCGCTAGTCGCATGCTAATTTCGAAATCGATCTTGTCGCCAACTTTCCTATTTGTGTTTACAACTTGGATTCCCCATCGATCTTCCTTTTTTTATCATTAATTACAACCGAATTCGTTGTTTGTGTTCTTCAGAGTTTCTTTGCTGACTTTTTACTGTTATTCCCAAAGTACTGACTTTTTAAACACGAATTTACTGTTGTTCCCAAAGTACTGGTAAAGATATTTTGTAAACATAACCTAATACTTTTATTACTTAGTATTCAGAACACCAAATTTTTAATTGGATTGTATTTTGATCTCAGGGCAAAATATCATTTTTGTTGTGATTGGTGGATGGTGGCATCAAATCGCCAAGATACTATAATTTTACATCTTTTTCCACAACGTTCATCATTCGATTACAGTTCATTTCAACCGATGTGATGCTCCGTCTATGTCTATCCTTTCGTGGGATTATAATCGTTTTTATAGATATTAACTAAAACCTTTGTCTTGATTTTCGAATACGTCTTGTCTTTTAGTCCATTCGCTAAGTTGGGGAGACATTTCGTGGAGGTTTCGTCCCTCCCAAGCCTACGAGTCAACGAAGTGCAATAAGAGGATTTTGCACCCTTATTTTAGGGTGTGGCTCAAATTAGATTTCAAATAAATGAACGCGTGTTGAAAAGATTCAATAAATTTAGGTTAGATGTGATACGGTTTAGTTTGCGAAATAAGTAAGATAGTGTGCCTTACTCAATTTCAATTGGGGATTATAGTACTGGTGTCATTGAATATATTTTATTAAAAGTTCATTAAATTGTTTCCAATGATTTTCTCATTTAATATACATTCCAATATTGGATTAAAATGAACTAAATTACACAAAAAAACAATTTTAGTATCTACATTTGTACTGCTGTGCGATATATTCGTGAAAACACTATTCTAGGCCATCCTTAGAATAGCCATTAACCATTTTTACCAGCCGGTGTTAAGAGGCAACTGTACGTAAGTGATCACTGGGTGATGCGACTGGAGACCCATTACCGAGTGTGATGGACATTTCTTTTTAAACATGTTTTCCTTTCTATACATTTATAAAAAGACTCTCAGTTTATGCGCAACCCGTTTCACTTTGTTGGTTATAATACGTAGCTTACGAAAACAGACAGACAGACAGTTTAATTTATTAAAAACCACCTATTTAAATAATTCTACTTAGCATAGCGGTTAAGTAAATTATTGCAAACACTAGTTACACTTGCTGTATAGTGTCGGCTTAGAATAGCACTACCGCATTTCTTCCGATGGGTGTACGTAAGAGGCGACTAACGGTACTGGGGTTTTAAGGGATTTTTGGGCGATGCGGTTGGAGACCCATCAATAAACAACCTTTATTTTTACCATCTTTTCCCCACTCATATTTCCAAAAGTGGGTGAGGAATTTCTAATTTCTTAGCTCTGGCTACCCCTTCTAGGGATTTATAGCCGTGAGTATATGTATATTTGCAAGTATATACTAGTTTATATTTTTTATGGACTGTATGTGTCTAAAATAAAGATTTATTATTATTATAATCGCTGACGCTTATCATACCGCAAAAGTTCAAATCTTAAATATCCTGTCTCCAACCAAATTGCATTAAATCATAACTGCGAGCAATCGCGTTTTGTTTTTCAACTGACAGCATAACAGTTTGAACGAGGCGCAGCGCGACATTTTAATTAGATCTACCCTCCATTTGGACAAATGCTTTTTATTCGAGTATTTAGGTTGATGGGCATTTTGGTATAATCGAGGATAAAAAGACAAGTACCTGCTTTTACATAAATATTTAGTAAGGAAGAGAAAATAAACTGTGTAGTGTGGATTAACATAAGAGGCGACTTAATGTATGGGGCTTTAAGTGGTTTTAAGATTTGCACAAAATTTCTAAATAGGCGAAAAGATGTCCATTCTGAAGCTCTGGCTCTCCTTTCTTGGTATTGATAGCCGTGAGTATATGGGTGTATGGGTGTGCCGTGTAGTGTCGGCTTAGAATAATACTACCCCATTTCTACCCGTGAGTGATCGTAAGAGGCGACTAAGGGTATAGGGGCTTTTTAAGTGATTTTTGGACGATGTGGTTGGAGACCCGTCACCAAAAACATTTATTATTACCATCTTTTCCCAATCAACTTCCAAAAGTGGCTGAGGAATTTTTCATTCCAAAGCCCTGGCTACCCCGTTACGGGATTTATAGCCGTAAGTATCTGTATGTATGTATGTATGAGTATATGGTGGTTGTGTGTTTTGCACAACGTATACTATGTCAGACATATTTCCATCACGTCAATTGACTTAAACAATGAACCCATTTACGACTAATATTATTCACAATACGCTTTGACATTTGTTCCACACACGTTATTCCTATACTCCTAACTATATCAAGTTATCATGGCCTAGGCCTAGCTTAATTTAATTCTCAACGTTTCAGAATTCGAAATATTTTCTTGCGAAATAATTCAAATGGAACGGCTCTCCAAATATTACAATCAGCCTGTAAGCCGTCCAATCTCGTCGAAGCCCCATTCATACTCCAAATCAAGGAAAATATTACATAAACCAACACATTTTAACGTGAGCCGGAATATTGTCATTTTTGAGATGAAATTCGTGCAAGAAACTTTACTTTTCAACTGGAAAATGACTGATTTTAGAGGTCGAAGTGCGTTTTACAAAAAGCTAGTCTTTTATTGATTGTAGAAGTATTTTGGATGCGAAGAACACTTAACAATATCAAACAAATCCGGCTTACGTTGATGATATTACTTACTGACTTACTTACTCAACCCCTTTACTCATACTTGGGTTGATAGAAGCTATAGATTATAACTTTTTAAGTCTCCTACAAATCTTTTTCGTTTTTCACGTTCATCATCACGCTTATTTATTTGTCTTAATCTTATACGCACCTGTTTTTCATACATTTTGAATGTATACTGATATAACCATTTCAGCGTTGAGTAACGCTTTTTCTCTCTCAAAACTCTGAGCTCTCGAGCTCTGTCAAATTGAAAAAACCGATTAACTGTTTATTTCATTGTTTAAATTTATACCACTACTATGTAAACGACCATGATCAAATGCGATTTCTACATTTTTATGTCGAGTAATAAACTACTATCACATAATCAACCCTTGATGTAAATTTGAGCTTGCAGACCATTTTAAATTATTTTAGTACAGTAACAATGTTTAGTTAATGGTTGTATTATGTCATGTCGCGAAAGTTCATGGTGTTAAATTGGTGTACAATGATTCAGGAATTTTACCGACATTGTTTACAAGTACAGCTGGCCACAAAACGTTCAAGTTCGAAAGAATACAAAAGTAGTAGTTGAACTAAAATATACTGCTTGGATACGAGTATGAAGAAATCATAATTGATAAAACTCTTGTGCCTTAACATACATACATACATATACTCACGGCTATAAATCCCTAAAAGGGTTAGCCAGAGCTGAAGAATTGAAAATGCCTCAGCCACTTTTGGAAGTTGAGAGGGGAAAAGATGGAAAAATAAAGGCCTAAATTGTGCCTTAAATGGCAAATAAACGTCCTTATTTTCTTTCTAAAACGCGTGGAGGATTCTCTACGGTTTTATTATTTATAGGATCCGATTTGAATATGTCAATAGTTACTGATTTTTCTTAGATAAGCATATATATTCCTAGGTATATAATCCAAAAACGGTAACTTATATCTTTGGAATTTAATATTTCTCGACCAATTTTAGAAATTGGGGCTACATTGCCCAACAACCATATAAAAGTACTTCCCTTAGCTACCTCGGACGACACTAACACGAAGAACACGAAGAAAGTAACCAAGTATATTTTTTGCCACACCAAATCGTTTTACAAATAAGTACATGCATACATACATATACTCACGGCTATAAATCCCTAGAAGGGGTAGCCAGAGCCAAGGAATTAGAAATTCTTCAGCCACATTTGGAAAATTGAGTGGGGGAAGGATGGTAAAGTAAAGGTTGTTGATGATGGGTCTCCAGCCGCATCGCCCGAAAATCCCTTAAAAGCCCCAATACCGTTAGTCGCCTCTTACGTACACCCATCGGTAGAAAAGGGGTAGTGCTACAATATATAAGCCGACACTACACGGCAAATAAGTGTACAATCAAAAACTTCTGTGTCTGTCAGTACGCGCAACGCTGGTCACGAAACCCGCTAACCGGCGCTTGTTAACTGCAGCTCCTGTTACTTTAATCAGGACTTAAACTGCGTTTAGCATCCAAGTGCGAGCACACGCGGCCCTTTGCGGTCACGTCAGCACTAATTACTCTATTTCGTTGGACTTTTCTTTGACATTGCAGTTGTATGAGATTAGGTACAAAGGTTGCTTAAAGGGATCAGTGGAACTTGAGACGAGGCTCATAACAAGCTTATTTAGCGGGTAGCGGCGGTATTTTCGGGATACTTTGTAATATCAAACCATTTATTCTATCAAGCTACCAATATAAAATATAGCAGCCCGTCCCGGCTTCGCTCGGGCATGAATTATCATTAACATTTTGTTTTTTATTTTATTTCATGTATTATTATTTTATTATATTTTTTTTAAGTTTTAAGCTATGTTATAATTTTTTGCTGTGTAGTGTCGGCTTAGAATAGCACTACCCCATTTCTTCCGGTGGGTGTACGTAAGAGGCGACTAACGGTTTTGGGGCTTTTGAGGGATTTTTGGGCGATGCGGTTGGTGACCCATCACCAACAACCTTTATTTCACCATCTTTTCCCCACACAACTTCCAAAAGTACATACATACATATACTCACGGCTATAAATCCCTAGAGGGGGTAGCCAGAGCTAAGGAATTAGCAATTCCTCAGCCACTTTTGGAAGTTGTGTGGGGAAAAGATGGTAAAATAAAGGTTGTTGGTGATGGGTCTCCAACCGCATCGCCCAAAATCCCTTAAAAGCCCCAATACCGTTAGTCGCCTCTTACGTACACCCACCGGAAGAAATGGTGATTACTCGTAGAGCTGGTAAGGTGCCGACGTCCAGGGGTCCGGGAGGTTCAGTATCCAGGAATAATGAAACTAGTTTGTTATCTCTTCAAATTCTGTATTAGTTGTGTTCATTTGAATAATTGGGCGTTACAAGTGCCCTCTGTATAACAATAGCGGAGCTTCTAGAATACATAGCAATCGACCGTTAAAACGGTACTTTATTAATTCAAATGTTTCTGGAAGAAACAGAAAGTTCTAATGTTCCTAACGGTTGTTTTACATTGATCGAGACTATTCTTTATTACGTAATTTACTAGCGACATCTGTTGAGCAATAGTAAATCTAACTTAACATATCAATATCAATATGCCTCTGATGGTTTTAATGTACATACTTTTACACCAGATGTCGCCACCTATAAAATACAGTCCTTTTAATTATATTCTTAACCAACCCTTTGGGAAAGGCGCAGCACTATGTTATGATAGTGCGGCTTAACAAATGGGGTAGTGCTATTCTAAGCCGACACAACACACCAGACTTCCAAAAGTGGCTGAGGAATTTATGATTCCTTAGCTCTGGCTACCCCTTCTAGGGATTTATAGCCGTGAGTATATGTATGTATGTATGTTATATTTTTTTGTATTTATATTTAGATATATTTTTTTTATTTTTCATAATGAGTAATTACATCAAAAGCGATTCAATTTATAGAGTTAGAGCTTCCCTGTAAACAATATTTGACGTTGTTGTATTTTGGGGCAGCAAAATAAATTGATGTTCAGGAGCTCCCACCCGCGACAGGCCAACGTACAGTTGACCGTGAGTAAAACAATTCTTTCGCAGGTCAATCCCTACTAATTTGAAGGTTTGGCCTTGGAACTTATTAATTGTTAAAGCAAAAGATGTTTTAACCGGAAATTGTAGCCGTTTAAATGGAATTGGCAGATCAGTTGGGATCATCGGTATCCTCGGTATATGAGCTAATTGACCGGCTGCTGGGCCAGTGATAATAGTCGCTACAATTAAATTTTGCTTTAACTCTTTGATAAGCAGCCTCCCGTACCCCTTCGTGACGCCTGCAACAACTTACTATGCATAGCTAATCGAGCGGAGTTTTATCTATTTTTTTAATTCGAGATAACTTTCGAATGGAATGTTCGAATTGAATAATTCAAAAAGAAATATAAGGGTATTGAAGTAGTCTGAAATAATATATACGTTTTTTATAAGGATTAGATAGGTACAAATAAAGAGCATTTTCTAAAGCAGGATTTTAATTTAATTTTTAAATAATTTTATATAATGACGCTTGTTGTGAGATAGCTATAATAGTTAGAGACATGCTGTCGGGGCATTTTTTTTAGATAATGATGTGTTCTATAAAATTGTAGCGCATAATTTTATTCTATTGTCAATAGTTTTCGCAGCGCACGCGATGTAAGGATTTATTTGGTATTTCTTTAACACCTTGGGTTACATTTTTGAAGTTTACGTAAGGATCCCTAATTTTTTTTGAAAATGAAATATAGCCTATGTCACTCGGGAATAGTGTAGCATTAAAACAGTGAAAGAATTTTTCAAATCCATCCAGTAGTTTTGGAGCCTATTCAATTCAAACAAACAAACAAAAAATCAAACCTTTCCTCTTTATAATATTAGTATAGATATAGATAACGTTCGTTACTCCTAACTAGATAGATACTCATTCAGTACTATAGTATCGGTTTCAAATAGAATCACACCATCTCCCAGTGGGTGTTTAAATTTTCTACGAGAGAGTTTAAACCAATTAACATAATAACTAGAGATATCATGTTCAATGATGCAAAAATGTTATTGAATCAAATCAAGTAGTTTGCCCTTTAACTGTATTTTTTTCTCATTTGAAAAGATGAATTTCTAATTGTGGAAAGATATATGTTTTTGCCCAACACGGCAACATTTTTACCGTCTCTTCTCTCTGTTTGCAAATGAATCCAGGTCTGCAATAAATCCAGCTGCATTCATTCACCTGCCGATTACAAACACTGCAGTAGTTTTAATGGCAAATTTAATGGCACTGTTTATGGCCCATTTTACCGAGCACTTTTCTGTTTTGACTCGAACTGGGCTCGTAAATATGTTTGTACGTAGTAGTACGGGGTTGTGCTTGCTGCGATTTGAGACCAATTTGAATTAAATTAAATGTGATATCATGTTGATAAATCGGGGTAAGTTTGTTGTTCAGTTTTTCTTCAAAATGACGAATTTATGTCTCTGCCAAAACATTCCTAACTGATGTTGTTTGTCTGTTAAAAAGCTCTACCACTATATATTGAAATCACGTTTACAAGTGCATGTATTGAAATTATATTCACTAGTGTAAGAGTTCTTTTTACAATCGTTAAGTCGTCTTAATAATCTAAATGATTCTGATTTTCGACTTTTATTAATTATTATTTTCGGACATTTTTGTTATGTAACCTTAAAATCAGTAATTGATTCTTTTATTATATTGAAAATGAAATATTTAAAGATAAACAGGAAATTTTACAGAAACCCAAATCCAATTTCACTGCATACATGGTCGTGCCGCCGGTCTGAGCCAATCAGAAACTTTCCTTATAAGCCTCCAAACTTGCCGCTGAGTTTGATGAAAAACTTGCAAAGTCCGACAGCGGAGACCTAGCAAACCACAGATACGGCATGTTTAAGTTGTTACAATATTTTAACACATAGATTGGTCCATTATTTCTCATCAACCGATCTGAATCTGCAGATTTCATCCGACCTTTCACTTGTACTATAACAGGTCAACTACATACCTAAATAGAAGGTCTTAGATTGTACTTTAGTTGAAGATGATGAGAACTTTGCACCATAAGAAAATAAAATATTTTATGCGTTTTCTTAGTCTTCACACCAACCTTGCTTAAGTATGTGTAGATTGTGTGGGGTTACAAAAATCTGTACTCCGGGAAGTTTTTTCTTTTTTTTGCAAAATAGATTGCGAACAGCCAAATAAGAATATAATAATAGATAGATGATGAGCTCCCATCTGGCTATATAAAAAAGAAACATGACCTATACGAGTAATCACCTCACAATATATATATACTTTTTTTTATTGATCACATACATACATACATATACTCACGGCTATAAATCCCTAGAAGGGGTAACCAGAGCTAGGGAATCAGAAACTCCTCAGCCACTTTTGGAAGTTGCGTGGGGAAAAGATGGTGAAATAAAGGTTTTTGATGATGGGTCTCCAACCGCATCGCCCAAAAATCCCTTAAAAGCGCCAATACCGTTAGTCGCCTCTTACGTACACCCACCGGAAGAAATGGGGTAGTGTTATTCTATGCCGACACTTCACGGCAATATTGATCACATATTGAGATAATTAAGAATTGAGAGATTAACCTCATTTATTTTAAACTGACGCAGAGAATATTTTGTGTCATTTCTACAATATTCTATGTACTGCAAACGCCATACTATTCATTACGCTATGAAGTGAGGTTGTAAGATTCATGTAACTTTACCTCATACAAGTAGTTTCACGGGTCATTGCCCTCGCAGCTATGAACAGCTAATGGGCTGAAATAAGTTGAGGACGATTTTTTATTGATGGGTGGTCGCCCAAGTTATATGTGTTTTGACAGATTTTATGGAGGTCAAGGATTACCAAAGTAATACTCTATAAAAACATACATAGATATACTCACGGCTGTAAATCCCTACAAGAGGTAGCCAGAGCTGAGGAACTAGAAGTTCCTCGGCCACTTTTGGAAAGTAGAGTGGGGAAAAGATGGTAAAAAGAAAGGTTGTTGGTGATGGGTCTCCAACCGCATCGCCCAAAAATCCCACCGTTAGTCGCCTCTTACATACACCCACCGTGTACTGTAATGTGCCGTGTACCGTGTAATACTTGTGTATGCTGTGTAGTGTCGGCTTAGAGTAGCACTACCCCATTTCTTCTATAAAAAATACTGTTATAAGATAACTTAGATATAATAAACCGAATGTCAGCTTAAAATTACAATTGTTGTTTTCCTAGGTAATTTAATATGTTGTTTACTAACATAAACTTTACTTACATGTGAAGTTGTACATATTTTGGGCTTATGGGCTTATTGTGCTGATTTTTGAATGAAGTTGCTAAAAAACAATGCAATTTTTTGATCAGATAGTTTACGGTTTACTGTAAATCGGCACGGCAGTTTTGGAAGCAGATTGGGGGAAATATTGTAAATAATAAGTTGTTGGTGATGGATCTCTAACCGCATTACTCAAAAACCTCTTACAAACACCCACATCAAGAAATAAGGTCGTGGTATTCTAATTTAAAACTATACAGCATACACATTTTTTTTAAAAAAAAACCTTATATCTAACAGAGGCAGAAACAAATATTATTATTTTCTAAAAGAAGTGTTCAATTTTGCAGCAAATAAGTCAATTAACACTAAGTTGAAAATAATAAAGAAATAAAGCTAAAAAATCGGTGCAAAACTTTTAATCCTATCCTGACAGTTCATTGTTTGCCCGAGACCGCGGTTGCACCGTAACTGCTTGCGTTGCAGGCAAACTTTGTATTCTGATATTGTTCATTTTGGCATAACTATATTATGGACGAATGAAATCGAAATATCTATTATTCGTTTTGTTTTTACTTCTTTTCTGTTCGTGTATTTTTCTGGTTTACTTTTTAAACTGAATATGCGACGAGGAGTATGATTAATAAATCATTTATTATTTAGCAATGTAAATGCCTCAATGAAACAAATTGAGTTAAAACGATAGATAGCCGTGTAGTGCCGGCTTGGAATGTCGCTACCCCTTTCTACCCACGGGTGTCGTGAGAGGCGACTAAGGGTATTGGAGCTTTTTATTGGAATTTTGGGCGGTGCGGTTGAAGACCCATCACCAAAAACCTTTATTTTTACCATCTTTTCCCCCCTCAACTTCCAAAAGTGGCTGAGGAATTTATAATTCCTTAGCTCTGGCTACCCCTTCTAGGGAAGTATTGTCCAGAGCTCGTTCTATCCGCAGCAAGCAGATAGCTTCGATTTTCAGCTCTGGCCAAAACTTATAACTATAAAAAAAACTAAATCTAGCTTATAACTAGAGTTACACATCCAATATGTGAAAAAAAACACAATAACAAATATACATATTTACAAAAATAACAATTTCAATTTCAATTTAATGTAACAGCTAACAAGTTTGTACAAATTTATTATAATTAATTAAGTAGGTATAGATTAGAATTACATACTATATATAAAGGACATATACATTTATTTATTATAATTTGTGGTTTACCATAATACTTGCAGTATTGCCTGGGATTATTTTTATTTTCAGCCAGATTTCTCACATAGTTTGTTTGGAATTGTATGTCAGTTTGGTCTTTACCGTTTTAACGGGGCCTTTGAGAAATTAGTATACGCGGGAGTCTGCAGCGCTAATAGTATTAGACTGCCAATTAGGTCTAGGATATAGAGACTCGTATAGAGTAGGAAGTTTAGTTATTTCGTTCTTATAAAGTAACATTCATTTTACACCATTGAAAATGTCTGCATTTCAAACGATTGTCTTCAATGAACAAAATTAGAGAAAATTCCATTTCATTGTTTAGATCTAGGTACACCCCGCGTGTAAATGTTTTATATTATATAGTTAAAGCCTTTATTCGTTTGGAATATCAGCTTATTGTTTTGAATCGTTGCTGATGGTTTTCCTATATGTCCCCCAACAATTTTAAATGACCATAACGTAAAACGCCTCGTATGAGAGATAAATCCACTACTGTCAGATGAAGTAGTACTCTGTGTAGTGTCGGCTTAGAATAGCACTACCCCATTTCTTCCGGTGGGTGTACGTAAGAGGCGACTTACGGTTTTGGGGCTTTTAAGGAATTTTTGGGCGATGAGGTTGGAGACCCATCACCAACAACCTTTATTTTACCATCTTTTCCCCATTCAACTTTCCCAAAGTGGCTCAGGATTTTTTAATTCTTTAGCTCTGGCTACCCCATCTAGGGATTTAAAGCCGTGAGTATATGTATGTATGTATGTATGTCAGGAGAAAACGCCACTGACCGATTCCATAAGATGAAATCCATATCCATACTAATATTATAAATGGGAAAGTGAGTTTGTTTGTTTGTTTATTTGTGACGCTTTCACGCCGCAACTACTGAACCGATTGCTTTGAAATTTTGCAGACATATAGGTAGAAGTCCAGATTAAATCATAGAGTACTTTTATCCCGGAAAAATGATATTCCCGAGGGATAACAAAAATATTGTTTACTTGCGCTGTGTGCTGTTTAAAACAAGGTAATATTTAGTTCTCGAGGTATGCAAGAGATGGCGCTGGGTATTTTTTAAAACGTGGTAACGATGTATTTTTAAGATACTGTTTAAGTAATTGAATGATATCTAACGCTTTAGCCAGGGGCCGGAAACTTCTCGATATCCTCACTTTGTGGATTTTAGCAGCGCAACCTTCAACCTTTCAGCTGAAACCTTATAAAAAAGCACGGCGTTGTTTGAATGTTCACCAATAGATGGCACTGTCTGTATCTGTACTTTCTACATCGCGGTATGATTTCTTCTTTATTAGAGTATATAAACCCAAAATCTGTAATAGCTTAGGTACACTCCTTTGCACCGCCAGGGCGGCCTTCAGCCGCCCGGCAAAACACATATCAAGGTGACGCCGTATAGGCCGCAGGGCCAGCAGCCCCAAACCGGGGGGGTTTTAGTCGGTATAAGTCAGACATACCCCCGTCGCTCGAGAGAGCCTATGAGGATTTCCCCACCGGTAAAAAAAAACAAAAAAAACTTATAAACAATAAACATGAAGTCTCGACATATTTTGTTTTTTGTCGATATTATTGAAATACTATTTTAATTTAAAATAACAACGAAATATCACAGTGACTTTGTCACCTCGGTTACCAAATACTAATGATATGACAGTCACGCTTGGCTACTCAATACTAATATAGTGACTGTCACTGTATTGTGATTTCAGTGACTTTGTAACGTTATATCAAGTCACGAAATTATCTCAGGACAATAATAAAATAATAGATTCAGAATACCCTTCACTTCACACTTTTTCAGGCTTAGGACTGTCGCAATAATTTTAAGTAAATGCGGCGTATTTATTATGTTGAATCAACTTTTTACAATGATTTTGTTATTATTATATTATTTTGGATTATAATTATGACTAAGGAACACAGCAGCTGCAGACCTTTCTGGTACCGAGCGTTCAAAATATTTCCAGCATTTGACAAAAGCCTCTTGCTGGGTACAGATGTCGCGAGAAAATTTAGTTTTTTCTAGCAAGCAGAGATAAATTCGGGAAACTATGTTGGAAAGTATTCCACTACTTCAGCGGGTATTCTTCTCTTCCCAAAATTGGTACAGAGTTATTTTGGACCGTTGTTATTTTGTAACGTAGTTATTTCATATCGTGTCACTGTGACTTTTGTGGAAGGCAGATCACAGTGATTTTATCGACGTGACGATATTTCATACTCATGTAGTTACAGGTATGTGTGTGGTGTGTTTTTAGGTTTCTACCATTGTATAATGTATATATTGTAATGTGTATTTAATGGATTTTAGGTTTTTCGCAGTAGGCTGAATAATAGTTAGGTTAGTTTAGTGCACTTTGTTGGTCGTATAGATTTTTATAGTTTAGTTTGGGATATTTAAATATTTATAGGCAGTAGTTCTATAACAGTTAGGTTAGTTTAGTGCTTTTTTCTAGGTGCTGTGCGAACGCGCAATATTAACACCGAAAAATGAAACGGTCACTAAAATAAATGAAATTATTTTGATTGATGAAGTTATGGGAGAAAATACTGAAATACTGATCCACCACTAACCATCCCCATATTCCCGAGCAATCGCTGCAAGCTCTCCCGCTATCACCAACGGTCAGTGGCGGCAGCACCGGGCCGCCGCCGCCGAATTGCCAAACTACTATTCGTATTTGTACTCACTAAGATATTCTCATTTTGAACATAGAAACTTGGTACAAAATGGTTTGGTTCATGAATCTTATGAAAAATTAAAAAGGATTTTTTAAACTCAACCCCTAAAAGGTTTATATAGTAAATGAAAGTTAATCTAGAGATTTTTGTCATTTTTGTATCTAGGAACATAAAACTTGGTGCGATTGAATTTATGAAATTCATCTATCAATCATTCATGAGTATGTACTAACGGCCATAAATTCCATAATTGGGTAGTCATTGCTTCAGAGAAAGTAATTCTTCATCCACTTTTGGAAATAGACTAGGGAAAAGGTAGTTAAATAAAGGTAATTAGTGATGGGTCACCAACTGCATCGCCCAACAATCACTTGAAAAGCCTCAATGCCCTTTATATCCTTTACAACGCCCGCGGGCATATAAATATAAAAACAGAAGTTGAGATAGTGTTTCGGTATTTTGAATGTAATCCGGATGCAAAAAATGAAGTCTACGCGGACGTAGTCGCGGGCAAAAAGCTAGTAGAGAATATATTACTCTTAAGTAAATAAAATATGAAAGGGTTTTTCAAGACCGTACCAAATAACGATATAAATATGGATGCGTGAATATACGAGTGTACATACATACACAATTTTAAATAAGTAAGATACTGGTATTTCATCCATTATTACCGCTCCCCTTATCTTATCCCTAATAATTTATAAGAAAGTAAAAAATATCAAGTAATAACTTTTCCCACCAATTAGTCAAAGTGACTCATTACCATTAATAACCATGAAAGTTTTCAAACACAATTGTACCGCTTTTAATTAAAACTCAAATGAAACAGGCATTTTCTTTTTGACAATCGAACCGACTCCCTTGTTTATAGTGAGACATTTTTAATTAAGGAAATCGGACGTCGCGCCATTGTCAGTTTTGTATAAGGATGGCTCGATAGGATTGAGGAGTTGGTCCCTTGCAAAATCTTTTTTTTACGTATTAATTTGGTTGGTTATATTATTATAAATTCATATTTTTTGGCTTAGTATGTCAGTAATATAACTAAATATGACATAAAGGATTACCTTTGGAATTTTAGTGGAAAAAACATGGTAATGCCAAATCAACCAAAAATTACTTCACAAGGTCCAAAAGCCTAAGTCGTTTCTTACGACACCCATAGGTAGAAATTAATTGGTGCCGACACTACGCAGTAAGAAATGAAGAGCTCATGAATTTTTATATTTGAAACTTTTGCTACTGTCATCTGCTGCTCTTCGGACTATGAAATACAACTTTTTTATCTACCGAAAGAGCTTAGGTCCAACTTTAGCCTACCACAGAGTACAAAGCCAATCTGAACACCATTCGTCAAACGTTACTGATTTCTTTGACGTGCTTTGTTTTACTTTGATAAGCATTGCTTTGTCGACCAAACAATGGACGATTCTCTTTGCATTTATCATTTAAGCCGACTCTTAAGAAAGTAAGTATTGATAAATTAAAAATCAAAGTTGTGTAGTTTTGGCTTAAAATTGTACTATTTCGTATTTATATATTCTGTAGATTTCGACTAAAGGAATGTTTGTTGAAGTAATCGTTGCCCAATATGGAATGGAAAACCCATTCGAATTACACTTCTGTTTGTTTTTTTTTTATTTCAAGGCGCGTTTTTTTTCAGTGGTATACGAACGAAGTACTATTTTATGATTTTCTGGAAGAGATCACTTTTAATGATATCAATTAATTATACCTACGTTTGATTCGTGAAACAGAATTATTTTTAATTAAATTTGTTGTCGTATGCAAAGAGCTTTTCTTTCTAATTTCTATATAAAAACGTTTATAACTTAATACACCTAAAATACAACATCCACCGATTAAAAGTTAACCATTATAAAAATTGCACTTTAGAGATTACAGAATGATATAAACTTCATTCATTCCTCCAAAAAGTTTCAAATTAAAAATAATAAAACCCAACGCGCAAATGAGTCCCTCTTAAAAAGAGTACATTAAGATAAATAAAGAGGTGGAAAATAAAGCTATCTCAAACCTCCTTTGTAGTCTTTGGCATTGTCTTGTAATACAATGTTCCACTTTTAAATTAAAAACATCTAGGGATTGTGCTTTTTTACTTGTATAAAGCCTTGTATTACAGATGATTACAGTATTTCATTTATCTTCTCTATTTTTAGTTTCTCCTGAAATGTTTGACTCAAATTTTACGACATAAAACTATGTAAATTATTTTTTATATTTCATTTATTATTTTTGATCTCTTGTATGTCTATCGAAGCTTTTCTACCACTACAATAATTGATATAATACTGATAGTCTACGCTCTGGCCGTAAATAATAAATAGTATATTTCATTACTAGTACGGAATGGCTGTCATTGCAAAGAGTTCCGACAAATGTCTACCCGAGCCGAAGGCGAGGGTTGACAGTCGGAACGAGTTGCAATGACGGTTCCGTACGTGTACTGAACGACTATTTTTAATACAGTTGCGAAAAAATTAAGCAATTTAACAAAACAACTAAACTCCCAAAGATTATTTCTGGAAAATGGCGACATTTTTTCTTCACTTATTGTGGTAGGCAAAGGAAACTATGCCCATACAGCCAAGTCTTATGTATAATTTTTTTGTTGATATGAAATGAAAATGAAATTTAATGAGTTATAATGTAATGAAACCTAACCTCACTAATTCTATCAAATCATTAAATCAGATATCGAAACAAATTAGTCGATTTTGCCTATTATTTTGTTGTTGTTGATTCATGTTAATACGACCTATGCCACGTATTAACATGAATCATAAAAACTTCTTTGATTTTTTTAGTAAAATCTTTATGGTTGGTTTTTCTTTAAAATAGACATTATTTTGACAGTTGGGAAAGAAAACGCACTAGTGCGGGAAAGGTAAAGAAAAAGCACGAGTGTGTAATAGCCCACTTCCCGAACGCTATACGTCCCTGTAATACGCCACTTTTTGAGCAATTGTTTTAAAAACACATTTTCGCATACCTGGCCTTGAATCGAAAAACTAATTCTAAAATTAATAATATCCAATTACGTTCCGATTCCTGTTTATTTCCTATAAAATGTTCCTATTTCTCTACGTCACACACACTGCACTGAACCGATTAATTCTAGAAATATCCGGATTTCTCTATTTCAGTCCGACCGGGCACTAATCTTTTCATTAAAAAGCGATTATTCGCAGCACGGGCGGTTGCGCTAATAGCGGAAAGGGGAATCTTTTATAGCTCTTATTGCAAAGGCGTTAAGTTCAATTTGGGGCCGGAAAACTTGTTCAGTATGCTGCATTGTCATCTTTGATGCAACGCATTCCAATTTGAAATTCCTGTTCAAATTCGAGTATTTTTTGTTTTGTTTTTGTGAATTAATGTCATTCATTATTTAAATGTTGGAAGCGCGGTATTTGGAATTAAATTACTAGATACAAATGAACATAATGTGTCTTATATTATTCTATAGCGTAGTTCAGTGGGAAGTAACACAGTCTCTCATGCAGGGAGACGTGGGTTGGGATCCTGAGTTGAGTCTATAACAATGAGATGTTCTAAAAGTCATCTTAATGGTTACTTTATTAAGACATAACAATGAAGGTTTTTTTCATTTTTAACATACCTACATGTACTGTTCCAAATAAAGAAAGCAAGCAAAAATAATGAGTTTAATGTATATTTATTAATGTATTTTATGCCGAGTAGTGCCGGCTAAGAATGTCGCTTCCCCTTTCTACCTACGGGTGTCGTAAGAGGCGACTAAGGGTATTGGGGCTTTTTATTGGATTTTTGGGCGATGCGGTTGGAGACCCATCACCAAAAACCTTTATTCTTACCATCTTTTCCCCACTCAACTTCCAAAAGTGGCTGAGGAATTTATAATTCCTTAGCTCTGGTTACCCCTTCTAGGGAAATATAGCCGTGAGTATATGTATGTATGTATGTATGTATATTTATTCAATTGACAGCTAAAAATGTCGGCAATAATAAAAACGAAATTTTTAAGACGCATTCAAAATAAGAATAAACAAATTAAAAAGTAACCGTTTGAAAAATGGAACACTAGGATGATATGAGTTAAGTTAAGATAAAAACTTCATTAATTCCTCCAAAAAGTTTCATCCATGTTAACATTATTTAAAAAAGGGTCTGAAATATTTTAGGTGGGTAATAATATGATGGCCAATGTGGTTGATCATTGTGATGGTTAACCCAACAATCTGTTTTGTATATTTATACAGCCATATATATAAGTACACAATGCCATTTACAAATTTTCACCTGTATAAAAATTACATAATACTTACTGAACTAAAAGATGTAGGTAAAAATCAAATAATTATAATGTTAAGGTGAGGGTGGAAATTATTGGCCGAAATATAAATTAGTAAATAATTTTCTTACTCTTATAGTGCTTGTATCGAATAACTCTTAATCAACTATTTATTCATTAAATTTTGTACGCGCACGTAACAGAAATGAATTACGCCTATAATCAGTACTAACAAAGGACACTCATACTTTTTAAATTTCGGTGTAGTCCAAAAATAAATTAAAATGCAAAAACTTTGGGGGTCCTCCATTTAAAAGAAATTGATAAGCATCTGTCTAAACTGACCATTTACAGCCTTCAAAGAACTTCAAAATATATTTAAACCAATACATAATCACTTCATCTCAAGTACCTAAACAGTCTATTATCATCAATTTATAAAGTTGGTAATGAAGTTGAAGTAGGGCTGGCAACACCGCTAAGTAAGGAAACTTAGACGCAACTTGGTCCGGTCGCCGTAATACCTAACTTGGGGTTAAGTTGGTTAACTATAATACTGCATTATTCTACTTAATTGTTTTATTATTACTCTGCATGAATTGCACTTTGTTTTTAACGTGAAAATGTATGAAAAAACAAAACATGCCTGAAACAGGTGTATACAAATGAATTTATTAACTTTATAGCGATCTATAAGTGCAGAGACTCTTCTATGTGAATATTCTATTTATATATTTTTAATATTATTATTTTTTAACTTTGATTTATAATACGTTCTTTTTACATTGTATTTTTTGTTATAATTATAAAAAAATATAATATTTTTTAATAACCTTTGTATTACAAAATAACAAATATAACATCAAAAGGTACATGTAGTAAAAAAACATCACTTGTCACAAATGAAACACGCAAGTATCATCGAGTAACCAAAAATCCACTCAAACTCGCATTAAGACGGCTCCGAGAAGCCACGAAACATGTGTTATGCCGGAGTTATAACACAAATAAATCAAACACACCCTCTTCGCCGGAATATTCGGAACTACCCTCCACTTTGTCACCACTCTTGTCGAGCAGTAAGAAAACAGAAATGTTTTTTGCTGATACTACCATATACCTATGTTTGTTTTGTATAGTTTGGTCATTACTAATCCTATTTCAAGCACAAATAATGAAGTATTTTCTTAATGATACTTAAAATCGTTCAGCACTTTATCGGTATTTCCGATTTTTTGGTTCGTTGCTGTGTACTGTTGGCTTAGAATAGCACTATCCCGTTTCTTCCGGTGGGTGTACGTAAGAGGCAACTAAGGGTATTGGAGCTTTTTAATAGATTTTTAGGCGATGCAGTTGGAGACCCATCACCAAGAACTTTTATTTTACCATCTTTTCTTCACTCAATTTTCCAAAAATGGCTGAGAAATTTCTAATTTCTTAGTTCTGGGTACCCCTTCTAAGGATTTTTAGCCGTGGGTCTATGTATGTATCTATTCTGTTGAAGTTTACTTAGAATTCTGTGCACTTATTTGGTGTTTCCGATTTTTTGGTTGATTGGAGTTTTAAATAAAATTCGCAGTTATTACAAAATTAGTTGATGATACATTTTATGTTACTTAAATCAATAGACGCAGACTCCTTAATGCAAACTTAATATTTACCAAAACCGCATTAACATACCATAATTTAGACACAATAGAAGGTTTTCTACAAAAGTAACAAATAACAGAATTACAAGAACTTGTCACAAACATTTTATCGTCTAATCAATTTCGAGTGTATACAGTCACACACAAAAGTGTATAACAACAGCCTAAATACTTGGATACTCATCACGAAAAGTTATTACTTCAAGCATACTTACAACCCTCCGATAGTCAAACGTCCTGGTCCGGGAGAGAGTATCCAAAAAAATAATATGTTACCTTTTGTTGTTTCGAGAAGAATAGATATGTATGTGTAGTATGTTAAAAATATTATACTTAATTAATCGGATAAAGCGGATAAATTAGTCTTAAAATGTTATATGTTTCGGTGAAATTTCGTACGAAAGTACATTCTCTTAATTCTTAAACAATAATTTAATTTATACAATAATTAATGATAAAATAATTTTTAATGTCATTCCCTTTGGTATTGGTTTGCTATTGTTAATGTATATGGTTGTAAATTATTGTATATGGTTGTTAAAATTTAGCAAATTGTTGGAAATTCGTGACGAATATAAAAATCCAAAAAGATAAAATTTATTAACTGTCATTTAATTCATACAAAAAGAGCTCATATAAAATATTTATTTAAAACAAGCAGTTTAACAATTTCTTAATTTATTATGTCTATGGCTCTTAGACTGGCGGCTGTGATCTGGAAATTCAGTCGCAATTACGTAACGTATAAACGTAATATTGTTTCATAAGACTTGTGTTTATATTTTTGTTAGGTTTAGGCTTTAAATATATAAGTAGATAATATTTTAGTTACTGATGATATAAGAGCATGTATGAGAAGGCTGTGTAGTGTCGGCTTTGAATAGCACTACCCCGTTTCTTCCGGTGGGTGTACGTAAGAGGCGACTAACGGTGTTTGGGGTTTTAAGGGATTTTCGGGCGATGCGGTTGGAGTGGAGACCCATCACCAACAACCTTTATAATATCATCTTTTCCCCACACAACTTTCCAAAAGTGGCTAAGGAATTTCTAATTCCTTAGCTCTGGCTACCCCTTTTAGGGATTTATAGCCGTGCCTATATGTATGTATGTATGTATGAGAAGGTAAAACCGATATTATTAAAAGTCTATATTGTTGACATCTATCTACATATCGGTTGTTTTCATAATAGTCAATTGAAATAATTATGAATATTTAAAATCTCCTTTTCTTCCCATCCGTTGTTAGTGTAGGCATATAACGTTGTTATTATATCAAAAACAATGTATTTCAAGAATCATTCAATTATTTCATCATATCTGTATTATTATGTCGTATATTTTTTACAAATTGTACATTTTTATGTATCGTGAGTGACAAGTGAAGTTGGTGCAAAGCAAGTGAGTGCACTCAGAATCAACTCGTTCTATGGTATACAGTTAAACGGGCGGGTATCGGTGGATGGAAAACGTTTTTTTTTCGTAGGTAGAGTAAAACTGGCATTGGATAAATGGGATTACTTAAGTCTTCTGATGACTTAAATCTTATGCAGTGATACTAAGCGACTAGTAGTATTGATACTTTGGCTGTGCCGTGTAGTGCCGGCTTAGAATGTCGCTACCCCTTTCTACCCACGGGTGTCGTAAGAGGCGACTAAGGGTATCGGGGCTTTTTATTGGATTTTTGGGCGATGCGGTTGGAGACCCATCACCAAAAAACTTTATTTTACCGCCTTTTCCCCACTCAACTTCAAAATGTGGCTGAGAAATTTATAACTCCTTGGCTCTGGCTACCCCTTCTAGGGAATTATAGCCGTGAGTATATGTATGTATGTATGTATACTTTAGACAGAGGTAAAAAAAAAACTCATGCAACAACACACGTATTGTCACTTCCTTTGCCAGGCCCAGCTTGTGTTTTTGTACGTTTCTATGTTTTAGACCGAAGATTAAAGAAGCTATATAACTTATCATAGTCGGCTTATAATATGGCGTAATCATTTTCGTAATGGTATTAAATGCTGATAGTCTATTGAATCAACATTCGTATTACGATTCACAATAAGGTGTTCACAATGCACATTCCGATACTTACGCAAATAAAATCACGATGTATAAACGTTCGTAGACTTACCTGAAAAACAAAAGAGACACAAAATTAATTTAAATTTGTGGGAGTCATGTTAAAGCGCACACTACTGCGGACTCACTCGCACATAGCAGCGTCTCACTCATATTCCTACATCGCGGAGTGTAAATGTTTTTCGAGTTAAGCATAGATACAAATTATAAGTTGGTACACAGCAGGTGTAATGGCCAGTATATTTTTGCTGTTTCCACAAAATATTCCTTTTTAATTTACACAATATTACTTCAATAGCACTAATCAAATATTTCCCTTGTATGGTAAGTTTTATTAGGGTTTTGGGGCATTTCATGTAATTTTTGGCTATGTGGCTATGGTCGGGACGTATTACCATACATCTTTTTTTAAATTTAATAATGTTGAAATATTAATATAAATATACCAAGATTGTCAATGGTGAGAGCTTAATTTTAATCATTTGACACTGTCCGTGTTCATGGGATAATGGGTACTTCTAACTAAAAGTGACAAAATTTCATAGTAACCCCTTCTGAGTAATTGGATAGTATTTTGAAACTGTTACTTTTAAATCTATACATATTAGATAATTTAAATTTAACTAGCGCCGAATGAAAACCAACGTATGAAAGATTCCTCAAGTAAGCTGCTTGATTCTCGCATACACATGCTGACGTACTGGAAATTTTGGGGTTGCCACTTTGTTAATTGGACAATATATATTTCCAAACAAACATTTTGACTTTTTTTCTTCATGTCTTATATTCAACCGCGTTAAATCGAGTTTTCTACTCTCAACCCGGCCGCCCGTGCGAACGTACGAGCAGTAGCAACGTGCGAACGCCCACATTTGTTTATCCGTCGCAATTAAGCCGGCTGAGTGCTGGATTGTCACCACTGAGCCGGATCTAGCTTTTATTCTGCTTTATACTGTTTGCATTTACAGCAAGTCGAAAGTTTTGTGAATATAAAGTAAATTGGTGGTGTATAAATCAAGCTATTTCTATATTCTAGACTATAACATAGCTAACAGCTATATATCATAAATTATTACTAATTAAAAATAAAATCTATTGAGTATTGAGTATATCTCTGACCCCATCAATCAATCACTCAAATAATTTTATTATTACGTAGTGGGTTTGCGAATCAGTATCAGTTTCCGTACTTAGCTCTGTACGAAGACCGTTTTGCCATTTACTTCATACAACATTCGCAGAAAATGATTGGGAAGTGTCTTAGTAAACCTGAACTGCTGCCTGAACACTTATTTATAAGCCAAAAATTTTATGAAAACTTGTGCGTAAAGTAATAAATATAAAACGACAGAGAATTTTTTTGAACTTAAACGTACATACGCACTCTCAGAACGAAAGAGGCTCAATTCAAAAATAGTGATATTGAGTTGCAATCCTAGAGAGGCATGAAAAGGTATGCTCAATCCGATGAATACTATAACAAAGGCACTAATATTTAAAAAAACAGGATAGCGAATTTTCCGACCCCTTAACAATAAGTACCTTTGTTTTAGAACGTACTTTTTTATGAATCTCTATGAATGTAACTCAATATCACTACTTTTGACTTTAGCCTCTTTCGTTCTAAGAGTGCGTAAGTTATCTGAGAAAGGGGTAGCCATAGTCACCATAGCTGAATAATTAGAACATTTTCAGTTACTTCTGATAGTTGAGAGGGTAAAGGATTGTGAAGTAATAATAGACAGATGGAAGCAAATAGTGAGGAAGGAAAGTATTAATAATTATGAGGGATTTGTTGTAAGTAAATATTACCAATGTTTTTATTAATATAATATTATGCAAAATTTAATATTATGCACTAGCATTTTGATGGTTATTAATAAAAAAAAAACACTAAAAAAGGTTATTGCAAAAGTAGATGTTGATAAAATTCCTTCATTATTAAGTCATAAAATATTATACAAAACTAACCAAGATTGATTGCAGGTACATTGGTTAGCATTATTTAACCATAAAAGCAATTAAGTGTCATCTTACCACACATTTTCATCCACCTCCTAAGTCGTGAAGTAACAAATACAATTAAACTAGCGATAAAGTTCAAGAAACAGCATGACCTCTCCGCGGGACGTAACTTGATGTGTTGAACAATTCAAAAACACCCTAGTCATTTTTTTTTTGTGAACTCCTTAAGTAATGGATTACGTATGTTTTCGCGAAAAATACACGCATAAAAGCGATGCTAAAGCTCGATACCAGATTAGAACCCATATCTTCTACATTCACTTACAAGTTCAATCCTAGAGTTAGCATGATATGGCAAAATAAAAAAGAAGTGCCATTCGCGGTCTTATCACTAAAAGCAACCTCTTTTACACAAATCATAATAACATAACACAAAACATAAACGTTCACGCCGTTTATCCCCGAAGGGGTTGGCAGAGGTACCAATACTTCTGAACTCACATGGCAAGCGCCATCTAGTTTCCAAAGAAGGTACCCACGTTTTGCTTAGACAGTGTACTCACGTGATAGGGGGCAGGCCTATCGCCGTTTTGTACGAATACACTGTCACATGACTAAGTACAACTCAGCCATGTGGGTTTCCTCACGATGTTTTCCCTCACCGTTAACAACCATGATAAATTAACCACACATATGACTTTAGAAAAGACAAATTAGTGTAGGCCCGTCCCAGGATTGAAACTCACGCCCTTCTGTTTTCGGGCGGGTGCTCTACCCACTGGACTATCATGTCGTTTTTGAATTTCCTTAATTGAATAGTAAATAATCCATTTCATGCACGAAAAATTCTAATTACCATGTGAAAGCTTCTATCTTTGCTTACCGAAATAAGGACATAAGAATTGGTTGCCGATACAGACCGCACCTTATTACTTTTGATTTTTATTGGTCATTTTTCTTAGATTTCCTCGAGAATGGGCAAAATTGATAATTCGGATATCATGACCACCTCGTATAAATATTTTCATTTAATGAATGTCTTCTAATACATACATACATACATATTCTCACGCCGTTAGTTCCCATTGGGGTAGGCAGAGACTATCGATCGCCACTTTGTACGATCCTGGCAAACCTCTCTGGCTTCGTTTACATCCATCAATCTTTTCATACATGCTCTTTTATTCTTCATACTGCGGACACCTGCCTTTTTGAGCACATTTTCTTCTCATAGTCTTCTAATAATCTCAATAAATTGTAACTAAAGAAGCAAATAAGAATCATATAAATAGTCCTTTCTATATTTATGTGTCCGCTTACAATCGCAATACGTTGAGATCCCCTAAATTGCAATTTTCCTCGCAAATGAAACAGGGGTTGGCTAAATTTGGTGAATTACTATGTCCCTGCTCAACCCTAAGCTCGATAGTGGAAATAATTGCTATAAATCATAGTTAGTTACTACATTTTTAATAATCATTTCTTTTATTGTAGCTAGAAGCTTTCATTGAATACATTTATCGCCTTTGTTGTGTATTCAATAGAGATAAATTATTCAATCGTCTAAACATAGTCATTATTTAAATGAAAGGGAATGTATTTAGCACACCATTCATAAAAATTTTTGTAGCAAGTTGTATACAGGCCTTGAATATATAAAATTTAGATTTGTACATCTTGAGTTGGCGTTCTAGTATGCTTGCTAAAAAAGCAAAACATTAGAAGTACCTACAACACAATATTACAAAAACTAATACAAAAATAATATATAAAATGTTATAATTTTACTTATTTATCACACAGTTCATTTATTTTGTAAATCTTTGTGTTCTACGAAATTTATCGATAGAAACATAAGACTACGACAAGAAACAACTACGGCGTAGATGAATTATGAATATAATTAAACTTATAAAATGTGCAGTCAGTTTGCAAATGGATGCTCTACCTTACATGTTATTGCCAAATATAGATAAAAAAGTGTTAGTCCTTACTATACCAACTATGAGCCTGTTCAACCGTTTTAGACATTAGCTGATAAAAACATACAGACAGTAAAACATAAATGCTGTTTTTGTGCATGTATCCTGGAGACACTCCAATTACACTTGGGTGTATAGAAGATGATTGAACAAATAAAAACAATATGTGTATAGTTTTGAGTACACTGTCCAAGCAAAACGTTGGTACTCTGAACTTCAACTTGACTTGTTACAATGGCTGAGGTATTTCTCATTCTGAAGCTCAGCTGGCTACCTTTTTAGGGATTTAAAGCCGTGAGTAAATGTATGAATGTACGTAAAATAAATGACAAAACATTAAAAAAACTTTGGCACGCAAGTAGAACTATTTTGTTAGTTACTTTTCATATGTTGTGTTTCAGTCAACAATTTAAAACTTCCCATAACGACTACAAGTGTAGTTAATATATTCAAATAACAGCTACTTGATACGAAACATGTAATTTCGTTGCTACTTTTATATTTTAAGCCGAATTTATGTTCGCTGCGATCTCTTACCGACCCACATTTCCACGTGATATTTATCGTAGTTCAAGCGTAGTTTTTGAAATAATACTGCGGTTATAAATATACATTTATGGTGAAAATATGGTAATAGTTCATCGAGCGTAAAATGAATATAACTAGAAGAGATTTTATTAAATCAGATTCAAGAAAAATATGTCTTATTTTGTATTAAACGAAATATTTGTATACCTTCGAATATTTTATGAATAATAATATAGAATAAATTAGTATTAAGTGGCGTCTAAGGTTTTGGGGGCTTTTCAAGCTATTTTTGGGCGATGCGGTTGGAAACTCGTCACTAAGAATCCTTATTTTACTTCTATCTTTTCTTCACTCAACTTCCAAAAGTGGCTGAAGACGTGTTACACCTACTCTTTTTAATGCTTTATAGCCGTGAGTATATGTATGTATGAATAATATTGCTCATACTACACACATCATATTATTGAATGGAATTGATGTTTTCGATACACAAATATAGGCTTATATTCTAGCTACACCTGCAAAATGTTAACAATCTACAACTTACTTACATTATTCCCATTGGGGTAGGCAGAGACTATCGATCGCCACTTAGTACGATCTTGACAAACCTCTCTTGCTTCCCTTGCATTCATTATTCTTCTCATACATGCTCTTTTATTCTTCTCACTTCGGATCCCCGCCAAATTACAAAATACCTGTTTTATTATACAAGAAAATAATGATCTCTGTAGCACAAATCCTTATATATTAAATGAGACAGGGTGGATTTTTTGAACCAGTTTGCAATGTATGAATTAAACGACGAGTGTACTGGTTGACTATATGTTTATTACTGACTAAAGACTTGAGACTAACATACAAGATATGGAGGTAATATGTGTGCCTACCACACTACAAGCCTGTGTCGCGATGCTAAGAGCTAGAAAATTGGTTCAGGTATTAAATTGAAGGTCTCATTCTGAAATTTTACCGAAAATTCATACATTTTCCATAACTGGATTAGTTAAATTGTTAGCGATTTATAAATTGTCAAAATTGGCCCATAGACTTTGCTGGAGTAAAAGCGCGCGCAAATGTGTCAGTCACAGCTTTTAGTATTATTTTACAACGCCCACGGGAAAAAAATATAAAAAACAGAAGTTAAGATAGTGTTTTAGTATTTTGGATGTAAACCAGATGCAGAAAATTTTGTCTACGCGGACGTAGACGCGGGCAAAAAGCTAGTGTTTTTTTATTCTGAAGATTTCAAATTTCACTGTGTAGTGTCGGCTTGGAATAGCACTACCCCATTTCTTCCGGTGGGTGTACGTAAGAGGCGACTAACGGACTTGGGGCTTTTTAAGGGATTTTTGGGCGATGCGGAAGGAGACCCATCACCAACAACCTCTATTCTACCATCTTTTTCCCACTCAACTTCCAAAAGTGGCTGAGGAATTTATAATTTCTTAGCTCTGGCTACCCCTTTTAGGGATTTATAGCCGTGAGTATATGTATGTATGTATTTTAAATAAATACAATCAATGGAAATGAGACGTTTCGTGATAGTTATTTCAATTTAAATGCTAAGCTAACTTCCTTCAAGTCGTAAATAGGGTCTTTTACAAAAGAGAATGAGGTAACTCTGCAGGAGTCTGTCAGTTGCTGTAGGGGTAAATAACCATTTTTTATACGTGACTGACGTGCCAATTTAATGAAGAAACACAAAGATTGAATAAATAGGATTTGGATTTAGGAAATTTCTTTGGTTTTAGCTATTGTTAGGTAAGGATGTTAACTGAAATCAAAGTCCTTACAATCTTAATGGCTCAGCGAAAAGACCGTCGCTTTGAATGTAAGAGAATTGAGTTAGAATTCCGGATTAATATTTGGTGAGTGTTTTTCATAAGAAAGCCACTTTTAGAAAACGAGAGAGAAAGACACTAACGCCCGATTTCTGAATTGAGTATTCCAGCTGAGAACAACTTAAGTATCGTTCTGTCGCATTGAAATCTTAACAACCGAATGAGACAAAACCATACTTCGAAACGAAAGTCGTTCTCAGCTTGAATACTCAATTCAGAAATCGGGCGTAAGTGTAGTCTGGTTTCTAAAAGCATCGCTTGTTTATTTTTCAAAAACTAAAGGTAGATTTAAAATAGATTAATATTGCTTATTAATATGTGTATACAAGTGGTCAATTTATCAAGGTAGTCTACCTGCTAGTAGCAAGATAGTACACATTGCTGAGTAGTAATTATTCAAGTGCCAGTGTATTTGTCGTAAAAGCCAGCGGTATTTTTGCTCTGTTCTTATGTTCAGAAGTAAACGTTCTTATACCACCGCAGCGGATATAGACGACGTTTACAGAAAAAGATATCTAGCTGTGTAGTGTCGGAGACCTATCACCAACAACCTTTATAATACCATCTTTTTTCCACTTAACTTCCAAAAATGGCTGAAAATTGGATGAATTCCTTAGCTCTGGCAACCCCTGCTAGGCATTCATATCCGTGAGTATATGTTTATATGTATTTAATTTATCTTTTCCAATAACGTCTCTTCTTAATCCCTTATTTTTTACTGTTGTATTCAAAATACCATAAAAAGGAACACAAAATAATCATTCCAGACCAATATGTAAAAATGTCGCAACAAACAAACAACACATCGTCAACAAAAGTTTAATAAAGAGATCGACAAAGAGCCACGGAGCACTCGTTTCAAGAGATAATTACAAAAATCGCCGGTTTGCGGACATTTTAATCAAACATTTTTATATGTCACAACAAAAACGGGTATTCATTTTATTAAGCGAACTTATAATAAACGGACTACCTATTTTATTCTCATTTCCGTTGGCAGATACTACTGATTGTCACAGAATGTATAACATCCACGTTTGGATGTGAAAACAAATATTGATAGCACAAAAAACATGGGTAATGATGGGTTTCCTACCACATCATCGATCAATCCGTTGTAACACTCACGGGATAAGATACGCGTTTTAAGCCAACAATGACAAAAATAGGCAAAAAGACATAATATGTGTACTTACAACCGTTCAAATTTCTCAGTAAAAAAAAACGGAAAAAATATCCAAAAACAAAGCCTGTGCAAGTTTAAAAAATACACAAGTCACTGTTCGGTTCCGCGACTGCTAATTTCCGGTTAACTGGGTTGAATAATATCGATAGATTGAAGAGGGTAAAGCTTTCGCTTAAAATGTCCGTCAACTTCCTAAATACGCATTTCCATATTTGTTCTTCAGAAAATGATTGTTCGATTTATGGGAGACTGTTTTATTTTCTACGTTTATAACGTATATTTTATTTCGTACTTGTAAGGAGTAGTAAAGCACAGGTTATTTAATTTATGCCTATAAATTAAATAACCTGTGTAGTGTCGGCTTAGAATAGCACTACCCCATTTCTTCCGGTGGGTGTACGTAAGAGGCGACTAACGGTATTGGGGCTTTAAAGGGATTATTGGGCGATGCGGTTGGAGACCCATCACCAACAACCTTTATTTTACCATCTTTTCCCCACTCAACTATCCAAAGGTGGCTGAGGAATTTCTCATTCCTTAGCTCTGGCTACCCCATCTAGGGATTTATAGCCGTGAGTATATGTATGTATGTAAATTAAATAACCTTCGGGCAAATAAAATTAAAGGTTAAAAAGCAATTATATTTTGAATCCACCTTTATTTGAATAATAAACATAAACAAGCATTTTAGAGACACATTTAGAAGCCAGACTCTACTGTACGTCTTTTTCTGTCTCAGCAGCCTTATTACCATCATGTGTGAAGCCTCCAAATCTGTAAGGGTTACCCAAAATTCACAAAGTTGAACACAATAGTAAGCCAAATTGATACACCAACAGACATATTGGCAAAACATGTGGCAAAGATACCATCACCACTTCGAGGAAAAACTGAAGCCTTTGTGAAGAATTTCTATCAATTCATTAATGACATCAAGAACTTAAGTCTTAGTGATGAGGACATTATGGTCAGCTTTGATGTTCAGTCTCTTAACACCAGTTTACCAATACAAGACAGTGTTGAAGCTATCACAGAAAGGTTAACAAATGCTGACATACCTTTAGAATATGCAGAATTACTGCCATACAACTAGCTACTTACTTTGGGATAAGGAATTCTACATCCAGACTGATGGTGTGGCAATGGGATCCCCAGTCTGTCCTATTGTAGCCGATATATTTATGGAACGATTGGATGAGATTGCACTAAAATCCTTTCCTGTCACTCAAAAGGTTTATAAGAGGTATGTAGATGACACTTTTGCAATCCTACCTAAAAACATAGTCTCTGCATTTTTAGACTATCTTAATTCTATTAGCCCTAAGATCCAATTTACAATGGTATGAGAGACTAATAATAGTTTAGCCTTTCTAGATGTTCTCTTGATAAGGAATTCTGATAACTCAATTAGTCACACAGTTTATAGGAAACCCACCCACACTGATAGGTACCTCAATGGTGACTCACACCACCATCCATCTCAGTTAGCTACTGTTGGTAAAACTTTGTTTCAGAGAGCCAAACATCTTTGTGACGAACACCATCTTGCTGGAGAGCTCAGTCATGTGAAACAAGTTCTTCACAACAACAAGCTGAAATTGCCCCGGCAACGTCACCGCTCCTCCGATAAACCACCTACTGTCGAAAGACTCCCTGCAACTCTACCTTTTGTAAAGGGTGTAACAGACAAAATTAGTACTGTGTTACAGCGTGCTTCCATTAAGACCTACATCAAGCCGCACCAAAAGATAAGTCAGTTTCTAAGACCTATCAAATGTCAGATCCCTTTACAAGATGCAGGCGTTTATAAACTAGACTGTGAGTGTGGTCTTTCATACATCGGTCAAACAAAGCGTAGTGTAGCTACTCCCGTAAAAGAACATATTGCTGATATGAAGAAAAATCGTCCTGGAAGATCTGCTTTGTGTGAACACACCTTCGATAAACCAAACCACCACATGCGTTTTGACAAACCTACAATTCTAGCAAAAGAGAATCAATTGATACCTAGAATGATACACGAATCTATTGAAATAAAGAAACATCCAAACTTCAATAGAGATTGGTTGGCAATTAACCACCTGCTTGGAACCCGATCATTAACACAACCAAGCAAGGGAAGAACACTAGCAAGACTCCAGATAACATTAGCTCCTTTTGAACTTAGCAATTATAAACGCAGATGTAACTTAAATTTTGTGAAGGTAGTTAGTATTAATAATTTTATAGTACTACTGTATAATGACATATAACACCTCAGTCTTCCCGTGACCATGATAACTGAAAAGTTTTCGAAACGTCGGGCTTTAAAAATAATGTAATAACACGCGATTAAAATATCCGAAAATCAATAGTTGTTTTAATTATAATGTGCAATCGTGAAAGTCTTACAAAATACTATTAAAACAATTACCTATTAGTCGCAGCTCCGTTTCCAATACCCAAGTGTCGACACACACACACACACAAATCCGTGAGTGGAGTGCTGACACCAAATTTCAATTTGCCCAAACCACCATGACGGCTTCAGATGGATTATAGACTGAGCACTATTGTGTCCCGTGGATTTACGAAGATTGGCTGATTAATTAAGATACTATTATCGAAGATTTCTATGGGAGTATGCTGAATTGGAGTAATTAAGATTTAATTGGCGTTTTAGCCATTTACTTGCTTTAATGAAGATTTTAGTGATTTTAACAAAAACATGAAGTGCTTATGAAAAATTCTATAAAATTTGAGAAAAACTTGCTTTTATATATTTTTACTAAATATAACATTCTAATTTTTTGTCAAAAATTGTTAAAGGTTTTTATTACTGTTTCCCTTTTTTGCTATCTTTATAGGCTATAGAAAAAAAACTCAGACAGAGATACATAATATTATGAGTTACAATTTTTTTAAAATAGTTAAATTTTATGTTCTTTATTCAATACTTTAATCTCTTCTTAAACCTTATCTAATTCGTATAGGACAAAATCTTTAAAAGCGAATACTATACAAAGAGTTAAATATGTTTTATTAACTTGAATGCCGCATCCATTATCCTCTTCTCAATGTTCTAGAGAGTTCCTTTCTCTTGATATGTTAATTCGCGCTTCTGTATAAATAATTCAGTCGTTCAGGTATGTAAAACAAAGGTATTAATTATGATCCGTAACACAATGAGATACGAGCTATATTCGTTTGTGATTTACGAGCGATTTTAAATACCCAGATTTATAGGGTATTTATGTTCCATCAAATTTATGTTAAACTGTAAATCTTTGAATTTCGTTAATTAAATCTGTTTTACTTAACTTGATGTGTTTTAATGTTTAATTATTATTTGCCACTTTCTTTACAAATCAATGAGAAATTATCACTTTTTGTACATGTAGATACATTAAAATTATATGATATTTGTCGTTCAACTATAAGATTCTATTGCTTACAGTTTTAAATATCAATAGAATAGAGAGAGAAAAAGTCTGTTCAGTAACATTTATCACTAACTCATCAAAAAGATATCTTTAAATAAATATCCTTCATAACGTTTATTTTAACTCAAAAACTAAGTTTGCAGTAGGAGAAAGTTCGGCATCAAAATGAAGATAATAGGTCCAGCACTGATAAAATTAAAAACTTGTAATACATTTTCCCAGGATTTTGACAAGGTCTAGTGCCAGGTCTACATCATCAGGGTTTGAAAATCGTAAAAGCTACATTTTGACCGTTTCAATCAATTTGTTGTTGGACTTATGCACATTCTGTAAAAAAAATAAGAATTCGTACGACGTGATAGCTCAATGGGTAGTACACCGGTTATCGTGCAAACGACTAGTGTTCTAATCCCGGACCGTGCCTACACCAACTTATCTCTTCTAAAGTCATATGTGTGGTTAATTTAGCATGGTTGTTAACGGTGAGGTAAACCATCTCTAGGAAACCGACATGGCTGAGTTGTGCTTAGTCATGTGACAGTGTATTCATATAAAACGGCGATAGGACTGCCCCCTATCACCCTGTCCATGCAAAACGTGGGTACTCTGAATACCAGGTGACAATGTCACGTAATATTTAGAAGTATTAGTACCTCAGCCAACCCCTTCAGGGATATTCGGCGTGAACGTTTGAGTCTTGAGTCCAACATAAAATGGCAAAACCACACAAAAAAACTAGTAACTCTGCCAGTCCTTTCACGTGAATTAACGTCAACCTATAAGCAGCTAAGTGTAATTTGATAAATGATGGAACGGAAATGTCCTATGAAAAATTCCACGGATCGGATCCCTAGGGACGCGTTTACGAGGAACGCTAGAGTTATTTCACTCATATTACGACCATCAGTTTCGCCAAATTATTTTTAACCTTTACTTGAGTTGAGAAATATAAGGATATAAAGAAGTATTTTCAGTTTTTAGTATACTTGTGTAGTGTTTAGTTAGCTGTGTAGTGTCGGCTTAGAATAGCACTACCCCATTTCTTCCGGTGGGTGTACGTAAGAGGCGACTAACGGTATTTGGGCTTTTTAAGGGATTTTTGGGCGATGCGGTTGGAGACCCATCACCAACAACCTTTATTCTACCATCTTTTCCCCACTCAACTTCCAAAAGTGGCTGAGAAATTTCTGATTTCTCAGCTCTGGCTACCCCTTTTAGGGATTTATAGCCGTGAGTATATGTATGTATGTATTGTTTGCCGTGTAGTGTCAGCTTAGAATATTACTACCCCTTTTTTACCACGGGTATCGTAAGAGGTCACTAAGGGTGTGGGGATTTTTAAGTGGCTTTTGGGCGATGCGGTTGTAAATCCATCAGCTACGATACTTTATGCCTACCCTTTTGTCCCCTATCAACTTCCAAATGTGGCTGAGGAGTTTTCAGCTCTGAAGCTCTGGCTACCCCTTTTTGGGATTTATGGCCGTGAGTATACGTATCTCTGTATTTTGCTCAATCATAACATTATCTCATTGGCTGAATTATATAACATTCATATACTCACAGCTGCAAATCACAAATAGGGGTAACCATAGCTTCTAAATTAGAATTTCATCAGTTGAGCAGCAGTAAACTGATGAAAGAAGCCAAGGGAAAGGTAGAAAAGAATTGCCATAGGTAAAAAGTATCCTACATTACTTTTTTATATATATTTATGGGTCTTTTTAGTGCTTATCACTCAGCCACTTTTGGTCGGTGATGGACCTACAGAAGCTCAAGAATTGCTTTTAGTTAAGCTCTTAACTATGCCATTTATATCCTTTTAATTGCCGTGTAGTGCCGGCTTAGAATATCACTACCCCTTTCTACCCGAGGGTGTCGTATGAGGCGACTAAGGGTGTGGGGCTTTTTAAGTGGTTTTTGGGCGATGCGGTTGGAGACCCATTACCAACGATACTTTATTTTTTCCATCTTCTCCCCTATTAACTTCCAAATGCGGCTGAGGAGTTTCTAGCTCTGAAGCTCTGGCTACCCCTTCTTGGGATTTACGGCCGTGAGTATATGTATGTATGTATGTATCCTTTTAATCCTTTCCATATCCTTAAACATATGATGTATTTAAGTGTCATAGATAAACAGACAGAGTTTCAGCCAATTTCACAGCACCAGATGAAGCAACACGCAAACACGACCGCAGGCACTATATTCCAATTCTCATACCATTTCAAACCAGAAACACATATTACATACATCGCGCGATTGTCTTAAAATACGGTGGGCTCCTTCATAAATGTTTCATTTACACTCCTAACAATTTGCTACGACCAACTTACAAACACTACACTATTTGTTGGAAACTCACCTTTATATTATAGAAGTTAAGGTTGATGGGCAGTGTTCAAGTATTTTGGTATTTTCAAGCCGCCCCGAAGGTGCGTTTACGAAGATATTTTATGACACAGGTGGTAGGCTTTTCTTTTATTTCAGGCTTTACGAATGAAACTTTGATAGGAGTAATTTAATAAATTTGGTGACTTTAGGTGAACTGGCAGAACATGTTCAAACTACTTTATACTATACACTATATACCTTTTATACTATACTTTACACTATGATTATGATTAGACCACAACCTCTTTCATTAAAACGGTATTTGGCAGGTATGCAGTAGGTTTGACTACGGTTCCACCTTGAGCTTTTTCGTACGCAGAGGTTAATTTCTATCTCGAATTGCTTCTTTGTTTTGTCCTGTTTGATCACTTTTCTTCAGTGAGTTTAAAGTTTTAGTTATTTTTATCGTATGTGTTTTTAGTACTAGTTTGGTTCTTGTTTTGTGGCTTGTTTCATTATTTATTAATTATTATTATTCTAATTTGATATATAAGCTCATCAAAACAAAGATGGCATTATTCCGAAGTATAACATCCTTATAAAAAGGAGAAAAATATCTAATTCTAAGAGCTTATATGGTACAATTATCACAGCCCATACATATTCCCAACGAGGGGCTCGAGCATGACATGAATAGGCTGATTTGACCGACGACAAAAGCATCTTAATTATACTATATTAAGCTGAAGGGCAAGCACGAGCGCTGTTTAAACTAGTTATCTAGTGGGATAAAGCAGCCATCTCTTACGCACTTACTTAGTATCGTATACTGCCATCTCATTCTAACCGTTATCGTGTCGATAAAATAGCGCTCGTGCTTGCCCTACTGATTTAAACATGCGATATCCAACCAAACACGGTTAAAACTTTAAAAAATATATATGTGAGTGTAACACTCCGGGGATCGAATATGAAAGCTCCTGATTTTGAACCGAACGCTCTACTGCTTGACCACGGAGGCAGTCTCCAACCACTTCACTCAAATTTATTCAACTCAAAATTAAACATATAACAAGTAAACCAAGAAATATAGGGTCATATAAAAAACAATTTAGATACTTGACATCATATTTGTAACGTAGCTCACATAAATGATTCACACCGCGAGCCTCGCATGTCTTCCTCTCAAATTTATGAGGCGCGATATCGGCCCGTACTTTTTGGAATATCCCTAATTTAAAAATTCCAAGGCACGTTCGCGCGCTTTTTACCGGAACAGCGGTCGCGTCTGTCCGCGTTACGTCAATGTCAGACGCGGACGGGCGCCGATACGTCAGGCGCCATCTTGGAAATGCGAAGTTTGGAATTATTACTGGTGACGTGTTGCGGGTTTGTGAACATCTATCAGAAGGTATCGTTAACTTGAGGAGTATGTTTGAACAAGGATGAACAGATTGAGTACAAAAACTATTCCTGTATTTTTTTATATAGAGTGCCTCAATAAAAAAAAATTTGTGGGTCTGCCATACGGTGGACCAAAAACCTACTAATAGTTGAGAAGATCTACAGGAATGTCTATTTTCGGCAGAAGTTGATGTTGTTAAAAACTTGTTAAAATATTTAAAATAGAGCTTTATTGGTCAATCAATTATAATTAAGTAATAGGTTATATATTAATAATATACATAAATGGGAAAACAAGCTATTCATTAATACATTATCTTACAGAAAATCGGCATCTTCTTTATGCAAACTTCTTTGCTTCATCTCTACAACACAACCATTCATTTAAAACCCTTCGGAAACCAAAACACAAACACATCCATCTTCCAAAATCCGTGTGTTCTTAAAAACGACCGAACTCCGTCAAAGCCTCGCCGAGCCCGTTGTCAACACATGAAAGCATCTTATGATCCCCCGTTCAGCTGAAGTGGTGCGTATAAATCAAGAGATGACCCGACATAAACAACGGAGGACGCTGACAAATGGTGAACTATCTCGGCCTCGGAGACTCGGATAGACCGGAATTGTAGGTTTATTGGGAATTAGAGGTGTGTCTTAAGTTGTTATTTAGGAAATTAGTTGGATTGTGCTGATGGTTAATTGTAATATTTTTATATGTATTTGCAGTTTTGATTGTGGGAGATACTAACAACAACAAAACAAATGAACAATAAGGAAACATTGTGTATTGTATCACGCACTTTTTGATGTAAAAAGGGCATAAATTTTCATTTCTCTCAGTCATATATTACTTTTGATTGAAGTTTAAAAGTATTTCAGCGCAAAACATATTTTATAGTTTCCTCCACAAAGTGAACTTACAACACTCTATAAACTGCAAGTCAAATAATATTCAAATGAAATTTACTCTGTAAGTTGCAGTGTATAACTATATGATTTATGCCCTCACTTCGCCTGCTTCGTTCGTAACTCATTAAGTATGAAATACTGGTTTTTCTCTCGTTTGAGGGTTTATTAAGTCAAGCCCCTTGCTTTGAGATTTACATAATTTGTGACCTCAAAACGGAATTCCTTCAAGATGGAGTTCCTTGATGAGTTTGTTCGGTTTTATTTTTTGATGAGGACTTATTGATATTCATTGACGAAAATATATATTCTTTTTATAAGTTTTTTGGACGTAGTTATTTGTGTTTGACGTACAAATTGTTTTACATAAATGTCTTGTACACACGTGTGCACGTTTGTGCATTTATAAATTTTATTTGGTCACATAAGAGTAGATCAAGTATGTCAATTCGTTTCTAAACTGTTTTTTTTATTTATGCTGTGTAGTGTCGGCTTAGAATAGCACTACCCCATTTCTTCCGGTGGGTGTACGTAAGAGGCGAGTAACGGTATTGGGGCTTTAAAGGGATTATTGGGCGATGCGGTTGGAGACCCATCACCAACAACCTTTGTTTTACCATCTTTTCCCCACTCAACTTTCCAAAGGTGGCTGAGGAATTTCTCATTCCTTAGCTCTGGCTACCCCATCTAGGGATTTATAGCCGTGAGTATATGTATGTATGTATGTTTTTTTTTATTTCGATAAAAATAAAAATAGTTTTTTTTTAAATTTAAGTGTGTTTTTTTTTGTTTTCTTATCTATTATGCACAAAAAAATCCTTATAGCGAAGCACTGCCATGAAGTAAAACTGTAAGACTGCCACAATGTACCCAATCTCATTCCACAGTCCGAAATATGTTCAACAATGCCGTCCCCAATCACCTCCCCGGCGGTAATTTTTCATTGTCATTGCAATCAGTCTTCCAATCGCGTCTCTATTTCTAAGAAGAGTCAAAGGTACTTCATAGAACCAATTTATTTCTAACAGTACACTATTACGGAACCCTCTATCAACCAGACAGCCAATTTACTGAACTTCTCCGTTCAATAGTTAGGGTTCAGTGTTGGAAGGCACTAAACATTGTTGAAAGCCGATGTGTTTGTTTGAGTCAAAGAATCGTTTAACAATAAGGCTAATGCAACGGGTTTTACGGGTTACGGCAACATATGTGTTTTGACTGTGATAGCTCAGTGGAAGAATTATCGCTTTTCATGCCGAAGACGCGAGTTCAAATCCTTAGTCGGGCCTTCAACCCCACCAATGTGTCTTTTTTAAACTCATATATGTAGGCAATTAATTAAGATTGTTATAAGTTAAGGAAAACATTGAAATAATCATGTCACAGTCCCCATTTCTTCCGGTGGGTGTACGTAAAAGGCGACTTACGGTATTGGGGCTTTTAAGGGATTTTTGGGCGATGAGGTTGGAGACCCATCACCAACAACCTTTATTTTACCATCGTTTCCTTACATAACTTTCCAAAAGTGGCTGAGGAATTTTTAATTTCTTAGCTCTGGCTACCCCATCTAGGGATTTATAGCCTAGGTATATGTATGTATGTATATGTATGTCACAGTATATTCACACAGACAGGCCTGTCTCTATCTCCTAAAATTTACTTGGACCATTCAGTAGTAATAGTACCTCTGCCACGCCTTCATTTTATACGGTGTGAAGATTCAGCTTGGGAGTTAATTCCATAGAATAATACTAAAAGAGGAAGGTATGACAATACTGTTCATAATTGGTGAGGCGCGAAGGTAATCCGGGATCGAGCAAAATGGCTATCGAACCTCCCACTCAATGTATTTATGAAACAATATCCGATTGCCACTGAAAACTACCTAGTGCTTAAACTATTAAATAAAAATTTACAAGAATAAATTGATAAATTTTAATATAATACGGGTTTTTAGTTCTGCTTTATATGCTTGCTCCTATTATTTCTACATACTTAATACGTGAAACTATTATATAATTTCTGAAAATATCTATCATATATGGGTTGCTAGAGGCATAATTTTTTTGTTAGAACTCGTCACGTTTCGTCACTTTTTATTTAATTACCCACTCTAGTCTATATTTTATTGCGTAATTGAAAGCCTTTTTACATGAATACATACTTAGAATAAAATATTTTTAAGCTATGTAGATATTAGCAACCGTGATAGCCCAGTGGGTAGAACACTCGGTTATCGTGCAAACGACTAGTGTTCAAATCCTGGGTCGGGCCTACACCAATTTGTCTTTTCTAAAGACATATGTGTGGTTAGTTTATCATGGTTGTTAACGGTGAGGGAAAACATCGTGAGGAAACCCACATACTTGAGCTGTACTTAGTCATGTGACAGTGTATTCGTACAAAACGGCGATAGGCCTGCCCCCTATCACGTGAGTACACTGTCCAAGCAAAACGTGGGTACTCTGAACACCAGGTGACAAAGTCACGTGATGTTCAGAAGTATTAGTACCTCTGCCAACCCCTTCGGGGATATTCGGCGTGAACGTTTATGTTATGTTTATGTCTATGTAGATTCTCTTTTAATGTTGACTTCATTACCCTCTTAAATAACTTAAGAAAAGACACATTAAGTAAGCTCGATTCTGTATTTGAACCTACGACTGTGAGCCATCTAAATCATTGCTTTCCACTGAGTTAACCAGAACATAACGTACTTAATAGTCTATACTTCTAAACTATCAACTAATCAATCAATTTTATTTATTTTAGGTAGATATAACTAAGTCTACGATCCAAGTTAATACTGTTGAAATAAATAATTAATGACCTCGCCAAGTGTAAAACAGCGAATGAGGACAAAATTGCAAAATGAAGACTTGATATAGTGATATGTCATTGTCAGTAACAACATCAGACTAGTGAGGCGAGTCGAGAGCCACTAGACGAACCTACTGCGCTAGGGATGGGGTCAACTGCAAGGATGTTATCGATAAATTATTTTAGTCAAGGGTTATTGAAGACATCAACTATCGATTACACATTTAGCTTTAGAATTAGATTATTTTGCTACATTTGGAAGTTGAGAAGGAAAATTGAGAGTCAAGTACTTTTACTTACATACGCACTTTAGTATTGGTTTAAGGCTTCAATTAGCATTACCCTATTTCTTCCTGTAGGTGTTTGTAAGAAGCAACTAAGAATTTAGTGTTTCAAAGTGATTTTTGGGCAATACGGTTGGAGACTCGGCACCAAGAACGTTTATTTTACAATATTTCCCTACTCTACTTCCAAAAGTGATTAAGGTATTTCTTATCCTGAATCTCTGGCTACCCTTTCTAGGGATTTATGGACGAGAGTATATGTATGTATGTTATCTTTGGTGGTAAAAAGTTACATACCGTATTTTGCTTCACCTCCCCAGGTAGAGATAAAATAGCGTTATTGAAAGCCCAATAAAAACTATCGACTAACAAAATCGGTTCCCATCCCTACTCGACATCAAAGTGATGGTTGAAGCGTTTTGTGTGTGTCGAGTGAGCTGAAGCAGGGTTCCTGTGCCTCGTGAATACCTGTATTCTTAACTTGCTCTAACTACGCCTGCCTCTACCTACACCTATAGGTATGTTGGGAACACGCCTATTATGTTAGTGCAGTAGATTTGGTGCTGAATGATGTTTTGGTGTTAGAAATACGTGCTTTTTACTATTAAATATGTTGAATTGTAAGTGGTTCGTAGTGTCTGTTCTGTTGAGGAATAAATGTATATGGAATACAACAAACTTACCCGCTTATTGTCGCGAAACTTCAACCAGCCACTGATGACACTATTATCCAAATCACTCGAATCCTCATCGACACACCTCCTCATAGAAATGGGAGACCCACCCGGACTATCAATCAGTTCTCGTCTCCGCATCACCGGGGTGCATTGCTGAGATAGCCTCCCCTCATTCACGGCATCAGACCTCCGTCCCAAAACCGGAGTCCCATGAGCCGACACCCCACCAGAAAGTATACTTCGCTTAGCAAAAAACTGGTTTGAATCGGTCCAAACCGGTTTTTTCTGGCTACAGTCTCCATGGACACAAAGAGTATCGAAGTTAGCGAGTTCAACCGAAACTCTGGTTTGCAGACCACTCGGGTGCGTTGTTAGTATAGTTTGTTTCGCTATACTACACCCATGGTGAAGTATTTCTGGCTCTTTCCGCTCCATGGCTGCAATCACGGCATTCCCTAGACGTACATTGGCCTGGAAAGAAAAGAGAAAAGTTTTAATTGCCTGATTTTTGTATCCAACATTCATTTTAATGGCGTATAAGTTGGTCTTAAGAGCTTTGTTATGTTAAATGTCTTGAAAACAGATTAGAAATGAACATTAGCGGTTGAGAAATGTCTTGAGATTATTTCATTGTGTATAATTCATATTTCTTGGTCACATTTAACGCGGAAGCTCTTATTGTAAATACCGCGAATCTGAAATATTATTAGTGAAAGTTTTTTATATTATCTTTGGTCTTAATGACTAACTAACTGAATATATTTTTAGAAAGTTTTGACAGAGTGAGGCTCTTGTGTATTACTGAGATTCTCAATTCAGATAATTAAGTAAAACAGGAAGCGATGGTAACTCGTGGAAATATATTATATTAATAACATTCAACATTCATGCTGTGTAGTGTCGGCTTAGAATAGCACTACCCCATTTCTTACGGTGGGTGTACGTAAGAGGCGACTAACGGTATTGGGGCTATTAAGGGATTTTTGGGCGATGCGGTTGGAGACCCATTACCAACAACCTTTATTTTACCATCTTTTCCCCACCCAACTTTCCAAAAGTGGCTGAGGAATTTCTAATTCCTTAGCTCTGGCTACCCCTTCTAGGGATTTATAGCCGTGAGTATATGTATGTATGTATGTATGTAATAACATTCATTTCTATTCAGATCCTCTTTAGGAAGTATGAAAAAACCGATCCCGATTTCGAAATGCTCATATGAGCTCTTATGTGCTATCATGACATAGTTTTATTGCAAACTGACACTAACTACGCATAACGAGTTTATTAATATCTCTCCTATTTTATTTCCGTTTCCTCAAACTGAAAATCAAACGTTCGTGCCGTATATCCACGAAGGGGTTGGCAGAGGTACTAATACATCATTCTTCTCACGTTATGTGATTGGTTTTTTGTGATGGACAATCTCTTTTTATTATGTCAAACTAGCGTTTGGTTTTGTCGCATAGAAAATCTTTTATAAAGTAAAAACATGTTAATAAACTGAAATTGTACAAACCATGTTTTGAAAAAATGAAAAAATGTGAATGTAAAGAGTTTCTTTGTTGCTTCTTCTCTTTACGAACAACTTCCGAAGCAACGGAATAACGATAAATTTAAAAAAAATGACGTTCATAAAATGATAGTTTTTAACTTAATTTTGAAGAATAAACTTTTTGACGTTTTTTTTTTTTGAACATTACATGAAATTTCCATCTGGTGTTATAGGGGGCAGGCCTATCACCGTTTTGTACAGATACACTGTCACACGACTAAGTACAACTCGGCCATGTGGGTTTCCTCAAGATGTTTTCCCTCACCGTCAACAACCATGATAAATTAACCACACATATGTCTTTAGAAAACACAAATTGGTGTACACCCGGAATCTGAACCCTTATCGTCTGCACGATAAGCGGTGTTCTACCCATCGCCCAAAAAGCCCCAATACCGTCAGTCATCTCTTACTTACACCCACCGGAAGAAATGGAGTAGTGCTATTCTTAGCCGACACTACACAGCGTTTAAGGTTTATACATACATATACGCACGGCTATAAATCCCTAAAAGAGGTAGCCAGAGCTGAGAAATTAGAAATTCCTCAGCCACTTTTGGAAGTTGAGTGGGGAAAAGATGGTAGAATAAAGGTTGTTGGTGATGGGTCTCCAACCGCATCGCCCAAAAATCCCTTAAAAAGCCCCAATACCGTTAGTCGCCTCTTACTTACACCCACCGGAAGAAATGGGGTAGTGTTATTCTAAGCCGACACTACACAGCTTTCAATACCTTTTTAATTATTTCATTAAGAACTCAACTTGGCTCCTACCAAAAACAAAATGGCAGACATTTATTTTCGCATTAAACGAGGAAATTCGATTTTAACTGCCCAATTTAATACAAGAGAATATCTTTATTGGTTTCAATAGAGGAGGCATTCCTTATTCCCCTTTTCTTAGAAATGTAGATTTTATTACGTCATTTGTCTTTGCGCCTCACTTTATTAATAATTTGGGTCTTACGTTGGTAAGGCTTTTGTAAATTAATTAAAATAGTATGTATTTAATCAGTTCTTTACTAAAAATGGTAAAATCAAAAATAACTTTAAGATGTATTCAAATTTAAAGGTCAAAAATATTCAGTAATATATAATAAAGTATGAAAACTAAATTAATCAAATGGTTTTTTATAGTTTAAAAAAGTTAACTTAGCTGTTCTTTTCATAATTGTGCAGCTATATTTTTATTGAAAGTTTAAAGTGAGTTCATACATACATACATATACTCACGGCTATAAATCCCTAGAAGGGGTTGCCAGAGCTAAGGAATTAGGAATTCCTCAGTCACTTTTGCAAATGTGAGTGGGGAAAAGATGGTAAAAATAAAGGTTGTTGGTGGTGGGTCTCCAACTGAATACAATTTATAAAAATATTGATCAAATAAAACAAATTTAGTGATTAATTAAATAATATATACATATATAACATATATAAATTTGATTAAATACATATATACATATTTAATCAAATTTAAAATAGTTATGCTAATAAATTGAAAAAGGCGTAAAGCAGGGCGACCCTCTGTCGCCGAAACTCTTTACCTCTACCTTAGAAGAGGTCTTTAAAAAACTTCAATGGGCCGACAAAGGGATTGAGGTCGGAAACAATCGCAGGCTCACGAATCTCCGGTTTGCTGATGACATTGTCTTGTTCGCCTCATCAGCCTCAGAGCTAGAGACAATGCTACAAGACCTTAGCACAGCAAGTCTTGAGGTTGGACTGTCGATGAATCGTTCAAAGACTCAGTGCATGACTAACAACACGAAACGTAGGGTCGAGGTAGATGGGCAGGAGATACAGTACGTCGACGAGTACATTTACTTGGGTCAGATAGTCTCCTTCGAAAACAGGCAGGACAAAGAGATCGATCGTCGCATCGACAACGCCTGGAAGAGCTACTGGTCCATGAAAGAGCTAATGAAGGGAAAGCTTCCGCTAACCCTGAAGCGAAAACTCGTCGACATGAGTATCCTGCCTATCCTAACCTACGGTGCTCAAACCTGGTCTTTGACCGAACTTCAAAAGACTAGACTCAAGATCTGCCAAAGGGCAATGGAGCGCAGCATCCTTGGCGTAAGGAGGATCGACCGAATACGCAACACCACCTTGCGCTCAAAAACAAAGATTGCCGACGTCGGGGTTACCACAGCCAAATTAAAGTGGAATTGGGCTGGCCACCTACGCCGCATGGGCCCAGATAGGTGGGCCAAAGTCGTTACTGATTGGGTCCCCAATGATGGCCGGCGAAAACGTGGCAGACCAAGGCGCAGATGGCGGGACGATCTAGACAAATTTATGCCCGAATGGTCGGAGGCGGCCAAGAACAGGGATGAGTGGCGCGAAAAGGGGGAGGCCTTTGCCCAGCAGTGGGACACAATGGAGGCTACATAAAAAAAAAAAAAATTTATGACATTGACCAAATAATTTCATACTGTTAGGAAAGTTTACTTTTGAATCATAAAAAAACATTGTATTACACAACTCATAAGTCGCAGCCTAGATTAAGTTTAATGAAGTCTCTTATGAGCAAGTAAACTTAAAATAACAATACTATTTAAATAAAAAAAAAACTGAAACTATTTATTTTAAAGGTGTTTAACATTTATAATTATAATACAAAGGGGTATTTATCTATACTTATAAACTAGATTGTGGCCCTTAGGGAGTCTAATATAAGATTTTACAATATTTACTGTACTAAAATTTAATAAATTAATCAACAAAAATAATTAAAAATATCTTATTTATTTAGAGGTGGAGGGCGATGGGTTCACACATTTACCATCAAAAAGTATTTTTTTAATAGAAACAACATAATAAATTCAAAACCACTATCAATATTCCCCAAGCCTCAAATCGTGACCACTATAATACCTCGAAGCCACTATTTCGGTCGGAAATTACTTTTCGTGGTAATAAATAATGCATTCAACATTAATAAATAGTAATTAAATGAGCCCCAGTAATTTGGCAGCATAATGGTTTTGTAAAATCATTTAGAAGCCATCCAAATAGTGATGAAGGAAGGCCCCATAAACGCATATTTTTTTGGTCTGTAATTAATTTAAATATCCAATGGAACCTAGTTGGAGTTTCTTATGGCTTCTCTTACCAAAAAACGGTAGATATTTAAGTTTTTAATTACGTCAATAAAAACATGAGAATGAAACTCTTTGCTGTTGTTTATTTGCTTTGTAGTGTCGGTTTAGAATAGCGTTACCCCATTTCTATCTTAAGCATAAGAGGCGACTAAGAATTTTGAGGCTTTTAAACAAGTTGTTGGGCGTTGCGGTTGAAGACATAATCATTTCTCCACTTAATTTCCAAAAATGACTGAGATTTTATTCATTCTGAAGCTCTGGCTACCCCTTCTTGGGATAATAGCCGTAAGAATATGTATGTAATTAAAGCTCGTGAGGACGACGCAGTAGGCCACAATGCCGAAAGATGAAGGCAGCGCGGGACCGATCGGTGTGGATATCTTTAGGGGATACCTGTGTATATTATTTTGCATAATTAATATTTATGTTATTATTTCAATTAGTTTTAAAGTAAGATTGTTTTGTGCATCTACCCAGATAACTAATTTACCGATCTCACCTTCCAAAGGTTGTCTGGCAGAGATCGCTTTCAGCGATAAGACTGCCAATTGTACCTCACTGTAAACTGTATGATAATTTTTTTGTAAATTTGTGTTTGATGTGCAATAAAGAGTTATTCTATTCTACTCTATGTCCTGCAATGGACACCTATTGGCTAATGATGACGATGATGCAAAACTTTTAAAATTTTGTCGACTGAAAACAGCGTACATGGGTGTTAAAAACCCTTTTTGTTACGTGTTATTGCTCGGTCTCAAAAGCATGAGTCGTTAAATTGTACAATAGTTTAAATAAATACTTATTACTTCCATTTTCCTTTGACAAATGGCTAAGTCTTCAAAACCCTCGAGACATGTTTGAAGTGAATTTAAGTAATGTCAGTAATTACAGTTGTTATGTCTTTAACTTCAATTTCCGTCGCGACCCCTTTACATTTTATATTGCACGTTTTACGACACGCCATTCAACTTATACTGCTAATTTTAATGTTCTGTAGATAAACATAGATAAGCCGTGTAGTGTCGGCTTAGAATGTCACTACCCCGATTCTACCGATGGGTCTACGTAAGAGGCGACTAACGGTATTGGGGCTTCAAAGGGATTTTTGGGCGATGCGGTTGGAGACCCATCACCAACAACCCCTATTTTTACCATCTTTTCCCCACTCACATTTCCAAAAGTGGCTGAGGAATTTTTAATTCCTTAGCTCTGACTACCCCTTCTAGGGATTTACAGCCGTGAGTATATGTATGTATGTATATGTAGATAAACATTATGCTTTGGCGTTTGATGATTCAGAATAACACAAAGCCATCTAGTTCCACGGGAGTTGTAAGAGGTGACTAAGGAGACTGAAACTTTATTAAATCGTATTACCTAAGATCCTTCATTTACGCATTTTTCGTCACTTTTCTTCTTAAATTATGTATTCCATTCGAGAACCACTACCAAAAATCTTTGCTTTGCAATCTTTTTCCCACTCAAATTCCAAAAGTGGCTAAGAATTTTTTTATTCTGAAGCTCTGGCTACCCCTCAAATGGATATATAGCCGTGAGTATATGTACTAGATATTTACATACTTAAGCAAACCTCAGTCATAAATTATCATACATCGTCACAGTCTAAGCAAACCCAATAAAGTTCAAGCAAAGATTACAAGTTAAACTGAGTCAAGTAATCGGTACACGTAAGTTTGTTTTCGATAACAAGTTAAGTTTCGCCAAAGTCGAAAGTTAATTTCAGCCGCGGCTAAGTTCGAACACTATTTAACTTAATCCGTTGTGTTCAAATAAAGGATTAACTTAGAATTGTACTACTTTAATGTGAACTTTTAACATTCTACAGTACCTTACCATAGACATTAGATTTTTTATTTTACATTCGTTTGTGCAGATCAAGCACGAGCCGTGTTTAAACTAGTTATCGCGTGGGATAAAGCAGCCATCTCTTACTTACGCACTTACTTAGTATCGTATACTGCAATCTCATTCTAACCATTATCGAATCGATAAAGTAGCGCTCGTGCTTGCTCTGCTGGTTTACTTATACGATTACAACTTGTTAAAATGGCTGATGAATAGATATATTGAAGTTTTGGTTTCTCCGTTTTTGAATTATTATTTTTTTTACAAAGGATAAAATCATTACCTTAAGCGATTACATTCTACCTAATTGGTTGTTTTATAATACTTGTCTACACAATAGTATTTTAGTGCAGCACATTGAAAGTCAGACAAAGAACACGAAAATATATCCATTTCCTCCGAAATATTGCTTAATACAATTTGTGCCGCAATTATTGGCTAGGTTAAGTTAAACACAGCTTTCACGCTGTTTTACCTTAAATATCACTTTACACGACGGGTTTCCTAGTATTTATCGTAATAATGTTTGCATAGTCTGTGTGTCAATATATGATATGGAATATTTTCATTATTTGACTTGAGGGAAGGCTGAATGTTTACAAAACTCTAGAAGTTTTTTAGAATATAATGTGGCGATCACTAGCAATCTTTGTTTACTATCTTTGCCTCTCAGCTTGCACTCACTTGATTTTATAAATACTGAATCTCTGGCTACCTTTTTTATGTATGCATGATTGTCATAAATATAACATAATAACATAACATAAACGTTCACGCCGAATATTCCCGAAGGGGTTGGCAGAGGTACTAATACTTCTGAACATCACGTGACTTTGTCACCTGGTGTTCAGAGTACCCACGTTTTGCATGGACAGTGTACTCACGTGATAGGGGGCAGGCCTATCGCCGTTTTGTACGAATACACTGTCACATGACTAAGTACAACTCAGCCATGTGGGTTTCCTCACGATGTTTTCCCTCACCGTTAACAACCATGATAAATTAACCACACATATGTCTTTAGAAAAGACAAATTGGTGTAGGCCCGATCCAGGATTTGAACACTAGTCGTTTGCACGATAACCGGGTGTTCTACCCCAGTGGGTAGAACACTCGGTTATCGTGCAAACGGCAAACGGCTATCACAGTTGCTAAATATATCATTCGAGTAAGATGGGTTTTGAAAACCCTTTTTGTTACGTGTTATTGCTCGGTCTCAAAAGCATGAGTCGTTAAATTGTACAATAGTTTAAATAAATACTTATTATTTCCCTTTTCCTTTGACAAATGGCTAAGTCTTCAAAACCCTCGAGACATGTTTGAAGTGAATTTAAGTAATGTCAGTAATTACAGTTGTTATGTCTTTAACTTCAATTTCCGTCGCGACCCCTTTACATTTTATATTGCACGTTTTACGGCACGCCATTCAACTTATACTGCTAATTTTAATGTTCTGTAGATAAACATTATGATTTGGTGTATGATGATTAAGAATAACACTGCGCCATCTAGTTCCACGGGAGTTGTAAGAGGTGACTAAGGAGACTGAAACTTTATGAAGTCGTATTACCTAAGATCGCATGTGTATTCTATTCGAGAACCACTACCCAAAATCTTTGCTTTGCAATCTTTTCCCTACTCAAATTCCAAAAATGGCTAAGGAATTTCTTATACTGAAGCTCCGCCTATCCCTCAAATGGATTTATAGCCGTGAGTATATGTACTATATGTTTACATACTTAAGCAAACCTCAGTCATAAATTATCATACATCGTCACAGTCTAAGCAAACCCAATAAAGTTCAAGCAAAGATTACAAGTTAAACTGAGTCAAGTAATCGGTACACGTAAGTTTGTTTTCGATAACAAGTTAAGTTTTGCCAAAGTCGAAAGTTAATTTCAGCCGCGGCTAAGTTCGAACGCTATTTAACTTAATCCGTTGTGTTCAAATAAAGGATTAACTTAGAATTGTACTACTTTAAGGTGAACTTTTAACATTCTACTGTAACTTACCATAGACATTAGATTTTTTATTTTACATTCGTTTCTGGTTTACGTATACGATTACAACTTGTAAAAATGGCTGATGAAAAGAACATATTGATGTTTTGGTTTCTCCGCTTTGTAATTTATTTATTTTTTACAAAGAATAAAATCATTACCTAAAGCGATTACATTCTACGTCATTGATTGTTTTATAATACTTGTCTTATAAATAACACAATAGTATTTTAGTGCAGCACATTGAAAGTCAGACAAAGAACACGAAAATATATCCATTTCTTCCGAAATATTGCTTAATACGATTTTTGCCGCAATTATAGGCTAGGTAGGATAAGTTAAACACAGCTTTTACGCTGTTTTTCCTTAAAAGAATAGCAGAAGAACTACTAAATATCACTTTATACGACGGGTTTCCTAGTATTTATCGTAATAATGTTTGGCTAGTCTGTGTGTCAATATATGATATGGAACATTAAATATTTCATTATTTGACTTGAGGAAAGGCTGAATGTTTACAAAACTCTAAAAGTTTTCTAGAATATAATGTGGCGATCACTAACAATCTTTGTTTACTATCTTTGCCTCTCAGCTTGCACTCACTCAAAAAGTAGCTAACGATTTTATAAATACTGAATCTCTGGCTACCTTTTTTATGTATGCATGATTGTCATAAATATAACATAATAACATAACATAAACGTTCACGCCGAATATTCCCGAAGGGGTTGGCAGAGGTACTAATACTTCTGAACATCACGTGACTTTGTCACCTGGTGTTCAGAGTACCCACGTTTTGCATGGACAGTGTACTCACGTGATAGGGGGCAGGCCTATCGCCGTTTTGTACGAATACACCGTCACATGACTAAGTACAACTCAGCCATGTGGGTTTCCTCACGATGTTTTCCCTCACCGTTAACAACCATGATAAATTAACCACACATATGTCTTTAGAAAAGACAAATTGGTGTAGGCCCGATCCAGGATTTGAACACTAGTCGTTTGCACGATAACCGGGTGTTCTACCCCAGTGGGTAGAACACTCGGTTATCGTGCAAACGGCAAACGGCTATCACAGTTGCTAAATATATCATTCGAGTAAGATGGGTTCAGTTATATATAGAGCTTAAAAACAAGTACATTAGTTTCAAGTTAATAATTTGAATTCCATTATTCAGAACTTGTTCAGTTTTTCGAACAAAGTTACAACGATAATATTGGAGTGAGCTTTAGAAGTAGTATTATTTTAAGCAAGTTGCAGACAAACTTAGAATGGCTGTCGATTCCGAAATGTTCCGGGCTTTCAAATTTTGCTGTGATCGCTCGCCATTATTGGATGAGATAACTAAAGGGTCGGTCTTACTTAAATAAATTAATAACTTAGTTTTGGTATTCTCCCATTTATTGGTCGATTTATGCCAAAAATTGTTGGGAATAAGGAACCTTTTATCTTTGTTTTTGTTAGCTTCTTTTTTCATTATAACTTATTATTTAAGTATTACGTTATATGCATTAGGGCTTTTCAATTGATAGTTGGACTTTGCATCTTTTAAATCTATTCTCCGCCCAACTTGAGACTGAGGCTGAGAACTTAATTCTTCTTAAGCTCTGTCTACAACTTTTGATTTTTATAGCCGTGAGTATCTATATTCATGAAAATTTTGTTTCATTGCAACCCCCACATCATGTACTACATATACAATAAAATACGATACTAAACGTGGATAATACCGCGACCCGTATAAATTATAATAGCGGAGGTTCCGAAGGACTCCATATTGGCGAAGTTGTAATCCTATTGACAATGGCAAGTCGCAGTTTGCTAAGTTGTGAATCTGTTGTTTGTATAACTTCGGTTCGTATGACGTATTTGTCTTTTTGTTTTGCGTTACGGCTGTTTTGTGAAAGGGTGAGTTGTTGAGTGGTAATTTTATTGATTATGCTTCGTTTGGGCACTTAAGAAGAAGCTATCTGATAACGATGATCGGTAATTTATATTTTTTTAAATTTTGTTAAGATAAATACTATTTAATTTTTATGCACAATTCAATTACAAAAATAATAGTTTTAAAACAAAATTTATTTGTATTATGTTAATCAGTGGATTTTTTCACTACCATTCACCCAAGTTTTAAAGTTCCAGTATACATATTATTGCTTAGCACAAATCTAAGATTTGTTATAAAATCTATAATAGAATAGAATAGAAAACTCTTTATTGTACATCACAGATAGAAACATACACATTATTTATTTACTAGAAGTACAATTGGCGGTCTTATTGCTTAAAGCAATCTCTTCCAGACGATTCTTCTATACCAACTTATAATTGAAACAACTATTAATTTTCGGATATTTTAATCGCGTGTTATTACATTATTTTTATTTTAAAAGCCCGACGTTTCGAAAACTTTTCAGTTATCATGGTCACGGGAAGACTGAGGTGTTCGTGAAAATCTTAGAAAATACTATTATACCAACTTTTAGAATCACCAATATTTTAAATCTGATCTACTAACGCCCGATTTCTGAATTGAGTATTCCAGCTGAGAACGACTTAAGTATCGTTTTGTCTCATTCAATTGTTAAGATTTCAATGCGACAGAACGATACTTAAGTTGTTCTCAGCTGGAATACTCAATTCAGAAATCGGGCGTAAGTTTGATACATCTTTAATAAGTAGGGGTAAAGATATCTCATATCGTTCTTAGGGACCTTGTCATATTTATATGACTTGATATCTATTCCTATATATTCTAATAACGGATATTACTCATATTACTTCTCAATACATCCTTTGATTTTTGTTAACAACTGCAAAAATGAATAAGTTAATGTTTTTTTAAGCCGATAACATACTGACATATTTCTGAAAAGTTGTATATTTAAACAAAAGAGTTGGCAGGAAAATGACAAAGTATTCAAAAACTTTAATTATCATCAGCTAGCTATTCCCAATAGTCTTAATACTAACGAGTCTAAGGTTGCACCTTCATAGGAAGCCTAAAGAAAACGCACACTGCTTATTTTGGGACGTGGCTGCCACTCATAAACGAATATGATGTCCTTAAACATTTTTTTGTAAGTTACCTTGATTCTAAGCCCCTGTCTTTCCCTTTGTCGAAAAATGGTCGTTTCAATATGAAATCGAAACTAATATCTATGCAAAACCGAAAAGCTTTCAGACCTGCTTTTATGACCTCAAATCGGTGCTTTTCTATTCGTATTAAAGCTTTTATGGGACCATAAAGTTTTTATTCCGATGACATATTTAATCGAAACATTTTTTCGATAATTGAACAAGGATACTGTGCTAGGAAAAAATCTCACTAAGCCTTAACAATTTTGATTTTTATAACCCCTGTTTCGATTCTACTTTGCCGAAGTAACTTCACTTTGAAAGTGATACCTATTTTACGAGCCGGTTTAAAAAAGAGAATACCTGATATAACATTATCTATAATATTAGAACTTGGACATTTACAATACAAGGCTTCGTTAATTGATAGCCATGTTTTATGCTACATAGAAAAACAATAACAGTGCGTTGAACCAAATCATGATTGAAAATTAATCATCTGCATTAGTGTTCGAGATCATACCACTAAACAACATACATACATAGATATACTTATGGCCATAAATCCCAAAATAAGTAAAGTATGTTTCGTGATGGGTCTCCAACCCCATCGCCCAAAAACCACTTCAAAAATCTCCATACTCTTAGTCGCCTCTTACGACACCCGGCACTAAATAGCCAAAATAATTAAACTTCATACTATAAAATATATAAATGTACCTAACCTAATATTTATTATAATATAAATAACAATTGAAGCGAATTCAATAGATATAAATAAAAAAGCAACTAGTCCGGGCAGTAACTTAATGAGTCGGCTATTCGGCCAATCGGCCGGAAACTATTAGGTCCCCTCGGAAGTTAGTTCGGCCAGCTGGAAGCATTCGGTATGATGGCGAATCAATTTACGATACGTCAGGCGTGCAGCCTTGATTGCGTTTTTAATATGTTTATGACGGGTTTTTATCAAATACCTATTTGTTGGGAGGCTTTTATGTTAATCTGAATAAATGATGCTGGCTAACCGAGGCCTTTATTCATGTTCTGAGGTAAAACTCACAACGTTTGCTGAGTCAGTGCCTTTTTGCTGTTGGAGGGCACAGAGAGATTTTTGATGTGTTCTTGGTAATTATTTTTATAGTGTTTTTTGTCTTTTTTATCTTTAGTTTTTAATCACTTTTTGATATTGTTATTTAATTTTTGTTTTGTGTTTTTAATTATTTTAGTGTTGTATTGTTTTTTTGTGTATTCTTTAATTATTTTTTTAATTTCTTATTATTTGCATATTGTTAGTTTTTGTGGGTACCTTCTCTGAGCACTAGATAGCGCTGCCATTTGAGTTCAGAAGTATTGATACCTCTGCCAACCCCTTCGGGGATAAACGGCGTGAACGTTTATTTTAGTTTTTGTGCCTTTTATGCAGCGAATAAATGTCTTTCTTTCTTTTCTTTCTTTCTTTCTTTATTTATAAAGTATATTCATTAAGAACAAGCCTTTTTTTGCATATTCTCTATCTGATATAAATACATCCTGCGTGTAAGACTAGACTGACAAGACCATCTAATTTGTACCGACGACTAAGGGTATAGGGTTTGTTTAAATAGTTTTTGGGCGATGCGGTTGGAGACCCATCACCATCTTCTCTCCTATCAATTTCCAAATGTGGCTGAGGAGATACTAGCTCTGAAGGTCTGAAGGATTTATGGCCTTGAGTATTATATGAATGTATGTATGAAAATGTAAAAAAACGGACTTTGACTACTCACATAGAGATAGACACTTTTATTTTGGGTTCTTTGTTCAATGATTCAGGATGTGCACCATGTATCAGAATATATTAACAGTAGGACCAATCATTTTTACCTACACATACATACATATACTCACGGCTATGAATCCCTAAAAAGGGTAGCCAGAGCTGAGAAATTATAAATTCCTCAGCCACTTCTGGAAGTTGAGTGGGGAAAAGATGGTAGAATAAAGGTTGTTGGTGATGGGTCTCCAACCGCATAGCCCAAAAATCCCTTTAAACGCCCCAAGTCCGTTAGTCGCCTCTTACGTACACCCACCGGAAGAAATGGGGTAGTGCTATTCTAAGCCGACACTGCACAGCATTTCATAATTACCTGTACGCAATAATATGAAAACAAACAATTTTTATGAGGCGCCGCCATTGGTCACCTAGACTTATTTTAATATTTCACGATTGTTTTATTTTGACTAGGACATAGAAACTTTACTGAAGAACTCATAGCGTATTTCCAAATATATACGAGGACTACTTCTATTACGTTTTTTTGAACACAGCCAAGTAGTAAGTCAATTTTGTTTTTAAATTATAATGTTACTATCCACGATAATAAAGGAAAGAGCTATAAAGATGATTATTTATGCCACATTGATATCGACTACCCCTTAGTTTAATCTTCCCCTAACCTTTCTTACCGTAACCGCGCACGCGAGACGGCTGATTACTTATATAAAATCGATTATCTACACGCAGAACAGTTGTTGTTAGTAACAATTACGGTATGTGTTTATACCTGTTTAAAACATTGTTAAGATATTTTTCTATGCTTCAAAGTTTTTCAATACTCTCAACAGTTGTTTGAACATACATACATACATATTCTCACGGCTGTAAATCCCTAAGGGAAGGGAAGGGGTAGCCAGAGCTAACGAATTAGAAATTCCTCAGCCACTTTTGGAAATGTGAGTGGGGAAAAGATGGTAAAAATAAAGGTTGTTTGTGATGGGTCTCCAACCGCATCGCCCAAAAATCCCTTAAAAGCCCCAATACCGTTAGTCGCCTCTTGTACGTACCCATCGGTAGAAACGGGGTAGTGATATTCTAAGCCGACACTACACGGCGAAGTTGTTTGAACTAACGGACAAAACATTTATTTTAAACTGTACATAACATAACATAACATAAACGTTCACGCTGAATATCCCCGAAGGGGTTGGCAGAGGTACTAATACTTCTGAACATCACGTGACTTTGTCACCTGGTGTTCAGAGTACCCACGTTTTGCATAGACAGTGTACTCACGTGATAGGGGGCAGCCTATCGCCGTATTGTACGAATACACTGTCACATGACTAAGTACAACTCAGCCATGTGGGTTTCCTCACGATGTTTTCCCTCACCGTTAACAACCATGATAAATTAACCACACATATGTCTTTAGAAAAGACAAATTGGTGTAGGCCCGACCCAGGATTTGAACACTTGTCGCTTGCACGATAACCGAGTGTTCTACCCACTGGGCTATCACGGTTGCTTTAAATTTTAATGAGTATCAAATAAAATTATTTGATGGGTCTCAAACCACATTGCCCAACAATAAGTTATACAGCCCAACAACTCGAATCCGTCTCTCACGGCATCCAGGGGAGAAATTTACATGATAAACGAGAGAGACTACACTGCTTAAAAAGGCGTAGGTAATAAAATTTATTCTCTTAAATTTATAAGAATCAGCTGGCTACTCGTGAAAAGGTTTCATTTAGTAGAGGCTTATGACACACATCGTCAACACCATGTATTTTTAAAAGGTTGCTAGAGGTTGAAAGGCAGCTGTCCGCAGTATGAAGAATTAAAAAAAATATGAAAAGATTGATGGATGTAAACGAAGCCAGAGAGGTTTGCCAGGATCGTACAAAGTGGCGATCGATAGTCTCTGCATACCCCAATGGGAACTAACGGCGTGATTGCATGTATGTAACATGTATGTTGCTAGAAGTATACATTTTTTGGGCATTAGTGACCTTTAATCTCCAAGTTTTGAAAATACCGACTTTTTGACTGGACTGTGTCCTCATGTGATAGATTGCTGGCTTACCACTATTAATAATAAATACTTCTGAACAAAGGCCGGGGCAGTCTCAATCCTACAATTTATTAAAACACAATCAAATAACTTAGAACAACTCAGCCATGTGTGAAATTTATTTATTTTAAACTAACATCAAGTAGATCTTGTAAAAAAAAAAACAGCTTTGACTCAACTCAGGGTTTCCTCACGATATTTTGTCTCGTCGTTTACACCTTTTATAAAATAGCAACATATATGACTAAGCAAATACTTTATTGTGTAGAGATGAATGCCCGATTTCTGAATTGAGTATTCAAGCTGAGAACGACTTAAGTATCGTTTTGTCTCATTCAGTTGTTAAGATTTCAATGCGACAGAACGATACTTAAGTTGTTCTCAGCTGGAATACTCAATTCAGAAATCGGGCATTCATCTCTGTTGTCAGAAATAATGCTTTTCTCACTGATCAATCAAAATTGTGCTCTACAGCACATTTTAATTACTTTTAGAGCTAGTCCTCACAACTAACTAGTTGCTGTGTAGTGTCGGCTTAAAATAACACTACCCCATTTCTACCTGTAGGTGATCGTAAGAGGCGACTAAAGGTATGTATAGGCTTTTTAAGTTATTTTTCGGCGATGTGGTATGAGACTTATCACCAAAAACCTTAATTTTACAATCTTTTCCCTACTTATCTTCTAAAAGCGGCTGAGCAATTTCTTATTGCAAAGCTCTGGCTACCCTTTTTAGGGACTAACAGTCGTGAGTATATGTATGTATGTATGTGTGTCCTAAGAAGGCAAAGTAATAATATTCTTTTCCTCATAATGGTATATAAGGTTTTGGTCTTCGACAAACATGCCAATGGCATGCTACGAGGGCTGCTATTTATGTATCCGGAATAAAAAAAAGAAACAAACATATATCAATTAATATGGTTTTATTGCTTCTCAAAATATTCGCCGCTCAGATCTATACACTTTTGCATGCGTTGAAACCAATTTTCATAGCACTTTTTCCACTCAGACTGAGGTATCTCCAAAACGTGCATTTTGAACGCATCGACTGCCTCTTCGCGGCTCGAAAAACGTTGACCACGTAATTTTTTCTTCACATTTGGAAATAAATAAAAATCATTGGGTGCCAAATCAGGGCTGTACGGCGGATGACCTGTCAATTCGATCTTTTGAGCTTCTAAAAACTGAGTTGTGACGGCCGACCTGTGACAGCTAGCATTGTCGTGATGCAGAATGATTCTACGTTGTCGGTTAGTCTTTCTTATTTGTTCAAAGACTTCCGGCAAACAAATGGTCGTATACCACTCCGAATTAACAGTTTTACGATTCTCTAAAGGCACTGTAGCTACATGGCCATTTATACCAAAAAAACAAGCGACCATTTGCTTCAATGTGCTTTTTGCACGAATAACTTTTGTTGGGTTCGGCTCATCTTGGAACACCCACACCGTGGACTGCTGCTTAGTTTCGGGGTCGTAAGCGTAGATCCAAGATTCGTCACCTGTGTAGATATTATAAACAGCTTTTGACGCACCACGGTTGTATTTTTTTAACATTTCTTTGCACCAATCGACACGAGCCTGTTTTTGATCAATACTCAAGTTGTGCGGAATCCAACGGGAGCAAATTTTTTTTACAGCTAAATGTTCATGAAGTATCTTATGTATGCTCGTCATACTAATGCCCAGAGATGCCTCTATCTCACGATATGTAACATGACGATCTTGAGTTATTAGTTCCCGGACAGCATCGATGTTTTGAGGTACAACGACCGTTTTAGGGCGACCTTCTTTAATTTCATCAGTAAGCTTAGATCGTCCACGATTAAACTCGCTAAACCAGTGATACACAGTGGTCTTTGAGGGTGCTTCATCCCCAAAAGTTGAAGTAAGCTGATCGATGCACTGTTTTTGAGTTAGACCACGCCGAAAATCGTAAAAAATCATGGCACGAAAATGTTCACGAGTTAAATCCATGGTGGTGAAGACACGCAATTTTCAAAATGACGCTACGATGTGAAAACAATTGACAGTCACATAAAAATAAATGTATTCTAAAGCTAAAGAGTTCTATTTTTAAATGATGTAATTACTTTTTAAATTATTGTTCTGTAAGTGGCCAGTTCCGGATACATAAATAGCAGCCCTCGTAACAACGGTTAGCCCCAACCACACCCTTAAGGCATATTTGTATTGAACTTGATGGGTGTTAAGTGTCTCTTTGAATAAGAAAACATGGGTAGAGAGACTTACTCATGGGTTTCTCAGTTATAATGTTTTATATATGTGGATTAAATAATAAATAAAAGAAAGAAAAATTTCGACACAGGTGGGAATCGAACCCGCGACCTCGGGTATACGCCCCCGTCGCTCTGCCAATTGAGCTACCGTGTCAATGGCTGCCAGTGCGAAATTCTTCTATCGAGGTCGCGGGTACGATTCCTGCCTGTGTCGAAATTTTTCTTTCCTTTATTTATTAGTAATAATCCCCACATGAGGTTTTCATGAACAAAAATTTCAAATTATTGTATAACATTAATTAAATCACCAAGCCTATAAAGTGAATGGCCGTCCAACTAGACGACGACAAGGCTTAAAACTAAAGAAAAGTACAATATAATACCAGTTCAGAAGGGCAAACACGAGCGCTATTTTATCGACACGATAACGGATAACGAGATGGCAGTATACGATACTAAGTAAGTGCGTAAGAGATGGCTGCTTCATCCCACGCAATAACTAGTTTAAACACCGCTCGTGCTTGCCCTTCTGCTTAGTTTGGGGCTAACTTGATCTGTGTATAATATGTCCATATATATTTATTATTCATTTAATGGACATAGCGTCCAAACAACAGCTCTTTAATTTTCAGCCAGGTGATTTGAATTTAGTTAGAGAGACTATGAATTCGAAACAAAACAAGACTACTGTTTATGTTTTTGTCATCGCTCACAAAAGTATGATAAAATAGAAATGAACCTAGGTAAAATAATATTTTACAACATACATACATATACCCAAGGCTATAAATCCCTTAACGGGGTAGCCAGAGATTTGGAATGAAAAATTCCTCGGCCACTTTTGGAAGTTGATTGGGAAAAGATGGTTATAATAAATGTTTTTGGTGACGGGTCCCCAACCACATCGCCAAGAAATCACTTAAAAAGCCCCCTATACCCTTAGTCGCCTCTTACGATCATCCCAAGTAGAAATGGGGTAGTGTCGGCTTAGAATATTTTACAAATTTAGATTAAATTCATATTCATATTCAATGCACTTATAAACAACCTTTGTTACACCTTACCGAAACAAAGAGGACATATAAGACTAACCCGTTTCTAAACAACCCTTCCATACATCAGATAGCCACAACCCCTATACTAGAAATAGAGTCAAAGTTGAACAACCCGTCGCCTCACCGGCTTCGATATTCAATAACAAGTGTATTCGCGACCCGGGTTCGGTTTCCAATTTGTTTAACGTATCAAGTTGCTACATAGAGCATATGTGCATAATCATTTGATAGACTTATGTTTAATATATACCTAAATATGAATAAAGCGTTAGTATATCAAATATAGAGAAGATGGATGACAGTAAATTGGTAAAAGAGATCTATAGAGCCAATGTGGAAGGTAATGTTAGTAGAGGACGACCTCGGAGGACACATTTGGATCAAATAGAAAATGTGCTCAAAAAGGCAGGTGTCCGAAGTACGAAGAATAAAAGAGCATGTATGAAAAGATTGATTGATGTGAATGAAGCTAGAGAGGTTTGCCAGGATCGTACAAAGTGGCGATCGATAGTCTCTGCCTACCCCAATGGGAACTAACGGCGTGAGAATATGTATGTATGTATGTATATCAAATGGCTGTAAATCCTTAGAAGGGGTAGCCAGAGTTTTAGAATTAGAAATCCCGAAGCCAATTGTAGAACGCGACCGGGAACAAGATGTTAGATAAAGTATAGTTATTTATGAGTTTGCAAACAAACCATAGTTTTGGTATACGTAAGAGACGACTATGGGAATTGGGGCTTTTTAAGTGATCTTTGGGCGATGCGGATGGCGACCCATTGCCAACAACCTCTGTTGTACACCTTTTCCCCACTTTACTTCCAAAAGCTCTTGCTACCCTATTATAGCCGTTAGCATATGTTAGTTATTGGGAAGTTCCAAGATACTCTGCGATTTTAAGTTTGGTATCATATTGTATTGATATTTCTTAATTATTAAATATTATATTCATCTTTTATGTAAATAATAAAGAAGAAATTCTTCAAGAATCCTTTCCGTAACTCTTTCGATGAAACAAAAAGGCAACATTGTAACTTCCGCTTCCGCCCAGTTACACTTATGTTAATGCAATGAAAACATTCTGGATAATGTATGTTTTTGTAGGAAAGAAGCGAATTACAATATATTTATAAGCTTCTCTGCTAGCTCATAAATATTATAATAAAGTTGATTAAAAATATTTTTATATTCATTCATTGATTTAATAACTTCGGTGGCCCGTAACAGGTTGTCAAAGTCTTACAGTAGTTAAAAAATCTACATTGTTCATAGATCACAGGTTTGATGCCTATGAAAAATACACCTTGACCTATTTGTGGCACTAAACTTAGAGTTGAGAGACTTTTGTACATACAACTAGAAGAATAGGAACTAGAAGTTCCTCAGCCACTTTTGGAAAGTTGAGTGGGGAAAAGATGGCAAAATAAAGGTTGTTGGTGATGGGTCTCCAACCGCATCGCCCAAAAATCCCTTAAAAGCCCCAACACCGTTAGTCGCCTCTTACGTACACCCACAGGCAGAAATGGGGTAGTGTTATTCTAAGCCGACACTACACAGCACAGAGACACAGAGAGACTTTTGTCTGAAGTCTTTAGTTACTCCTTCTGTATGTTAAATATATGTGTGCAAAGTTTTACACCCCGTCGTCGTCACATATTGATTAAAATTGTTTCCAAATTTCACGTATAACTGTATCGATAACTTTTATGACACAAATCTATGGCGCATGTTTTTTTTTAATATTTAATATGTATTACTTTTGAGATACATTGCGTTTTCATGCAATGCACAAATTTAATGGGTAGCAATAAAACGAGTGACTGTAAATTACAGTTCTAAGTGCCAAAATTAATTAATTTGGGTTATAGAATTACTAAGTGAGCGACTGACTGCGAGTGACGAGAAATCAACAGAACAGCAACTTACAAACATTAATTTGAGTTACTTAAAATATAAAATGAGGAGCTTCATAATATTTGAGCGATCTAATATTTGTTTGAGTGTCAACGTTATGTCCTGCATTTTTTTCAATATTTGGCAAATGTATTTTTTTATACTGAGCGGCATTTTATCTTAAATGAAGTGTTTCAAATACAAAAACCACTTTGAAAAGCAAGCAAGTATGCATATAGGCATGCATCAGGCATTTAGGTGCTCGCTCCGCTGCGCCACGCTCGCTCGTTTTATACATAATCTAACCTAACCTAACCTTACTAAATATAACATAACATAAAACATCAGTCAGTTTAGTTAATTTTTCGCTTACTCCAATTCATGTCGCTCAAGTTATTAAAACAGTATGTCATCATCAGTCGCAAAGTATTTTTTTGTTCGCTCGTTTTATAATTCCCCAAATTTAATCACCTTTTTATTTAATCCTTGAAGGTTTAAAATGTTTGTTAATAGATGTTGTTATTTGAGATTTGCTATATTAATGACCTATAAAATAAAGACTGAAAATATATTTTAGTTGGTATCACATGAATTGAAGAACTTATTCAAAAAATAATCAAATAGCGGACTTGTTTTTTTTTAAGTTTTGCTTTTAATACCTACTTTCCTGGATATTTCTACCTTCTGTATGTCTGGTGTCATACAGATTTTTATTGCAAAAAATATTTTTTAAATAGTGTTTTAGATACGGGAAAATACATTCAACAAAAAAATAACAAACTATCTTGATGTATCTAATAGTAAAATAAATAAAGATGTTCATTGTGCAGTGTCGACTCAGAATAGCATTAACCTATTTCTTTTCATGGGTCTCCTAAAAGACTACTTAGATTTTTGTGGCATTCCGAGTGATTTTGGTGAGTGAAATAGGTGTAGATCAAACGTCTTTATAATAAGAATGGTTTCCTTCTTTTGCATTTCTTCTGACACAACTTCTAAGGGTGGCTGTTTAAAATATTATTTTGCATTTGACTACCCCTTATTAAGATAAATAGTCATTATTTGTAAGTAAATAGTTTTAGTCTATGAAGAATAAAAGAGCATGTATGAGAAGAATGATGAATGTAACAGAAGTAAAAGTGATTTGCCTGGATCGTTCAAAGTGGCGATCGATAGTCTCTGCCCACTCCAATTGGAACAATGGGCGTGAGTATAAGTAAGTGAGTAAATAGTTTTTACTAAATACACCCAAAAAATCATTCAGATTCTTTTCTGTAAAAATAAAACGTTGTCATATTTTAATATCCAAATTGAGAAGTAGAGAAAGGTAAAGTTAGTGTTTTGATGTACAGTCCGTGGTGGGAATACAACCACTTTGCAAATCAATTTAAAAACACCGAAACCATGTGGATATAAAGTGCTTTTTTTAGCCAACTCTGCACAAAACATCTATGTGGCTTGTGGGATATGACAGTAAAAATAAGAATAATTTTCTATTTAAAATAAATAAAAAAGGCTAACAAAAATGAAAAACAAAACTCATGAAACAAAAAAATATTTAATACAATAAAATATATTTACACTAAAAAACACAATAATTCACACATATATTACAGTACTTACTTATAAACAGTATATTATTAAGTCCGAAACCGTCCCTAATTAAAACACAATAATACACTTGAGTTTTATATAAAAATCCACGCACTATAATTTCCTTCAAAACACAAAATATTCTCAAAATCTCGTGGAGGCCAAACAGAAAATGCTCCCCATCTTTACAAATAAATAAAATAAATTAAAAAACTTTTCCTCACAAAAGTTTATAATTCGAACTGTCACAACAGAACGCGCGAGTTCCAAATTCCAAATCACGAATCGCGTAACACACGGACATCCCCTGCAAAGGAGGGTTGCAAACTGTCGGAAGAAAAGTCGCTTCCTACAATTTTCCACATAAGAGGGAGAAAGCAGTATAGCTATCGCGCGAGTGGGAAAGAGAGTTCGTAAAGTAAAGCACAGGATATTCACACACGTGGTATCCGCGGTCAATGTTGCAATGCCGGTCATTGCCATACTGGCTGATTACACCTTTTTTATTCAATGCAGTGATTTTGCAGTAGATTTGATTTATTTACCTTTTTTGTTGAACATTGCTCCGCGTTCTGTTGCTGTTAAGTGGATTTATTTTTAATTTATTATGCTTGCTAATAAACAAAATTACGTTAGGTCTAAATCTTTTTGTTCATGAAAACCTCATGTAGGGATTATTACTATAAATAAAGAATAAATAAAGGAAAGATTATTTTTTTCCCGCCTGTGTCGAAATTTTTCTTTCCTTTATTTATTACGTTAGGTCTTTTATAATTATATGCTTTTATTAATCGGGTAAAAAGTTACAAAAAATGGTTTTCAATACAGTAACCGGTATCAAAATAAAATATAAATTGCTTATTTCAAATTATAAATAAACTAGTTGCTACAACCATTTCAAATTAACAACATAAACAAATGAAGCTACATAAAATAAAGGAGCAATCTAAGATAAAATGGATGTAATGTGTTCTACCATTTTTACTTCAGTTTTGCAAATCTTTAATTTAGAATAGCGAACAAATATTTTAATTTCCAATATTGGGTCACCATGGTGGAAAATGAAAATAAATATTTTATTTAGTCCGTTAGTAAGATGGCTAAGCAAAATTAGATAAACAGTTCGCGATTGTTATTATTTAAAAAAAACTAAGGTTAACTATATTTAGTGCAGTAGAAGGAGCTTTCACCATTCTGTTGCGGCTAAGTCAATAGGCTATTTGACTGTAATATAAATAAACATTTCTTTTATTTCATTAGTCTTAATATTTCTTTTTTGGAGCAATATGTAATAATGCGAGATAAAAATATTGCATTATTTCACTATAATCCGTCTTCTAAAATAAGTATTTTTGATGCAACTGTCACGTGACTAAAAACGACCGTGATTGGCCATTTTTATAATGACGTAGATTGCACATAAACAGACTGTGTTTCGCTTCGCTCATTGGTGTTTAATACGGAATTGACGTCATTTGTGCTACAGCCGCCATATTACATAAAGTCGCGTTTTCGCGGCACATTTGAATATTGCATTTTCTTTTTCGTTTTTTTTAAATAAAATAGCTAAAATGAAGACGGAAAAATATTTTTTAGGGCTCCTTATAAACAAATTAACACCGTAAGATAGTTTTCAAAACTTAGTCAAATAGCCTACAGGCCTGACGACACAAGAGTTTCACGCTCTATGATCACGTATTTTTGCAACGTATAACGTATACAAAAAATATGCACACTAAAAAGTAATCAAATTTATTACTCAATTGCTCATTAATAACGGTAAAAGTATCAATACCTACGGATCAATTATTCCCACAAATTGACAAACTTACAAACAACTTTACACTATTCATACAGTTCATCACTTAACTAGAAAACTTCGCTACAAAACTAGTCACCCGTAAAAAATAGAAGTTTCACAATATTTGAGCTACAAGAGGAAATATTTCCAGACGACCAGATAAACCGGTTATTTTTCTTCCAAAGTGTCATCTGCATTATGCTGCTCTTTCACCAAGATTTAATCAGAGGACGCTCGCAGAATTTTATGTACTTTGCATGTTTTAACGGTGTAGCTTCTTTCCAACTTAGTTTTAGTTTGCTTTGGAAAAACATCGCCCGTGGCTTACTTACGTTTATTCGTGCTAGTTTTGTGCTGATGAATTTAGTTGGATTATAATCTACCATCTATTGCTGTGTAGTGTCGGCTTTGCTGTGTAGTGTCGGCTTAGAATAGCACTACCCCTTCTCTTCCGGTGGGTGTACGTAAGAGGCGACTAACGGTATTGGGGCTTTTTAAGGGAGTTTTGGGCGATGAGGTTGGAGACCCATCACCAACAACCTTTATTTTACCATCTTTTCCCCACTCAACTTCCAAAAATGGCTAAGAAATTTCTAATTTCTCAGCTCTGTCTACCCCTTTTAGGGATTTATAGCCGTGATGCTTTTCTTGTATGTATGTATTTTTGGAAGTTGAGTGGGGAAAGATTGTAAATCAAAGGATGCTTGACCGTGAGTCTCCAGCCTAATTGCTCAAATATTACTTACAAAACCCTAATACTTTTATTTACGTCACAGAACAATGTCTGCTGGTGCCTATGGTGGTGATTTATAGCCGTGATTATAGGAAGGTTGGTATACTTTCAATTACTTACAAACATCGTAATATTATAACTCTATCAAGTATCACTTGTAAGCTCTGGTTACCCATTTTTGGGACTTATAACCGAAAGTACATGTACGTATGTTAGTACAAGATCGTTTATTTTTAATTGATTTAATTATTGTGTTCGGCTCGTAAGATGTTAATCCTGAAACAAACTCATTAATAACTGGGCTGATTAAGACACATCTTGCTCGCGATGATTCGGCGAACGTAACTTTTTCTGTCTCAAATAATAAAGACCTACGAAATATGTTAGGGAGAATAAACATCAGTGAAAAGAGGTGCTAAAATTGACGTTCTTCTTTAACATTAAATAGACACTCTTCACGTATTTTTGCATCTTAATAATCTCTTAAAATTTACTTTAAAAATATATTAGATTTTACCCTTAAAATATATGCATGCTATTAAACAACTGGATTTGTAAAGTAAATCAATTAAATCGTCCTCCAAATATTTAAACTTAATTTGTAATTATTCAGCTTTATTTTAAAAATATATAGTTAGCTTAAATCTGGACTGGATCTGCTTGCTGTGTAGTGTCGGCTTAGAATATCACTACCCTATTTCTTCCGGTGGGTGTACGTAAGAGGCGACAAACGGTGTTGGGGCTCTTAAGGGATTTTTGGGCGATGCGGTTGGAAACCCATCACCAACAACCTTTATTTTTACCATCTTTTCCCCACTCACATTTCCAAAAGTGGTTGAGGAATTTCTAATTCCTTAGCTCTGGCTACCCCTTCTAGGGATTTACAGTCGTGAGTATATGTATGTAAGTATGTATGTATATACATACTTTTATACTTGATCACTTCAGTAAAAACATGCCATTGCTCATCGAGACTTTCTTGGATACATTGGAACTGGTCCTGTTACGGTGCCTTTATTCTTCGGTAACTTATATCTGTTCCGAACCAATGTTCCTTCTGTAATGTATCATACATTTTTGTCGCTAAAAAAATCATTAATATTTTTCTAACCAACTCAACTTAAACTCAAACTTTCACGCCGTATATCCCCAAAGTTGTTGGCAGATGCACTAATACTTCTGAACATCACGTGACTGTCACCTGGTGTTTAGAGTACCCACGTTTTGCTTGGACAGTGTACTCACGTGATAGGGGGCGGACCTAACCTACAAATACCTACAATATCTACAAAGTTTTAAAAAAAAAAAACTCCACAAAACAAAGTGAAACAGCAGCATTGCTCGTTTTAGCAGCTCGCATCAGCAAATGAACGTATAGCGTGATGTGGCAGCATTGCTCAGTATCGACCTGGCCGCTTCCCTTAACATCTACAGGAGGTTGTAGTAATCCACAATGTGTTGCTTAATCTCAATCTAGTAGATTCTGTAACATAAATTACGTCTTCGCAAAAATGTGTAAATTATCATAAAGTGTGAAAAAATATTCATATGCAATTTTCCAATCTTTGTCACTCCCTGAGTAGAGTAAATCTCTTCTTACATCCATTGCTGATCATTTAAGTTTTACTCTATTAATGATTAATGGTTGAGGTCACCACAGTACGTGGGCAGAATGCCCCCACTGTCAGGGCTATTTGTCACATCAATAACTTTTTAGAGCGATGTCAGGATGCCGACATACATCACACTACGTTACCTACTCTTATTAAGCTGTGTAAAGTGGTACTTAGTTCCTAGATATACTTATGTATGTTATTTTGTATTGTTTAATATGATCTCAATTTATTTAAATTTTAATTCAGTTTATTTTGAATGTTTGTTGTATTTTATTATTGTTTGATTTTGTGTAATTTTAATTCTATTTGTTGTAAATGTGAAATTTTAATTAAGTTAGTTATATTTGTTGTGAGTGTTAAATTCTATTTTGTATATATTTTTTGTTCTACCTAACAATAATTGCGTGTTGGCCATAGCTGTTAAGCATTATTGTGTTTTTATAATAATAAATAATAAATAAATAAATAAATAAATTGAGACATCCTTACAATTTATCAAATGAATTTAATTTCAAAAATGATCTCTACCAAAAGAGGCTTTTCTTTAAGACCCTTTGGTTTTAAAAACCTTAAATATGATTCTATACTTTACACAAGTCTATATAATTTCCATTTATTACATACATTATTTTTCCTAACTCCTTAAATATCTACGCATTATCAAAAATTATAAATTTCCTATTACCACCCACCATCCTGTATAGCGCGCCGCGCCTACGTCTAAATTGCAACGCACCGCGCTGACGTGCTACAGTTAAAAACGAATTATAACAGCACCCTGTAGCGGTCATTTGTCATCCGCTGTGCACACCTCCTGTATATAGGCCATTTTGTTAGGTACATTTTAAATCATTTTTGTTTACAATTTTGGTGGTTGTATGCTCATTTAATAAATAGTAAATGAAATTAATGCAACCGTTTTTGACCTAAAGGTAATAATATGCGTCATTTTAGGAACATATCATATCATACTTCATACAATTTATAAAAATAGCATGTTGTTTTCTTTTACAAAAAAGAAACCACAAAACTAAAGCCATCGTAAATACATTATTTCATTCATACATATACTCACGGCTATAAATCCCTGGAAGGGGTAAGGAATTAGAGGGAGCTAAGGAATTAGAAATTCTTCAGCCACTTTTCGAAAGTTGAGTAGGGAAAAGATGGTATAATAAGGTTGTTGGTGATGGGTCTCCAACCGCAACGCCCAATGTTCCCTTAAAAGCCCCAATACCGTTAGTCGCCTCTTAGGTACACCCGCCGGTAGAAACGGGGTAGCGCTATTCTAAGCCGGCGCTACACAGCTAATTCGTTTTTAACACTTCGAATCATGTGTTAATAATGAAATGATGATCTCGGTATCACGTAATCAAACTTTAATGAAATCACCCAAAATATAATGCAACGCTTTGTATTAAAACAGTGATGTGAAACAATATAGCAACTATATCGATATATCGGTATTTAGTAGCGGCCACTCGAGTCCGCACAATAAATCGATTAACGTCGATTCTGTCGCCAAATTACGGTCGCATTTAATGTTATTGGTTTCCGTTTTATTTGTCCGAAACTTTGTTGCAGTTTTTATTTCTTTTTACGTATTTCGTTGCTTTATTTTGTGCAGTTTGGATTAATGTAATTGCACGGATGTTTTAGGACTTGCTAAAAAATCTGAATGGATGATGGCGATTTAGAATTGGATAACTACTTTTTCTCGTAGTATCGGCTTAGAATGGCACTACCCCATTTCTGTTTGTCGCTGTTCGTAAAAGGCGACTGAGGGTATTAGGGCTTTTAAATGATTGTCGGGCGATTCGGTTGGAGACCCATCACCAATGACCTTGGTTTTATAATCTTCATACCCACACAACTTCCAAAAGTGAGTGAAGAATTTCTTATTTAAAGTTCAAGCTAGGTACCCTAGAGATTTATAGCCGCGATTATTTGAATGTATGTCTATACGAGTAGTAGGAAGTAACTAGAAATCTGATATATTTTAATCGCCCTTAACTATTGTCAATCTGTAAATATATACGTCATCTTTTAAAGGTAATCCTCATTCTTTCTTTATAACTAAAACCAGGATAATACTATGTAGCACGAAAACCTAACGCAATAGCTTAGTGGGAAAGAGCTTAATAATAAATAACGACATTATTTTTTTTAATCCCAGCCTTAATAAAACTAGATATAATTATTTGAATGCTTTTTGTTCTTGAAAACCTCATGTCGGGATTATTACTTATAAATAAAGAAAAAAAAATCGACACAGACGGGGATCAAACCCGCAACCTCGGGTATACGCCCCCGTCGCTCTCTCGCCAATTGAGCTACCGTGTCAATGGCTGCCAGTGCGAAATTCTTCTATCCTTTGTTTTTTTTTACACTTTCAAGTAGTGTTTGCGTTCCCTACCTTCAAATTTTCTTGCTCCTCCGAATTGCCTTCCGAATTTGTAAAATTATTAATTATACATTTTCTCAAACATTCTCCATAGAAGAGGCCTAACTAACTTTTGTACAAAAATTAACTTACGCTACGTTATTTAATGTAAATTACATTACAAGTGACACATTTACTGAAAAGTATAAAGAGAAAATAGTAGGATATTTTATGAAACTTTTCTGATCTGTTGGAACTTTTGCTGGAATAATAAAGAAACATTAATAACTTATTAGCAACGTAAACAAAGAACTATTCTTATAATTTAATCAAAATAAAGTCATTTGTCTCTATTGCTTATTAGGCTACTTTAAAGGACTACATGCATACTCACGGCTATAAATCACTAGAAGCCAGGTAGCCAGATCTGCAGAATGAAAAATCCTCAGTCACTTTTGGTAGTCGAGTAGGAAAAAGATTATAAAATAACGGTTGTCGGTGATGTGTCACTTAAAAAGCCCCAAAACTGGAAAACATTTCATAATACCCATAAAAAACATGTTAATGCTACTAAGCCGACGTAAAAGATGAAACTTTCACACCTAAAGGTATTAAAAGAATTGCATATGATAAATCCGATATGGCCCGTTCTAGGATTGACATCTGGTATTGCTCACGGTGACACCCTTGCAGCCTTTCTTCCGTCGCGTCCGCGGAATTTAATATCCGTCAGGGTAACGGCTGTGACGTCACGTGACACGCCGAAAAGAGGGTAGGTCCGGATTTGTGTTGCCAGGGTATGTGGGTGACTCTAGTTTGGCGGTTTTAGATTGAGGTGTGAGATTTCTTTTTGTTTTACTTTTGTAAATGGATGACAAGAATTATTATTTATAAAAATTAACACAAAAAAATTACTAATGACATCTACCTTAACTTAAACGAAAGGATCATTTTATTTCAAGTTTTAAATAGCTGTGTAGTGTCGGTTTAGGATAACACTACCCCATTTCTGTTGTCGGGTGTACGTAAGGGGCGACTAACGGTAATGGGGCTTTAAAGGGATTTTTGGGCGATGCGGTTGGAGACCCATCACCAACAACCTTTACTTTGCCATCTTTTCTCCACTCAATTTTCCAAAAGTGGCTGAGGAATTTCTAGTTCCTTAGCTCTGGCTACCCCTTCTAGGGATTTATAGCCGTGAGTATGTATGAATGTATGTATGTTTTAACTAAGTCTCCGAAAAATAATGGTTTCATAAGCTTTTTTTTGTGTGTTAGTTTTTTGACTTATGAGAATCTTATCTGTATTATTTATTTTTGTACTCATGATATAGAATATTATATTAAGGGTGCAGCATGTAACGAAAAAAAATATAAAAAATACTATGCGTAATATGGCTTAAAAAATTTGGGAAACTATTCAGACTACAGCTGGCAACTCCATAGACTGAAAATGTCAATCATATTTAGTTACGCTTCCGCTCGAAGTAGATTGGATTATACTCGTAATAATCAAAACACTACAAATTATCCACGCATCACGCTTGCTCTTTTAGGAATGGCTGTAGAATAGTGAAATTTACCTTTTGAGTATATTTTTATATAAAAATTCTGCTTACCGAGTTGAAAATCATATTTTTTTTCGAACTTATTTCAGCCTAATATGCCATCGTTAAATCAAACAATAATAAATTATTTCCAGCAATCCCAATAGCCAGAAAAATATCGCAAATAAAATTAGATAAAGCAGCGGTTTCCAAAATTTGCATAGGATTAATTGTACGCTACCTTCGCCTTATTCAAGCAATAAAAAGTAAAAATCATAATCTTGAACGTCGTTTATACTTTTACGCGCCATTCCCTAATTGCGCGCCATCTTTCTTTTCAATTTGTATTTCCTTTTGAGGGTTCGGTCTTCATTCCGTTTTGTTAATTATTTCTGATAGGTCAGTTCTGTAATCAGGTCAATCGAGTGATCTTTTAAAATATTATTTCGACCCCATAATGTTACTGTTTTTTCTGGATTATTAATCAAGTTGTTTGTTTGTTAGTAACCAATAAGTAAACGTATATTTCCTACCTTAGCAGTTCTCAGAAGTTAGCAGTGATAGCTCATTGGGTAGAACATTGCTTATCGTGCAGACGATAAGGGTTCAAATCCCGGGTACAACAATTTGTGTTTTTACACAACACACCCGACTACAAAAATTAACGATGAGGAAAAACATCGTGAGGAAAACCCCCATGGCTAAGTTGGACCTTAGTAATGTGACGATAGGCCTACTCACAATCACGTGAGTACACTGTCCAAGCAAAACGTGGGTACTCTGAACACCAGTTCGAGAATCCTTCGGGGATATACGGCAAGAACGTTAGATTTGAGTTCTGAGAAGTTCATCGCTACAGTAATAAATATAAAGCTATAACTCATCGGGAAGCCAGCGCTTCTACTGCTGGAGGCGCGGACTAAATCCTGAGTCGGTAGGACCAACCAATACCAATGCGTTTTTTCTTAAGTAATATGCGTTTTATCTATGAAGGATGATAAGGATGAATGAAACATCGTGTTAAGTTACGCTCAACCACATTTCAGTAAACTAGTACAACCACCACCATAAGGTGTTATTTAAGCCACCTGCATGGCTAGCACGAGCAACCTTTTTAGATATCGCGTGGTATAAAACTGCCACCTCTTTCGCGCTTACATGATATCATAAACTTTTTTCTCATTCTAATCGACTGAGTCACGAAAAATCTGTGTTCTCCTGTGTTCATACGCTTTCCGGAAAGTCCTATCAGTCCTATGCAGCATGTGGGAGGTAAACGAAAACAGAACTGAGATAATAATAAACTCAAACGTGCACGCAGTATATCCCCTAAGGGGTTGGCAGAGGTACTAATACTTCTAAAAATTATAATAATGAACTGATAAAAAATGGAGAGAAAAAACCTTTATTCTTACCATCTTTTCCCCACTCAACTTCCAAAAGTGGCTGAGGAATTTATAATTCCTTAGCTCTGGTTACCCCTTCTAGGGAAATATAGCCGTGAGTATATGTATGTATATAAAAATGTATCACATCATTTCCAGACTGATGGAAGTCAGACATTAAGCTATTATATTATACAGCACAGGACCGTTCGTTGTGGCGATCTTTGGGGGCCTATGTCCAGCAGTGGACGTCTATAGGCTGATGATGATGATGATTATATAAGACCAGTAGAATAAAAACAATCTAGTACTAAAAAGTACGAAATAAGTTTTTTTAATTGAATATGAGTACTGTGATTGATACCTTAGCAATTTCTTTATTCCACACGCGTCAGTTCAACCTACCTAAATATTACAATTCTCTTAAATTAATTTGTGAGCCGGTGCCAGCCTCGATGATAATTGATAATAAGAAGTGTGTATTTCGCACTTCATATACATGTAAAATGTAGGGTACCTTGTAGTTGTAGGGTAAATTGATTTTTGTACGTATTATCGTTTAAAACGTTAGGCGATAGATATATATTGTTTAGATTGTAATAATCAGAGATAGATAGCAGGGTGAATTTACTTTTGTTCGTCTGGCACCGACTCAAAAATTAATTTAAGAGAATTGTAATATTTAGGTAGGTTGAACTGACGCGTGTGGAATAAAGAAATTGCTAAGGTATCAATCACAGTACTCATATTCAATTAAAAAAACTTATTTCGTACTTTTTAGTACTAGATTGTTTATTTTCGGTTGTATTTCTATGAAGTCGGTTTTCTTTTTGTTAAAAATTATTTTATTTTACGAGTTTTAGAGATGGGTAGACCTGGCAAAGATGCCTCTCGGATGAGGAAGCGACAGTCACTGTATTATTCTTCGTATTTCCGGTATTTCTATTATAGTACGATATTAAATAGGCTCAACCATATGTAACCTTACCTTGTTCTTAAAATCCTTCGAAAGGCGATGGTCTTCAATTCTACATCTCAAGAAAGACTCAAACGCTCACGCCGAATATCCCTGAAGGGGTTAGCAGAGGTAGTAATACTTCTGAATATCACGTGACATTGTCACCTGTTGTTCAGAGTACCCACGATTTATTAGGCAGTGTTCTCACGTTATACAGGGCAGGCCTATCGGCGTTTTGAACAAATACACTGTCACATAATTGTGAGTTTCGACAGTCCCCTCGATTTCCTGGGATGCCATCATCAGATCCTGGTCTCATGGTACTTTCTCGGTAACAATAACATAACAAAAGAAATGTTTAGTGAACCTGTACTTCTCTTCATAAAAGCTACGAAGAGGAGTAAAAAACGGGTATCATTTAAGCTATCACCAATTTAATTAGTTTTGTGTTTCTTAAATAATAGGGTTTGTCCTCAAAATAGTAGATCTGTCACCAAAATGTAGTCACCAAACAATGCAAAATCAGTTCCACAATAAATCACCTGGAATCCTGAGATATAAGGTCTAGTACCAAATAAATGTTTTTGTATGTATTATAATAGGTGTGTCCTAATAAGTATTTAAGCAAACTAATTCAAAGAGATCACCAATAAATCATATTATGTTACTAGAAAATTGCATTAAGTAACAACCGTGATAGCCCAGTGGGTAGAACACTCGGTTATCGTGCAAACGACTAGTGTTCAAATCCTGGGTCGGGCCTACACCAATTTGTCTTTTCTAAAGACATATGTGTGGTTAATTTATCATGGTTGTTAACGGTGAGGGAAAACATCGTGAGGAAACCCACATGGCTGAGTTGTACTTAGTCATGTGACAGTGTATTCGTACAAAACGGCGATAGGCCTGCCCCCTATCACGTGAGTACACTGTCCATGCAAAACGTGGGTACTCTGAACACCAGGTGACAAAGTCACGTGATGTTCAGAAGTATTAGTACCTCTGCCAACCCCTTCGGGGATATTCGGCGTGAACGTTTATGTTAATGTATGTTATGTTATGCATTAAGTGCAAAAAAAAAATAGGGTTGTCATCATCACTGGTAGTATAAATTATATTAAAATATATTTTTTTGCAGAGTAGTAAATGAAACAATTAACGTGAAAATAATCAATATTTATTGTTTAAAATAATTACAACTGAACAATCAGCGCTGGTTTAAAATAGCTGGCTTATGGCTAGCAGAATAGTAGATAAAACACTTAACTAAAGTTAAAATAATCAATATTTATTGTTTAAAAACAATAACTACCCATAAAAAATACTACCCATCGTTGAGGCCGGATTGGTAAATTTTTAAAGCGCGCCAATTTGTCTCCGCCCCTTTGATATTTTTTTCATTAAAATTATAAATTGATGTATTAAATTGGTAACGAATACTATTAATTTAATATCTGAACGAAATAAAATGTTACTACTGTATTGGTGACAAAATATCAAATAAAAAGGAGTCGCAGTCAGCGATCGATAATCGATTTATTTGGTGACAGATCTACCATTCTGAGCACAGAGCTATTATTTAAGTTACAAAACTGTTATTATAAGAACGAAGTATATATTCATGTAATGCAATATAATTTTATTGGTTATCGATCTCTTATTTTACACATATATTAACATTAATTTGATAATTCATACCTGGGAACAATTTTTGTTTATCTGAGAACGAAAATATTTCGTGGCGATAGATCTATTTATTAGGTGATACAACTTGATGACAAATATAAATTTTGGTGATCGAAAATATAGTTCCCGTAAAAAACTATATAGAATGTGAAAAGAACTGTTTCCTAATACCTAGTGATTGAGGATCCACACCTTCTATCATCAGCTCAGAAGCATAACAATATGATTTTCAGAAGCAAATGCCAATATAAGTTCAGAAAATATGTAAAACGCGGTACATTTGCCTATAAAATTTGAGGGTTCCCCTCGATTTCTCCAGGATTCCATCATCAGACCCTGATATCCTCATCATGGTACCAATCCGGGAGTATCTTCTTTCGAATAAAAAAATAATAATCAAAATCGGTTCATAAATGGCAAAGTAATCGGCGAACAAACATAAAAAAAATAAAGTCGGTTAAAAATAAAATAGAGATAAGCTGCGAACGATATCGCCCCGCACCATTTGGATAGCTCTCCATTTTTTTATCACTTTAAAATACACCCTAGACAAGAGATGCAGTAGTGCTATTCTTAACAGTCTTCTTATCTTTTAGGTAGACAAGTGGCCTTCCGAATTAGTAAAAAAATTCGGAAGTAGGAAACGCAAACACTACTTAAACGTACATACATACATAAGCTATAAACACAGCACTCACACAGCATTATAGCACTCACAGCTATAAATCCCTTAACGGGTTAGCCAGAGCTTTGGAATGATAAATTCCTCAGCCACTTTTGGAAGTTGATTGGGGAAAAGATGATAATAATAAACGTTTTTGGTGACGGGTCTCCAACCATATTGCCCAAAAATCACTTAAGAAGCCCCTACACCCTTAGTCGCCTCTTACGATCACCCACGGGTAGAAATGGGGTAGTATTATTCTAAGTCGACACTACACGGCCGACACTACTTAACCGTGTAAAAGAAATAAAGGATAGAAGAATTTCGCGCTGGCAGCCATTGACACGGTAGCTCAATTGGCAGAGCAACGGGGGCGTATACCCGAGGTCGCGGGTTCGAATCCCACCTGTGTCGAAATTTTTCTTTCCTTTATTTATTCTTTATTTACTAACTCGGAGGCTTTTCAACCTAGTTACAGCAACAATTGCCTGCAATGTAAATGATGTCAGAAAAATTGGATAAGGTATACACTGGCGGCGGTCCATATTCTTATTCTTGCTTTTTTTTCCTATTTTACTGCAGAAGTATACACAGAATTGTTGATTCTTACTTTGTTTCTAGCTGATTTTGGAATGAATATAATATCGTCACAAACATCCTAACATATTTTTTGTTCAATGTTATGCAGGAATGATAAAGCTATTTTAGATCGGACTTAAGATTTCAACAGAAGCTTGCTTTCAAGAACGTTTTAATCTTGGTATAAGTTTTCACCCTTCTACATATGCGTGCTAAAGTATCAGTGTTATCCATTTACCTTTTCCAACATACATATACTCACGGCCATAAATCACAAAAGGGGAATTCAAAGCTTTAGAGCTAGAAACTCTTCAGCCACATTTGGAAGTTGATACGGAACAAGATGGTAGAAATGAATAGCCCAAAAATAAATTAAAGTCATAAGAGGTGACTAAGGGTATGGACCCTTAGTCACCTCTTATGACATTCTAAGCCGGCACCATACGACATTATTTTTTACGGCTACTATCTTTTCTTTAATCAGCTTAACACTATTACCGTATCCAATTGAAACATACAATGAAGGAATGCGGTCCCATCGATTGCAGGACACAGCTAGTAAAGCGACCAGCGCCTTAATTGGGTTCCGCACTGAATTATTTATTTACTTTAACAAACAAGACCAATTGCTACATTTGTCTAGCCGGTAAACTTTCCTACTGTAATCTGTTTGAATACTTGAAAACTTGTTTGAATGTGAATTATTAACAAGTCCATACATACATACATATACTCACGGCTGTAAATCCCTAAAAGGGGTAGCCAGAGCTAAGGAAGCAGAAATTCGTCAGCCACTTTTGGAAATGTGAGTGGGGAAAAGATGGTAAAAGTAAAGGTTGTTGGTGATGAGTCTTCAACCGCATGGCCCAAAAATCCCTTAAAAACCCCAATACCGTTAGCCGCCTCTTACGTACACCCACCGGAAGAAATGGGATAGTGCTATTCTGAGCCGACACTACACAACAAGCAAGTAATGTCCCAAATTATAGAAGTTTATTAAGATGTATAGTGTTGGCTGAGAGTAGCACTTTCCCATTTCATCCTGCGGATGTCATACGAGGCGACAAAGGTTTTTAAGTCTTTTTAAGTTATTGTTGGATTATATTCATTTTTAGACCTACCTACCTATACTCACGGCTATAAATCCCTAGAAGGGGTAGCCAGAGCTAAGGAATTAGAAATTCCTCAGGAACTTTTGGAAGTTGCGTGGGGAAAAGATGGTAAAAGGTTTTTGGAGATGAGTCTTCAACCGCATCGCCCAAAAATCCCTTGAAAAGCCTCAATACCGTTTGTCGCCTCTTACGTACACCCACCGGAAGAAATGGAGTAGTGCAATTCTAAGCCGACACTACACAACAACTTCATTCCTAGAAGAAAGTTAAAATAAAGTCGTTTCATATTATTATTATTTTAACTATTCATTCATACATTGGTAGCCAGAGCTTCAGAGCTAGAAACTCCTCAGCCACATTTAGAAGTTGATAGGGGACAAGATGGTACAAATAACGTATTGTTGGTGATTGGTCTCCAACCAAATCGTTTAAAAACCGCTTAAAAAAGCCGCGTACCCTTAGTCGCCTCTTACGACACACATGGGTAAGAAGGGGTAGTGAAATTCTAAGCCGGCACTACACAGCCCCTTTTTTTCTATCTACAAGATATTCCTCTTTTGAACTCTTACTACGTCCTCAACTCGCAAGTCATGAAAAAAGTAAAGATACTAGCACCTCAACTACATTATAGATTTACTTAATCAGTTACCATTCATCGTATTCATACGAACATTCTGAACTCTGACATCATTGTCCCACAGATGAACAAAACGCTACATCCAACACTCCAGAGAAAAAGCGAATTATACTGTTTATATATATAGCAAATACAAGTGGTATAAATGAGTAAGTATTATTATTTCAAAAAATATTTTTATTAATTTAAGTCCGTGACACCCTTCAAAGGTGCTAACTGAAAACCAGTGTTGTGAGGTTTCACTCACAACAATAATGCTGAGGCAGTCACCAGTTCACTGCTACACAGGCATTTAAGTACGAGAAACTTTTAATGGATATCTCATTTCATAACATAACATAACATAAACGTTCACGCCGTTTATCCCCGAAGGGGTTGGCAGAGGTACCAATACTCCTGAACTCACATGGCAAGCGCCATCTAGTTTCCAGAAAAGGTACCCACGTTTTGCTTAGACAGTGTACTTACGTGATAGGGGGCAGGCCTATCGCCGTTTTGTACGAATACACTGTCACATGACTAAGTACAACTCAGCCATGTGGGTTTCCTCACGATGTTTTCCCTCACCGTTAGCAACCATGATAAATTAACCACACATATGACTTTAGAAAAGACAAATTGGTGTAGGCCCGTCCCAGGATTGGAACTCACGCCCTTCTGTTTTTAGGGCGGGTGTTCTATCCACTGGACTATCATGTCGCATATCTCATTTCAGTACAAGTAATATTATTTTAAATGAATATCTGTGTTTAATGTGCTGTATTCTATTGCTGAGCTTCTTTTCCTTTGTAATATTTTTATTATTTTTTGTGAAATTTACATTTATATTCTTTATGTTGATTGTTAAGTGTTTCTTAATGTATGTGAGTGTAACTGTGCTTTTCTTTGTATGTAGCAATGAATGTTTTCTTTCTTTCTTTCTTTCAATTGTATAGTGTTGTGTTTCAAATGGATTTCAACCTTGATAGCTAAGTGGGGAAACCGCCGCTCTTAATCCAAGAAACTTGAGTTCAAATACTAAGTTGGGTCTTCAATAATAGGGACTTTTTAAGTCTTTATGGTTATTTTATAAATCTAGTTAATAGAACACCGTCAGGATGCCTTGGGGCTTGTGAAAAACTGGCTGAACTGAACTTATTTTTGTGACGGTGTATTGTGGCGATAGGCCTGCTCCCTATCAAATGAATTTATATAACATAACATAAACATAAACGTTCACGCCGAATATCCCCGAAGGGGTTCGCAGAGGTACTAATACTTCTGAACATCACGTGCCTTTGTCACCTGGTGTTCAGAGTACCCACGCTTTGCATGGACAGTGTACTCACGTGATAGGGGGCAGGCCTATCGCCGTTTAGTACGAATATACTGTCACATGACTAGGTAAAACTCAGGTATGTGGGTTTCCTCACGATGTTTACCCTCACCGATAACAACCATGATAAATTAACCACACATCATATGACTTTAGAAAAGACAAATTGGTGTAAACCCGACCCGGGATTGGAACACTACGCACTCTCAGAACGAAAGAGGCTCATCTCAAAAATAGTGATATTGAGTTATAATCCTAGAGAGACATATAAAGGTATGCTCAATTTAATGAATAGTAAAACAAAGGCACTAATTGTTAAAAAAACAGGATAGTGAATTTTCTGACCCTATAACAATAAGTGCCTTTGTTTTAGAACATACTTTTTTATGCCTCTCTATGAATGTAACTCATAACATAACATAACATAAATGTTATGTTATGTTATGTTAAAAAAACAGGATAGCGAATTTTCTGACCCTATAACAATAAGTGCCTTTGTTTTAGAACATACTTTTTTATGCCTCTCTATGAATGTAACTCAATATCACTATTTTTGAGTTGAGCCTCTTTCGTTCTGAGAGTGCGACTAGTAGTTTGCACGATAACCGGTGTTCTACTCATTGAGCTATCACGTCGTCAAAATAATTCACTGGCCAAGTAAAACGTAGTTACGTCTATAAGTACTAGTACTTTTGTTTGTGTTTCGGGTAGGTACTCTAGTAGTCCAAGGTTGGCTTTGATGGGTTAAACATAAGTTTACTTTCTTTACGTGGTTACCAATAATTAAAGAATAATTCGTCAGTAACTTTTCAATAAGTCAGAAAATATTATAATAAAGAACCGCAGATACTTGATTTTTATTTATTACTAGCAGCCCGTCCCGGCTTCGCTCGGGCATGAATTATCATTAACATTTTGTTTTTTATTTTATTACTTGTATTATTATTTTAATATATTTTTTTTAAGTTTTAAGCTATGTTATATTTTTTGCTGTGTAGTGTCGGCTTAGAATAGCACTACCCCATTTCTTCCGGTGGGTGTACGTAAGAGGCGACGAACGGTTTTGGGGCTTTTGAGGGATTTTTGGGCGATGCGGTTGGTGACCCATCACCAACAACCTTTATTTCACCATCTTTTCCCCACACAACTTCCAAAAGTACATACATACATATACTCACATACATATACTTGTTGGTGATGGTCTCCAACCGCATCGCCCAAAATCCCTTAAAAGCCCCAATACCGTTAGTCGCCTCTTACGTACACCCACCGGAAGAAATGGGGTAGTGCTATTCTAAGCCGACACTACACAGCATACTTCCAAAAGTGGCTGAGGAATTTCTGATTCCTTAGCTCTGGCTACCCCTTCTAGGGATTTATAGCCGTGAGTATATGTATGTATGTATGTTATATTTTTTGGTATTTATATTTAGATATATTTTTTTATTTTTTTTATTATTATATTATATAATGAGTAATTACATCAAAAGCCATTCAATTTATAGAGTTAGAGCTTCCCTGTAAACAATATTTGACGTTGTTGTATTTTGGGGCAGCAAAATGAATTGATGTTCAGGAGCTCCCACCCGCGACAGGCCAACGTACAGTTGACCGTGAGTAAAACAATTCTTTCGCAGGTCAATCCCTACTAATTTGAAGGTTTGGCCTTGGAACTTATTAATTGTTAAAGCAAAAGATGTTTTAACCGGAAATTGTAGCCGTTTAAATGGAATTGGCAGATCAGTTGGGATCATCGGTATCCTCGGTATATGAGCTAATTGACCGGCTGCTGGGCCAGTGATAATAGTCGCTACAATTAAATTTTGCTTTAACTCTTTGATAAGCAGCCTCCCGTACCCCTTCGTGACGCCTGCAACAACTTACTATGCATAGCTAATCGAGCGGAGTTTTATCTATTTTTTTAATTCGAGATAACTTTCGAATGGAATGTTCGAATTGAATAATTCAAAAAGTAATATAAGGGTATTGAAGTAGTCTGAAATAATATATACGTTTTTTATAAGGATTAGATAGGTACAAATAAAGAGCCTTTTCTAAAGCAGGATTTTAATTTAAATTTTAAATAATTTTATATAATGACGCTTGTTGTGAGATAACTATAATAGTTAGAGACATGCTGTCCGGGCATTTTTTTTAGATAATGATGTGTTCTATAAAATTGTAGTACATAATTTTATTCTATTGTCAATAGTTTTCGCAGCGCACGCGATGTAAGGATTTTTTTTTGGTATTTTTTTAACACCTTGGGTTACATTTTTGAAGTTTACGTAAGGATCCCTAATTTTTTTGAAAATGAAATATAGCCTATGTCACTCGGGAATAGTGTAGCATTAAAACAGTGAAAGAATTTTTCAAATCCGTCCAGTAGTTTTGGAGCCTATTCAATTCAAACAAACAAACAAACAAAAAATCAAACCTTTCCTCTTTATAATATTAGTATAGAAGTATAGATATTTGTTATTCCAAGTTGATAAAATAAAATAAAAATAAAATAAAAATCATTTATTTCAGGCTCAGTAGCCCATATTTAGCTATTACATACAACACAAAATGAAAACTACAAAATACAAATAAATTAAAATTATAAAAACATGTCAATTAAAAGTTATGTCCCAAAGAATAAAATCAAAATAATAAAAATCAATAAAAAAGAAAATTCATCAAAAAAAAAGTAATAATCAATAAAATAATAAAATTCAAAATAAAATAAAATTAAAATTAATTAAAATTTATAATTGCTTTACAAACTATAGTACGATAAAAATATTAAAGGTGAATGCCTTATAAAGACAAGAGTGATGATAATTGTAATGAGAAAGATTGAAGATAAGCTGTCAATATAATTGAAATCATTTCACCATATAAAAAACAAAATCTATAAAATCAATAAATACCTAAAAGAGTGACATTAAACTCTTTCGACCTATGCAAAATTTGAGTCTGAATTGAAAACAAAACCAGCCAAAAAACCAACTAAAAAGAACTCAATAACCATTTCTCCTCTCCATCGATTTCCGCTGACATATGACGTCAGTTATAGCACAATCGCCATTTTTCCTAGTGACGTAAACGGCGGCCATATTGGAAATATAAACTGGATTAAACTGGTTTCGTTTTACATCCGAATTATGGCTACGTCGAGACTGGATTGAAAATTTAAATAAAGCTTTTAATTTTGGTTTTTTTCCGCGAAAGGAACTTTTAGTATATCCTGATTGCAATTTTGACAATCTGTTTTACGAGTTTCCTGACTGAAAACCTGTATGTTAATCTTACCTATATTCTTACTGTCCGATTTTTTTATCGATCTGCAACATATACAAATAAGAATTTTACAATCATTGGGACAAAATTTACGTCCAGCTATCTGGTATGAAAAATATTCGTTTTTTTTAATTACAAAGTTCAAGCCATTGAACCTTCAGATAAGCTTGTTGCTTTTTCAAATGTTAAACATTAATTGCGGATAGCCGAAGAATATATAGATAGCTGGTTACGTTGCATATTATTGCAATTCCAATGATTAATAGTCACTTATGAGTGCAAGTCACGATATTGCAACTGTTCTTCGAAGGGATGGATTTTAGATAGCTAATTAAAAATTGAAATTTCTAGAGGAACAAATTTATAGCGGACTGCCGAAGCCCTATCAATCTTTATTCTATAGGCGGGTTAAATATAATGATCTACATGCATTTACTAATACCGTGATAGCCCAGTGGGTAGAACACTCGGTTATCGTGCAATAGACTAGTGTTCAAATCCTGGGTCGGGCCTACACCAATTTGTCTTTTCTAAAGACATATGTGTGGTTAATTTATCATGGTTGTTAACGGTGAGGGAAAACATCGTGAGGAAACCCACATGGCTGAGTTGTACTTAGTCATGTGACAGTAAATTCGTGCAAAACGGCGATAGGCCTGGCCCCTATCACGTGAGTACACTGTCCATGCAAAACGTGGGTACTCTGAACACCAGGTGACAAAGTCACGTGATTTTCAGAAGTATTAGTACCGCTGCCAACCCCTTCGGGGATATTCGGCGTGAACGTTTATGTTTATGTTATGTTATGTTTTACATTTACTCTTCAAAGACATTACTACCTACATAGATTCATACATATATATCCGTACATCATTATTTCCTATCGGGGTAGGGAGAGACCATTGATCATCACTTTGTTAGATCCCGATAAACCTCCAAGTTTTATTTACATTCATAAAAAAATTCAAACATGTTTTTTTGCTTCAGACTACGGATGCCTGCCTTTTTAAATACATACTCTATTTGATGTGAATGCTATTCCCATCCACATTAACTCTATATATCATAACATAACATATACTCACGGCTATAAATCCCTAGAAAGGGTAGCCAGAGCTCAGGAATTAGAAATTCCTCAGCCACTTTTGGAAAATTGAATGGGGAAAAGATGGTAAAGTAAAGGTTGTTGGTGATGGGTCTCCAACCGCATCGCCCAAAACTCCCTTAAAAGCTCCAATACCGTTAGTCGCCACTTACGTACACCCATCGGTAGAAACGGGGTAGTGCTATTCTAAGCCGACACTACACGGCGATATATATCTATATATCAATTTCCCTTACTTACATTTATTCATCGTCTGTATGCATGTTATGTACACAAATAATTATATACTAAAAAAACATTGAAAAAGCAATGAATAAAATGTACGGCAACTGAGTCTTATTGCAGCAACAGGTTCTATAAATTGTGATAACGATAAGTGATCTGAAGTGATCTCACTCGATTATAATTAATAATTGCCAGTTATGAAATAATCAAGTAACATCGTTAATCGTTTCCATACAGTATATCTCTTTCAAATAATTTTCATCCATTCTCTCTAACTGCCAAAATCATCATAATATTCCTTTTTTATCTTTATTCCACTATCACATTTCATACCGCACCTTTCACGTATCACTATTTGTCATTCGATGACACAACCTTACATTTCATTTTTTCTGAAGGTATTCATTTTTACTTTTTTCACTGTGTTCTACATACGCGTATGAACTAGAACAGCACAGGCCACATCTGACACCGACTGTCTAGTCATTACGCTATTCACTGCTTCATTTAGTGCATTTCATTTTTTCACACTTATTTTAATGAATCTCCAATTGTATATTAATAAGGCTTATTTGTTTTTATTCATTTATAATTTGATCTGTTTTGATCAATTTATTTTGAATTGAACACCAATGGAACTAATGATTAAATCGTCAACCCTAAAATTTCGAACCAATTGAGGGCACGAGGACACTACAGAACCTAAAATGCCAAAACGAAATTCCATCATTTTATCCCCAAAATTCCTTAAAATTAAGTGGAGAGAGCAGCAAGAATTACACTCCATAGGCCCTTGAGGCAGTCGACATAATAAAGTAGGTTGTTTAAAAGTCTCATTATGAGAGATTTTACAACGATTACGCGTAATAACCACTGTAATAAATATCGTCTTGGCCCAGGTGACCCCTGCTTGGGGACGCTTTTCCGAATTGGGACATAAGTCACGAACTTTCACGACACGTTTTATGATAGTCTTAAGACGTTTCCTGGTTTTATTTAGTGTTATTTGCTTGATAAAGTATTATAATTTGCAAAAAAGGCTATGTGCACAAAAAATACACGTTTCACTACTGATAAGGTAATGTTAGTAGAGGACGGCCACGAAAGACACACTTGGACCAAATTGAAAGTGTGCTCAAAAAGGCAGGCGTAGTCCGAAGTATGAAGAATAAAAGAGCATGTATGAAAAGATTGATGGATGTAGACGAAGCAAGAGAGGTTTGCCAGGATCGTACGAAGTGGCGATCGATAGTCTCTGCCTACCCCAATGGGAATTAACGGCGTGAGTATATGTATGTACTACTGATAAAGCTCGAGAGGGTAGTGTCTGCCACTTGAAAGCCTTATACACGATCGGTTTCCGACCACCGACCATCGTGTCTTTCGTATAGTTGATATAAAAATGGACAGTGTAGAAGTCTGTTGTTCCAACCGATATTTGGTTGATGTCAACGGCGTTGGTCAGAATCGCACCTCTTCCGATAAGCTAGAACTGACAAGTTGATTCCAGCCACCGACCTAGTAAAACGAATACAAAAATCGGTGGTTCCCACCAAGGACACATGGTCGGTAGTCGGAAACCGATCGTGTATAAGGCTTTTTACCGGACGATGCAGTGTGAGTACGCCTCCGAAGAGGTGGACCGAGTACTTTGTTAATGTCGAGGTAAGCCGATGGACGAGAGTAGCACAGGACGATCGTTGTGGAGATTTCGGGGCAAGCTTATGATCAGTGTATGGGTCAATGAAGATGATTATTACTGTAAGAGAAGTGTTTCTTAAAAAATACTTGGCAAAGCGTACTGTACCATTAACTTCAATAAAATAGTTAATAAAATATCTTCGTTTCTAAATATTTTCTTTTTCACTCTGCATAAAAGTATTATATCAAATTTTCCTCCGCTTGTACCACTCGCTCTCTCTAGTGACAAGAAGAGGGTCAAAATTATAATTCTACTTGCAATTAGTACTCGTTGTTTTGCAAGAACGTCCCGCCCGCCATTCCGCTGCGCCGCTGGCTGAATTTTTAATAAAATGTTTGCTTAAAGCCATAATTTTATGACAGATTTCAAAGAGCCCCATTTTATAGTATTGCGGATACTTTTAGCGGAAGTATTAGTAAAGTGATATGGTATGAGATGGAATAGCTAACTCTTATGTATCTTCCATTTATTTTAGGTTTAACACTAACACAACGCAAGCAATGTATATTGAGCTAATAACCTTACATACTTACATATAGTACATACATACATACATACATATTCTCACGCCGTTAGTTCCCATTTGGGTAGGCAGAGACTATCGATCGCCACCTTGTACGATCCTGGCAAACCTCTCTGGCTTCGTTTACATCCATCAATCTTTTCATACATGCTCTTTTATTCTTCATACTGCGGACACCTGCCTTTTTGAGCACATTTTCTATTTGATCCAAATGTGTCCTCCGAGGTCGTCCTCTACTAACATTACCTTCCACATTGGCTCTATATATCTCTTTCACCAATTTACTGTCATCCATCCTCTCTATGTGCCCAAACCATCTCAACATTCCTTTTTCTATCTTTCTTACAATATCATCTTTTACACCACACCTTTCACGAATCACATCATTCCTCACACGATCACATAACCTTACATGACACACTTTTCTGAGGGATCTTATTTCTACTGCATTCACTCTACTTTCATGCTTCTTCTGCCACACCCAACATTCACTGCCATACATAAGCGTAGGAACAAGGACAGCATCATGCACAGTCATTCGGGCCTTTTCAGACACCGACTGACTAGACATTAGACTATCCAGTGCTCCATTTACCGCATTACCCTTTTTCACTCTTCTCTCGATATCTTCATCATTCATATTAATATAGTCAAGGCTATAAATCCCAAGAAGGGATAGCCAGGGCTTAAGAATCAGAAATTAGAAATTTCTCAGCCACTTTTGGAAGTTGAGTGGGGAAAAGATGGTAGAATAAAGGTTGTTGGTGATGGGTCTCCAACCGCATCGCCCAAAAATCCCTTAAAAAGCCCCAATACCGTTGTCGCCTTTTACGTACACCCACCGGAAGAAATGGGGTAGTGCTATTCTAAGTCGACACTACACAGCGTGGTAAGTAGTGTGTAATTTATTATCAGAATCGATTGTATCTAACTAATTGTATTATTATAATAAATAATAAAAACATCTTATATTAACTTATTACAAAGCAATTTCTCAGATTCCGTGTATGTAAGAATAGCCACGATTGAAGTTTTTTGTTGCATTCAAAGTTGTTTAACTTATTTGATACTAGTAATCTATTAATTTTATTATATAAGTATGGTCCTAAAAATATGAAGAATATTTTGGTAATGGAAAATTTTGCACAATAAGTATTCAAACATACTATTTCTAATTGACGTGTATTAAGTTAAAATATAGATACTAGTATCAAGTATCCTGTTGCGAGTCGCTTTAATTGCGTTATTTGTTTTTTGTTTGCGTGATAAGGGCAAGGCCTATCGCCGTTTGGTATGAATACTTAGTCACATGTCTAAGCACACGTTTTGCATGGACAGTGTACTCACGTGATAGGGGGCAGGCCTATCGCCGTTTTGTACGAATACACTGTCACATGACTAAGTACAACTTAGCCATGTGGGTTTCCTCACGATGTTAAAAACCATGATAAATTAACCACACATATGACTGCCATGATATGACGTGCAAACGACTAGTGTTCAAATCCTGGGTCGGGCCTACACCAATTTGTCTTTTCTAAAGACATATGTGTGGTTAATTTATCATGGTTGTTAACGGCGAGGGAAAACATCGTGAGGAAACCCACATGGCTGAGTTGTACTTAGTCATGTGACAGTGTATTCGTACAAAACGGCGATAGGCCTGCCCCCTATCACGTGAGTACACTGTCCATGCAAAACGTGGGTACTCTGAACACCAGGTGACAAAGTCACGTGATGTTCAGAAGTATTATTACCTCTGCCAACCCTTTCGGGGATATTCGGAGTGAACGTTTATGTTATGTTATGTTATATATGACTGCCCTCGTGCTCTCGCGGTTAAGCGCTTGGTTTCAAGTACGGAGATCTTGGGTTCGATCCCCCGGGGGTGGTAACCTTACAAATTCAATTTGTAAGATTTAACCCAGTCTGTAAGGATTGTGCAGGCTTGAACTACCAGATTATCCAAAAATTCGTGCTTTGGAGTGCATGTTAAGCCGTCGGTCCCGGCTACTATTACGGTAGTCAGCCAACCCGCAATTGACCAGCGTGGTGGACTTTGGCCAAATCACCCTATATAGGGTAGGCTCAAGCCTCTTGGCGGGGACATATATGGGCTGTGAGAAATGTCTTTAAACATATAAATTGGAGTAGGCCCGATCCGAGATCGAACCTTCGTCGTATGCACGATAAGCGGTGTTCTACCCACTGAGCTATAAAAGCTGTGTTTATTTATTCGCAGATAAATAAAAACAATGATAACAAAATATTATAAATAAATTTTCAATTCCTCTTTAATATCATAACATCATTAGAAGCTAGTTTTACCAAAAATAAAATTACCAGGAGCACTTACATCTTCAGATGTAAAATATTCCTTCCACAACTTTTGGAATTCAGCCCAATCTACATCCGATTTACCATTCGCCATTTTGGCGAAGGCTGCTTTGGAGTCACTTGCGTTCAAACCATAGGCAGAGTATACAGAGGAGAATTCATTGGCATCAATAGATCCATCAGAACTTGCATCTTCGAGATCAAAAATGAATTTAGAGTACAGCTGCTGCCACTGGGAAGGTGCGTTTGGGTTTTTAGCGTAAGAATCCCACAGATTAACCCACTCGTCGAAACTCACATCGCCATTCTTGTCAACATCAGCTTGTTTCTGGAGATCATCCCAGATGTTCATCAGAGTGTCTTGAGCCTTCTTGTAGTTAGCATCACCGGCTTTCCATCCTCTCACACTGGCTGCTTTTTCAACGCCTGCTTCGAAATCTTTCTTGTCGATTGAACCACTTTGATTGACGTCGAAGAAGACGTTGAAAACGTGTTGTAGCTTCTTCTTTCTGAAGTCTGAAACCATTTTGATGCTTTGTCTGGCAGTTGTATGAAGACTGTGAGGTTGTTTAATTGTTAATATCTTTATATAGTCAAATGAGTGAAGTCATATTGCCGTTCTTATCTTTGCCGTGAGTTTATCTGATTGTGGTGACGTGTTTGCATTATCTGAAATGGATTTTTTCTGCAATGCGGATGATTTGGTGTGCAAATAAACTTAATTTTGGTTTGTCTGCAATAGGAACTTTGATATAATAAAGTAAACAAGATTTGTCAGCCTGTCTGTCTTATGAGAACATTAATATATTTTCATCGGCGATAGGCCTGCCCCCTATCACGTGAGTACACTGTCTAAGCAAAACGTGGGTACCTTCTCTGGAAACTAGATGGCGCTTGCCATGTGAGTTCAGGAGTATTGGTACCTCTGCCAACCCCTTCGGGGATAAACGGCGTGAACGTTTATGTTATGTTTATGTTATGTAATATATTTTCAATATTACGGAGTTATTTTTATATACTACTTCGATTAAAAATAAATTAAACGACAGATATATTTAGAAAAGTTATCTGTCGACGAATTTTTTGTGTTACATTAGGTATTGAAAAAAAAACTTTTGTTACTCATTTCATTTAAAGGTGAGAAGTAGTGGTTAAGAATAGCACTATCTTATATCTTCCTTAAGTAGTGATATGAACTGAATAAGGCTATTCTGTTGTAAAATCCATCTCCAGCTATGTTTTTGATTTAATAACTTCTTCCCATATCAGCTTCGAAAAGTGGCCGAAGATTTGGTAATTCCTACGCTCTGGTTACACCTTTGGGCAGCATTGTTGTGAGAAATTGTTAACTTTGATGAGTTTTCATTCAAAAATATGGTTGTAATCAAATCAGCGCTCAACAACAAAGGTTTGGTGTGTTGTTAATATAAAAATATTACTATTTACTTATGTCTAAAAATAACTTAACCTTAATAGCAATGAAATTTCTCTTCATATATTTTTTATCCTGATACACATATAATTTGCCGTGTAGTGCCGGCTTAGAATGTCACTACCCCTTTCTACCCACGGGGTCGTAAGAGGCGACTAAGGGTATTGGGGCTATTTATTGGATTTTTGGGCGATGCCGTTGGAGTCCAATCACGTATGTATGTATGTACATATAATATTGTAAATCGGGACTAAACTAATAAGGCTTTGTAAAGCTATTAATATATTCGGAGACAAAAAATAAATGAAATTGTGATAACCCTTAGATGTAGACTTTATTGAGGACTTTAACACATGGCTCCTGCATTTCAAACGAACTCTGTGAACGAACGACCAGCCCCCGTAGCATGAGGCGTGTGAGAGCGTGTATGTCGCGTGAGAAGTGAAAAACTGACAGATTGTTCATAGAACATCAGTGACATCATGTGACACGTGACATCTACGCTCTCACACGCCTCATGCTACCTATACAGGTGAGTCTTCAGTTAGACTTAGTCCACTATGCTGTCTTAATGTGAGCTAATTTTTTGGACATTATCGGGTGTTTCAATCCATTCTAAACAAACTACCCGGAAACATTTGTTTTTAAAAGAGTATTAGCTGCGTAGTGTCGGCTTAGAATAGCACTACCCCATTTCTTCCGGTGGGTGTACGTAAGAGGCGACTAACGGACTTGGGGTTTTTTAAGGGATTTTTGGGCGATGCTGTTGGAGACCCATCACCAACAACCTTTATTCTACCATCTTTTCCCCACTCAACTTCCCAAAGTGGCTGAGGAATTTATAATTTCTCAGCTCTGGCAACCTCTTTTAGGGATTTATAGCCGTGAGTATATGTATGTATGTATGTAATAGTATCTCTTTGAACCAGAGACCTACGGGTTGTGATTCCGAGCCTAAAACTGTAATCGTTGTACTACAGAGGCGACCACGGTTATTGCAATGCATTCAGATTACTTGTAAATACTATGATGTCATATACAAGACTGCATTACGAATAATCTTGTGATTGTGTTAGATATAACCAGATAATAGATGTGAGTAATACAATACCAATTATTGTATCTTTTATCAATGTAACATTACTCGGCTTAGAATAGCAGTACCCCGTTCCTACCTGTGGGTGTTCGTAAGAGGCGGCCAAAGATGTTGAGGCTTTTGAAGTGATTTTTGAGCGATGCGGTTGGAGACCCATCACCAAGAACCTTTATTGTACGACCTTTTTCCTACTCAACTTCCAAAAGTGGCTGTAGCATGCCTTATTTTGAAGCCCTGGATATCCTTTTTGTATATGGTATTTCCCATGTGTCGAAGTAGGCGGTTTACAATTGCGTGTAGACAGATAAATTCTAACATGACTAAGTAGGTGAGATTCGGTAGACCAAAGAAGTTAATCTGCATTAGTTAGCTTTACAGGTCGAAATTGCTACGCCACTAGAAGAATTCGAGAAAAATATTGCAAAGTAAAGTTTGTTATTGAACTATTACTCTAACTGCATCGTACAACCATCAACGAAAATGGGAAACACCTTATGTCGCATTTTATTTTTCATTACTTACTTTAGTCGACTCAACTCAAACTCCAAAGTTCACTTCCTGTATCCCCGAAGGGGTTGGCAGAGGTACTAATAATTCTGAACATCACGTGACTTTGACACCTGGTGTTCAGAGTACCCACGTTATGCTTAGACAGTGTCCTCACGTGATAGCGGGCAGGCCTACCGCCGTTTTGTACGAATACACTGTCATATGACTAAGTACAACTCAGCCATGTGGGTTTCTGGGTGGGATTAACCACACATATGTCTTTAGAAAAGTAAAGACCCGAACCGGGATTTAAACCTTCATCGTCTGCATCACTTCATTATAACGAATATGTTAAAATACATACATACATACATACATATACTCACGGCTATAAATCCCTAGAAAGGGGTAGCCAGAGCTAAGGAATTAGAAATTCCTCAGCCACTTTTGGAAATCGCGTGGGGAAAAGATGTTAAAACATGGAGGTTGTTGGTAATGTTAAATATAATATGTGTGCAAAGTTTTATACCACCCCGTCGTCACCACTTATTGATTGGCGATGGGTCTCCAACCGCATCGCCCAAAATCTCTTTAAAGCCCGCAATACCGTTAGTCGCCTCTTACGTACACCCACCGGAAGAAATGGGGTATTGCTATTCTAAGCCGACACTACACAGCCAACCAGCTATGGTAAAATCTTTAATTTTTTAGTAGTATAACATCTTAATCTACCACAATGGAGCAATAAACGATTTGAAGTTGAAGTTGATGTAAACTGGTACCATATTTTTAGTGATACATTTGCTGTGTCCTGCCGGCTTAGAATGTCACTACCCCATTCTACTCAGGGGTGTCGTAAGAGGCGACTAAGGGTGTGGGGCTATTTAAGTGGTTGTCGGGCGATGCGGTTGGAGACCCAGCTCTGACTACCCCTTTTTGGTCTTTATGGCCGTGAGTATTTGTATGTATGTAATTGGTACCATTATATGCATTAGTGTATGTAGATATGTGTATGTGAAAACGATGTTATGCGAGTAATTAAAACATTACATTCTGCATTATTAAACAATTCTACTCTACGCATTATTTTGGTATCTTACAATTGGCCTAGACCTCGTTTTTAAAACATATCCTTTTTATATTTTAAATCGATTAAAGACATCAAACTAAACAACTTTGCTTATGGAACGCTTATCTAAAATATCACAATTTTTATAATAATTAATACATAACAAGTGTCGTTGCTTAAATCAAACTGCGAAAGTATAGTGAGGTTCTTATAGCCTCAACTGGAATAAAAAAAAACATCTGGTGAAATGATAGTTTGATGTCTTTTATCAATTTAAATTTTAAAAACGAGTTCGAGGCCAATTCCTCTACACTATATAGACACTTGTTTGATTATTCTATATATTAGTAATATGCCTACCTGTTTTATTATAGAGTTGTGTTAACATTTGATGTGAACCGGGCTGAACTAATTGCAGTTTGGTTGCTCTGGTACCTAATAAATATCATTTTTTTGTTGCGTGTATTGCGAGAAGTTTAGAGGTTCTAATGCCTTTACCACAAGTCTTGGAAAAGTGTTAGTATTTTTTCTTCGGCTTAGTTTTTCCCCTTTTAAGTATTACTGGCGTAATTATAGGTAGGTATTCAAGGTCAGACAGATTCGCTCATTTCATACGCCTGAACTCCGATAAACCGACGAAGAACATAATCACAAATTTAATACAAAAACTATTGATCCTCTTTCAATGTAAAATGCTCACGCTCAACAAAATTTTAATATCGCAGCCAAACACCAATCAAAGTATGAAACTACGAGCTCGCCCAACAATACAGACTGGGCGATTCTCTAAATCATCTGCAGTTGTAGCGATAGTTGTACAATGGAGGCTGTAACAAAGAAAGCCTCAACAAAGCGTCTAGAAAAACGCAGGTTTGACGGAAAACAGGGACGGAGTCAGTGTGGGGGCGTCGCGGCCGGCAGGGGCGAGCCACACAATTCGTCTAGTCTTTGTTACGGGATAGGCAATTTATCAAGCGTTGTTTTCATTGTTTTTTCAATTGGAGTTAATCTTATGGTTGAATGGATGTCGACGAAATCGGAGTAAGCAGTTTTTTGAAGTTGCATTGTTGGGGTATTGTGTAAGGGTTTTGGGAAATGATTGGTTGCTGTTATGTTTTTACCCATTTAAATCTTATTGCGTCTTTATTCGTTTCCGACATTATATACGTATGGAAACAAATTAAAATTTTCAATCAAGAATCCCGTGGTCCTGCCAAAATTAGAACCTAAAGATAATCTATACTAATATTATAAAGCTGAAGAGTTTGTTTGTTTGAACGCTAGGAAATTATTTTTGTGTTGGATAGTCCATTTATTGAGGAAGGTTTTAGGCTATATATCATCACGCTGCGACCAACAGGAGCAAACTATCAGCGAATAATGTTGCAAGAACGGGGATAATTATTCATACTAAGGCTTCCGTTGTGTGCGCTGCGTAAACGGTTTAAGTTACCCAAAAAAATGTATTAAAGAATTATTTCTCTTTAAATAATCTAAAAAAATTCCCGCGACAGTATATGTCTAACTTTTAAGTTGCACTTACTGTAACAAAATTTACACGCGTGCATGAAGCGCAAGACAAGACACTGCGCTGGCCGGCGAGCGAGGTCACCTGCGCGAGAAGCTTATGTTTAAGCCTTATCCTATTAATATTATAAATGTGCAACCGTGATAGCCCAGTGGGTAGAACACTCGGTTATCGTGCAAACGACTAGTGTTCAAATCCTGGGTCGGGCCTACACCAATTTGTCTTTTCTAAAGACATATGTGTGGTTAATTTATCATGGTTGTTAACGGTGAGGGAAAACATCGTGAGGAAACCCACATGGCTAAGTTGTACTTAGTCATGTGACAGTGTATTCGTACAAAACGGCGATAGGCCTGCCCCCTATCACGTGAGTACACTGTCCATGCAAGACTCGTGGGTACTCTGAACACCAGGTGACAAAGTCACGTGATGTTCAGAAGTATTAGTACCTCTGCCAACCCCTTCGGGGATATTCGGCGTGAACGTTTATGTTATGTTTATTATATGTGTTTGTAGCTAAATGAAGACTTATTCACAGAACATATTTAAAATAAAATTTACTGGAAGCCAGATAATGATCCCAATTAACACAATAGGACACTTTTTATCCCAGAAAAATTAAGAGATCAATAAATTTTCTTAAAAAATGGTTAAACAGACTAAGAATCAATGTTCAGCCACTATGAAAAACACTTTTTTTCTCATCGCATGACAGAAACCCTCAACAGGTCAGTTAAATATTTCAGTTTAACGACGTGAAAGTCTACACTTTTGACAGTACGAAGTCTGTGGGGTCAGCTAGTTATGATTATTTTTTTTACCTTCGAGGGCTTTAATTTCTATTTGTATCATGAAATACCTTAAGTTTTAAAAGTGTGATTGGTTGAATTGAGCGAAATCGGCTATACTTCAAGCACTGTATTTAGTAATTACAGGGCTTACCCGGCTTATGGTGTGATTTTTGTTATGTACGAAATTACACAAAATTAACATATACCACCGCCCCCATACCTAAAACCGTCCCTGTAAAAAGTACATCATTATTTTAAATAAAGAGTAGTATGTAAATGGTACGACGACGTCGATGTTAATCCGTGACCCGAGATATGGGAACTGTGTCCTTTACACCTGTGTAGGTTTGACCAGGAGCTTAGCACGAGCGTTACGTCACGATATCTGTTAGAATGAGATGACAGTATAGGATACTATGTATGTAAGTGCGAAATTGGTGGCTGTTTTATATAATGCGATATCTAGTAAAAAGGTTATTTTTAATGCTCTTAGTTTGGTTGTCTGCATAATATACCGTTCTTAGAAGTATCTCATATGTTTAAATAACTAGAATACGTCGAGTGATCCACGTTCGACAATAATCTAATGATACATACATATGACTAAAGATAAAATATGACGTCTCAATTTTACTACAGGCTTGAATGAACAATTAATAATAAGGTCTCTGTGCATGAATAATAAATAATAAAAAGCATTTATTTGTCTTTCTTCAGCACATAACATGAAATAAACAATAGAAAATTATAAAAGACACAATGGTCCAGAGCTCGTTCTATCCGCAGCAAGCATGAGTGTCAACATGGTAAGATGCTTTGTAAAATGCCAATCAAAATCAAAGCAAAACAACAAAGCCACTCTTATCACTGAAAGTAGCTGTAATTTTAATAATTTTAATAATACCAATATATTTTAGGACAATGGAAACAGTTCCTCGCAACTGAACGCTATACATCCTCGTCTGCAGTTGGTATTAACAATAAGTATGATTCCATTGTGACACGAAACTAAGTTTCAATGGCGCTTCTCATGGAGGCTTTCAGCCTAATCATGTTTTGTGAAAGCTCTGTAAGAAAACTTTAAACAATAACACGAAACATGCAGGATTTACATATTATGCACTTTCACAAAGGATCTATAAACAATAATGTGGCTTCATGTTTTGAATTATTACCTGGTGGAACCTTTTAATTTGAATGAATGCACTTTCCAAACAAAATGTGAGTATTCTGAACATATAACATAACATAACATAAACGTTCACGCCGAATATCCCCGAAGGGGTTGGCAGAGGTACTAATACTTCTGAACATCACGTGACTTTGTCACCTGTTGTTCAGAGTACCCACATTTTGCATGGACAGTGTACTCACGTGATAGGGGGATATTCTGAACAGTAAGTGAAATTAATGCCAAGTGATCTTCACAACTATAGCTCCTATGCCACACCTTGTGAGATTTACGGCGTGAACGTTGAGTTTGAGTAAATTTTAGAAAGCGTCAAAGCTCAGATCAATTCTAAGAATAATATTGCAATTTGCGGAAGGCATAGCAGGTCACGTGGTTGCAAGCCTTACCGTTTACTCTAGAAAGGTTTGTTAAAAAAAAATATACGGTCGAATTGAGAACACACCTTTTTTTAAAGTCGATAAAAAAATCAACATTGTCAAAAAGGTTTCGCCTCAGTGTACTTGGAACGGGGCGCTGTCCCATCCAAGACACGCCGATTATCAACTAACACCACTGTAAAACAAAAATAAGCCTGATAAAATAAACGCAACACCAGCTTAATATGAAAAACCAGACTTTCCGCACTAGTAGCACCCGAACGTGTAGACAAAGTCGTTCCCGCAGCAATCTAGGATCACGTCAGCGACGCCTAAAAGTAATACATCAAACAACACTGCAACTTACTGAAACAAAAGGCTTTTCCACACAGAAACTTTACTTCTTATTTGAAACTAATGACCTTTCTTCAGCTTCATATTTAAAAGGAAAAACCACGGATACAAACGGACCACTAGTAAGTAAGTATGTTAAAGATAGTATTTGCTGTGTAGTGTCGGCTTAGAATGGCACTAACACATTTCTGTCTGTGGATGTCGTATGAGGTGACTTAGGGTATTGGGGCTTGTGATGAAAATTTGAAATCATATTTTTACTACGTTACTCCTTCATGGAATTTATAGCCGTGAGTATCTTTTGAAAACTAATAAACATATTGTTTATTAAACACTATTGTTGAACGGTCATTGTGCCCTTATATAAAGAAGAAGGCGGAAAAAGGCTGAAACTACCACGAAATCAGCCTACTCAGAATCGTCGGTAAACTTTATGCAAAGATATTAATAGAATAAGGTATGATTGAAACTGATCAATAACACACAAATGACTCTTGAGGGCAAAGAAATGTACCCCAAATTTCTAGAACTCAAACCTTTTAGATTCTTTTACTAATTTCAATATAGGTACAACCATATTCAATAGCTTACTCTCAGCGATTTTGGAAATACTGTGACATACGTACAGATCTAAAGACATGAGAAAACCCAATAGTTCATTATTTGACATTAGAATACTTAAATAGATATAAAAAGGAATGATGTAATTTTTATTAATACAGGATGTTGGACGATATTAGATTTCGATTTTAAATGTTAATAAAGGACAATCAAAGTTTGCATGCCGATATGGTGCAGTGTAAGACAGTCATAGAATAAATGAATGCAGATTTATCCAGAGCAGTATGTATGGCAAGCAGAGCGAAGTAATTTCTGCCTACCACTACAATGAATGTTGTTTTTGGTATCGCAAATTTGAAGCCAAACGGTGATATTATCAGAGTACTACTATATATTGTTAAACCACAGAGCCGGTTCCGAACGTTGCTTCGACAGCTACAGGATGATACTATTTTATTTAGATTTTAAAAGACAATGGTAACTGGCATGTGCTGAGCCCCTATAGTTTTTTCCCAGTGAATCTCTGAATTATACAAGCAATATTTTAATATCATTTATTTTTTTAAACTGACCTTATGACATCAAAAGTTTTGCGTCACAATATGAATACGAAACAAAATACGCTTCGATTTCAAAACTTCCTCCGGTTTCCGTCAGTTCAAAATATCATTATGCACAATTCGACATTGGATGATGCAGACTGCGAGCAATTGCATTCAATGTGAACCTCTCTACTAACAACAAATATTTACTCACCTTCCTAATTATGTCTAACTATTTAAGTGTTTCGTTGTTATTTAATTCTGTTTTCTGAAAGTTGAACCTCCTGACATAGGGGTATGAATCTTTATATCAGTTGCACTGTAAAAGTCTCTAAAAATAGGGTGATAAAATTATTCAAAACGCCTTTACATTACAACTCTTTTGTATTAAATAGAAGCTTAAATATATACAAAATAAAACTAAAAATATAATTGTTTATTTACTATCATAAAAACCAACAACAAAACATAGCACCCTGTATCCTCCACATGGCGCAGTACAGTTCTGAAAGATGACTGCAATCTGTCACCTGCCAACGCCCCCGAGTTATCTACCGGCGCCCCCGCCGCCCCCCACCGCCCACACTCCATACACTTAATACAATTAACCTCTGATGCTCTATTACATACTTTGTTCTCAGAGATAATTGAATAAGAAGTGGATGCGTGGAGATGTTGCGAGCTTCGTTTGTAAATAAATGATTATTTGGGTCGAGTTATGATGTAAGTATTAGTTGAAACGTCTTCAGGATCAGAAGTATGTTTAACTATTTATTTATTGTTATGAAATACTAGTGAAACGTTTTGTTATGGATATATTTTTTACAAGAAGCGTCATGTTTATATAAAACAAACTTATAAACTTCCAAAGTCGAAATCGGTCGAGCCGAATTGCAGATAAGAAAGAAATAAATCTTTCTTCCTAACCGTAAGTTCTGCCTAACAAAATTAATTATTGCTTATACGTACATGCAAGTAAAAGTAAGTATTCCTAAACTAGTAAAGTGTGATCGACAGCTTGTCATCTCATCTATATTCACAATTATTCTAATGCATCGTTTCTGCAATCTAAACAATGTAAAAACATCCTTGCGTTACCCAAAGGATAATGCCATATTGTATCCAAGAATGTGCGTATGCATAGTGGGCTTTCTTCAGATATTTATTCAAAAAAGTAAATATGATAATCCTTCAGTGTCAGAGAAAAAGGTGGGTACTTTGAACACTGATAACAAAAATCACGTGATGTTTAGAAATATTAGTAACTATGCCACCCCTTCGGAACTACGGCGGCATGAACTTTATTGGCTGTTATTGGAGTAGCTACGCATGGTAAGACTGAAGTAATGCAATCATGAATACGACATTTAAATTATTTGTAGAAGAATATAGGATTTTGCTGTGTAGTGTCGGCTTAGAATAGCACTACCCCATTTCTCCGGTAGATGTACGTAAGAGGCGACTAACGGTATTGGGGCTTTTGAGGGATTTTTGGGCGATGCGGTTGGAGATCCATCACCAACAACCTTTATATCACCATCTTTTCCCCACGCAACTTCCAAAAGTGGCTGAGGAATTTCTAATTCATTAGCTCTGGCTACTCCTTCTTGGGATTTATAGCCGTGAGTATATGTATGTATGTATATAATATAGGATTTTCGAGGATTATATACTTTAAAGCGTATAACATGTAGGTTGATGAATATAGACGAAGATCGAGAGGTTTGATCATAAATAAAAGGGCGATCGATACTCTCTGCCTACCCAATGGGAACTGATGGCGTGAGAATATGTATGTAACATAACATAACATAACATAAACGTTCACGCCGTTTATCCCCGAAGGGGTTGGCAGAGGTACCAATACTCCTGAACTCACATGGCAAGCGCCATCTAGTTTCCAGAGAAGGTACCCACGTTTTGCTTAGACAGTGTACTCACGTGATAGGGGGCAGGCCTATCGCCGTTTTGTACGAATACACTGTCACATGACTAAGTACAACTCAGCCATGTGGGTTTCCTCACGATGTTTTCCCTCACCGTTAGCAACCATGATAAATTAACCACACATATGACTTTAGAAAAGACAAATTGGTGTAGGCCCGTCCCAGGATTGGAACTCACGCCCTTCTGTTTTTCGGGCGGGTGTTCTACCCACTGGACTATCATGTCGCTGTATAATATGACTATGTCATGACTAATATGTATGTTTTTTTTACATGTGTGTTATGAAATAGCCGTATGATACAAGTACGCAATTAGAAATTGCAGTGCCATCACGATTCCTTGAAGCCCTCATTTAATCCACCCCGGTTTTATAGACTAACATTGCTCAGTTGTATCACACACATACGTATACTCACGGCCATACATCCCAAAAAGGGGTAGCCAGAGCTTTAGAGGTAATCAGCTCCTCATAAGGATTGGAAGTTCCTAGGGTACAAAATGGTAGAAATAAAGTATCGTTGGTGATGGGTCTCAAACCGCATCGCCCAAAAAACAACAAACTTAATCTATTCAAAAATTAATAAAGATGATAAAATAACAAATTTAAGTAGAGCACAGTAATATCAAAACATCTCAGGCTACCAACACTTTAAGTAAATACAGCGTGAAGAAATATGAACATTAAAACGCGAATAATAAAACTGGGTGTAGTATTTGTGTCGTTCCCAGTTTTTCTTAACAGCCTCAGTAATTGTCGAGTTGAGTGCTCTTAAAGCTCGATACTCGCTTGTAGCAATTATTTGTATTGCTTTAAGTGCTGGTGTAGGCAGAGACTATAAAATATTTTGCGAAATGAAAATGTATCGTAATTATTTTCTGGTATTTTTTCTTTCAGGTTATACCGAATCCGGAAATATTTTTACAATAAATGTATAATTGCTGTGTAGTGTCGGCTTAGAATAGCACTACCCCATTCCTTCCGGTGGGTGTCCGTAAGAGGCGACTAACGGTATTAGGGTTTTAGGGGATTTTTGGGCGATGCGGTTGGAGACCCATCACCAACAACCTTTATTTTACCTTATTTTACCATCTTTTTTCCACACAACTTCCAAAAGTGGCTAGGGAATTTCTAATTCCTTAGCTCTGGCTACCCCTTCTAGGTATTTAAAGCAGTGAGTATATGTATGTATGTATGTAATTATTAAGTAAAATATATGTAGTGTAAGAAGATAATGATAGCCAATCAAACTCAAATATTTCTCCTTGCACAGTATTTCTTATGTCAATGGTGACTAGGAATTTTGAGATGTTAACGTGATTCGTTAGGCAGTAGCCCCCCTCCCCCGTTTTCAAAAGTGGCTGATCCATTCTATTCCATTTTATAAACCTTTTCCTGTTGTCAGCTTTGTACTTTCATCTTGATGCCATTAAAACATTGAAGTTCATTTTAACTTAGTTTTAATGTATTTATTATATCTTAACTGTATTTGTCATATACATTTATTCATTTTTTATTAAAAGACCTATCCTACACCTATGTTAAATTTCCACAAAAAAATGTGGTTCTCGCTTTAATCCATAAACCAAGAAGTAATTTACCGCTAAGAAGTTCCATTCCGGGCTGAACCCGATCATGGGTTAGCAGTCCTCGTGCGGGTAAACATATAAATTGTCGGTGGAAGCGGCCATGTCCGCTCGTATCTTCAACCCTTGCGGCGTAGGCAGATTTATGGCAGCGCCCGATCGTTATCTCGCGCTCTTTTTCGGACAAACTCGGTTTGCATCTTTAATTAACTTTTTGTAGATAATATCTCTGTTTCTGTGAGTTTTAGCACGGTTTGCGAAAGAGTGGTTTAGTGTGGGTGTTTAAGCTAAGCTTGCAACTTTCATTTAGAATTATCAATTCCATAGTCACTTTTAAGACGATGTCTGTGGTTTAATTGATAGTTGTCTTGCTTCTGGGTCTTAGATTTTATTTGTATCTCAATTCAAGACTAAAAAGTATACGCCGTGTATCCCCGAAGGGGTAGCAGAGGTACATACTTTTCTTAACATCACGTGAGATTATTGTACTGTATTGTTCAGAGAACTCAAGTTTGGCTTGGACAGTATATTGACATCATTGCACCCCTGTAACGTTTTGTATAAGTAAACTATAGCATGAATTAGTACAACTTAGTAATGTAGTTTTCCTCACGAAATATTCCCACACTGTTAACAACCATGATAAATTAACCAAACATTTGACTTTAGTAAAGACGCATTGACCCCCCTCTCACGCATTTGCATGAAAGTTGTTTTTCCCAATGATTGTGGTATTACAGTCGTTATCTATGTGTGTATTATATACATACATACTATAGGTACATACATAAATCATACACGGCTATAAATCCCAAGAAAGGGTAGCCAGAGCTAAGGAATTAGAAATTACTCAGCCACTTTTGGAAGTTGCGTGGGGAAAAGATGGTGAATAAAGAAGAAAAGATGGTGATATATAGGTTGTTGGTGATGGGTTTCCAACCACATCGCCCAAAAATCCCTCAAAAGCCCCAATACCGTTAGTCGTATTGGCATCAACTTGCCTAACATTCAGTAAAGTAATGTAAGCCTTTGCTATAATTGCTTATTATTGTGTAAATAAATATAAAAATATAATGTATCGTATTAGTACTAAAGTTACCCGTTTAGGAGAGGCGGCGCCACGATCGAGAGAAGGTTGAGGATGGAGATGATGATGATTGGATACTCCATGGTCTTTTGGCATGGTGACCGGCTAACAAAAGAGGCATTGTCGAAAAATCAACGGAAAATGACAAGATATTGTTGAGCTAAGCATTTTATTGTATTTTTGATTGATTAATATAATTTTAAATAGTTTACCATCTTTGTCACTAATAATTCAGAAGTGGGATCGACGAGAATTAATAGGATTCGTGACACGCCTACAAACGTAAGTACATTTTCTTAAGAAACGAAAATGTTTTTAATCAAAGCTGTATTTCCCGTAACGGAAACATTCCAGAAGTCTGTACTTTACTGAACGGTGTTTATCTCACTGAGGTGCCCCTTGGGGATGTATATTGCTGTATGTCTTCTTATTGAATCACTCGATCTCGATCATATCATCATACGTCATCTTAATTTTTAACCGACTTATAAAAAAGGAGGAGGTTATTAATTCGTCCTTTTTTTATGTATGTTCACCAATTAATCGAAAACGCCGGGACCGATACGTTTATTTAATTTTGTTCGAAAGGGTGTACTCCCCAGGTGGTTCCATCGTCACCTATTCAGGATCTGATAATAGATCATAGGGAAATCGAGGGCAATCCTCAAATATAATAGCACTTCTAATGGACCTAGATTTATGCTATAGATACTAAATAATAATTACAAAATGACAATTGCCAGTATGTAATGAATAAACAACCGTGATAGCCCAGTGGGTAGAACACTCGGTTATCGTGCAAACGACTAGTGTTCAAATCCTGGGTCGGGCATACACCAATTTGTCTTTTCTAAAGACATATGTGTGGTTAATTTATCATGGTTGTTAACGGTGAGGGAAAACATCGTGAGGAAACCCACATGGCTGAGTTGTACTTAGTCATGTGACAGTGTATTCGTACAAAACGGCGATAGGCCTGCCCCCTATCACGTGAGTACACTGTCCATGCAAAACGTGGGTACTCTGAACACCAGGTGACAAAGTCACGTGATGTTTAGAAGTATTAGTACCTCTGCCAACCCCTTCGGGGATATTCGGCGTGAACGTTTATGCTTATGCTTATTATGCTTATGTATTGAATAAAAGTATAAGGATTTGGCTTAGTCAGCTCTATGAGATGAGCTTGAAAGGGCTTAAAGTATGTTTATAATTTACAAATCTTGCAAACCTAGACTATTTTCATTAAATGAATTAAAATTAATAAGAATATAAAGACTTATTGTTTACGATATTATACAAATATATATTCCTTTAATAGGAAATTCAGGTTTAAAGAAAAACGCTATACGGGATTTTAAGCATTAAGTTCAAAGATTCAGAATATGGAAATTAATGAAGACCAAGGAGACCCCGCTGCTGAAAGGGTCGTGGTCTTTACTGTGTACGCGTCCAAGAGAACCCAGTTCACAGGGCCGGGGTGCCTTTTGCGATGATCCAGGAGTACCCAGGTCAAAGGGTCGGGATCTTAATCGCGAAAGTACTATATACAACACCCAGGAGAGCCCATTTCACAGGGCCGGGGCGCCCATTCCAATGATCCAGGAGTACCCAGGTAAGAGGGTCGGTATCTTAACCGTGAAAGCCCAGGAGTACTTGATCAAGTTCGGGGCAGTGGCATAATTTAATATATACCTCTCTTGTTGTTTATAATTTTAGCAAATCAAATAATTTTACAGTTAACTCGTGGATAATGAAACGAGCCTCCGAAATACTTAAATTTATTAAAATAAAGAATTTGAGTTCTCAAGTACAAAACCTCATCAAAAGTATTGATGAGATTAAACTCAAGCTTGAAGTGGCTTTAAAAAATATTAATAAAAAAATAAATTAATACAGATTCACTTGTACTTTTTTTTTAACAATAAAAGTGAAAAATTATAAAAGTAAGTAAATTTAATTAAAAATGTGTTTCATTTTCATCTTCGAAATGAAAAACAACATTTTTAAACTCTGGTACCAAGAATGTAAATCTTGTGGTATGAGATCATCTTTGCCCAGTTTAAATCCTTTTTTATTTGGTGAGAAATAGACAGCAGACCGTGATAAGCTCGCGGGAGCTCAACAGAATCTGAAATGTTATAATAATAATAATAATTTATTTATTTCAGATAACAATGGATCCATTTGTATTAGTAACACTTAAGAGCTATATTAGTATTAAAAATTAAAATGAAACTTAATTAACAATTACATCCAATTAAAATAAAATAAAATAAATTACGATTTAAATCAAAACAAAATAAAAATAAATTACAATATAGATCACATTAAATTAAATCAAACCTAAAACTCAATTAATGATAAAATAAGTTTCTATAAATTTGCCCCTCATTCCCCCTAACCAATACATTGGAGAGATGACGAAAGATTGGCGAGTCGTACCTTCCAGCGATGGTTTTCAGAATGGAGTTAGAGCTAGCCCGAACTCTGCAGAGCAATGACGCTGCCTTTTTGCGCATTATCGCGTAAAAGTCATCAGTGCGCGCCGCGGCAAACATGCCAGATGCGCTGCAGAATCGAGGCAGCCCCAACAACATTCTGAATCCATTATTGTACTGAACGCGTAGAGCGTTGACAGCCTTTTGTGTAAAGCTGGCCCACAGGCTGCACGTGTAGAAGACTTGACAGTAAGATTTAAACAGTGTTATTTTAACAGACTGACTACAACGCGCAAACCTGCGTACCAGCATATTACACCTGACTGCCATCGCCCTACGTTCCCTCTCTATATTTGCATGGTCCCTAAGGTCGTCGGTAATAAAGTGTCCTAGATATTTAAATTGGTACACTCGCTTTAGCTCAACACCATTTAATTTAATTGTTGGAACATGATCAGGAATCTTTCCACCGACAGCCCTAAAGACCATGTACTCGCTCTTCTTATGATTATACGCCAAACCGTGCTTCAGAGCGTACTCTTCACACATATGAAGCAGATCATTCAGAGCTCTGACTGATGGTGTCACCAAGACCATATCGTCAGCGTAACTGATGTTATTTATAGTAACATCATCCACGCGACATCCGATGCGCCTGCTGCTAAGCCCAACGATCAGGTCATTTATATATAGGTTAAACAGTTTGGGGGACGTAAGTCCACCTTGTCTTACTCCACACCCCAGCCTGAAAGACTCAGAAACTTTATTGTCCCACCTAACCCGGTTATCTTGATTTCCATACCAAAACTGGAAAATGCATAACAGTTCCGCCGGCACATCCCTCCCCCGCAGCTTGTCCCAAAGCACATGGTAGGACACAGTGTCGAACGCTCGTGATAGGTCTAGGAAACACGCATACACGGGCGTCCTACGCTGCGTGCAATATTGTATTGTGTGCTTCAGGCTCAGTATAGCACTCTCAGTTGATAGGCCCCGGCGGAACCCAAACTGTGCATCATGGAGGTGGAGATATTTATCAAGAAGGGAGTCTAGAAGTCCGTCAAGCACCTTCGCCAGGACTGTAGCCAAGGATATAGGACGATAATTGTTCTTATCAGTTACGTCCCCCGTTCTGTTTTTTATAATGCTGCGGCGACTTTGCTGGGCAACATTAAATATTTTATATTCTGCACTATGATTAAATTTGTAAAAAAAATACTTTGATTCGCTTTCTTAAAATTTAAACACAACATTTTCAGTAAAGATACTTTTTCTCCGTATTCGTGAGTGTTACTATTTTCAATAGTAGATGCAGCTAAAGTTTGCAAATCCCATAAGTCTTTGTATTTAAGTTCGATTACTTTGTAAGGCTCCGCATACTTGTTTTTGTTATTTTGTGAACGTGAAATTTAAATATTCATATAACCATATTCCCCATATTCATCATAAAAATACTTTCGTGTTTTCTGGCATTTTTAATTGCAGAATGCATAAAGTCGCACTCCATGTGACTATTCCCGAATGCTGCTGCTGCTGTTCTATCACACTGTGTACCACTACTGTGTAAAAAGAGTAGTACACAGTGAGTTGAACAAAGAGTATGCCTTAAATTTTGTGTTTCAAATGATATTTCATGTGGTGAATCACTAAAAATGTTGCGAAATACCTACGGCGAATCGTGTATATCAAAAACACATTCACCCTCATTCCCTTTCTTACAAAGACTCACATACAATATTCATCATCTCTTGCAACTCTTCTGCCGATGATGCAAGTAGCACTTGATCGTCAGCATACAAGAGGCATTTAATGATGAATCCACCCATTCTTAGTCCATAATCACTTTCACGCAACTCTGTCAAACAGTCATCCATGAAAAAATTTAAGAGCCACGGAGAAGCTACACATCCCTGTCGGACACCCCTAGAGATTCCGAACCAGTCAGTGTTTTCCCCGTTTACTCTTACACATGCACTAGAATCCTCATAGAGTGATACCAATGCACGTATAAGTTGACTCCCCAGACCGAACTTGGATAACACCTCCCATAAACCCATTCTTACCACCCTATCATACGCCTTCTCTAAATCAATGAAGGAGCAATACACCTTTTGGTTCTTAGCTAAGAACTTTTCGGTGATGCTCCTTAGAGAGAAGATTTGATCCATACATCCAATTCCTTTCCTAAATCCTGCTTGCACATCCCATATTTTCTCATCAGTTTCATTCATCACTCTTTCAATCAATACCTTTGCATACAATTTACCGACAATGCTGAGTGGGCTAATGCCGCGGTAGTTTTTAGCCTCCTGGCGTGACCCTTTTCCTTTATACAGGGGCACAATCACCGCCTTGCACCAGTCTTGTGGTACTTTGCCACTCGACCAGCACTTTTGGAAAAGGAAGTACAACCAAGAAGCCACCAACCCTTTACCAGCCCTCAGCATTTCGATAGTTATCCTATCATACCCTGCCGCCTTCCCTATTTTCATACTTTTCATTGCTTTCATTATTTCTTCCATACTGATCTCACTTTCACTAAAGGCACCCAGCGCATCGTTCCAATCAACATTAGTGCCGATTGGCGAAGAAACGGATGCATCCTCTTTTTCAAAGAGTCCCTCAAAATATTTCTTCCATACTCGTTTCATGCTACTTTCATCCGTCGCCAATTCACCCTGATCATCTTTCACTACATTCACTCTCGTGTTTTGGTTTTACAATTTTCTCCAGATTTTTTTAAAAAACAGGCAAAAGCGAGATGGGGCGGTAGTTTTGGGGGTTTGTTTTATCACCATTTTTGTGAATCGGGATAATCGTAGCGGTTTTCCAAATCTGGGGGAACGTACCTGATGAAAGACTTAGGTTTAGAAAATGAGTAAAGGGAAATAAGATTGGTTCTTTAAAGGCTTTTATGAGCTTAGGAGATGTTTCGTCGTAACCTGAAGCTCCACTATCACAGAGTTGACTAATGAGCGTGCTTACTTCTGCTGAGTCCGTAGGAGTCATAAAAAAAGAATTCAGAACTATGTGTTTGACTACTGATATTGATGCTGGTGATAAGCTCTGTCTGGGATGTATCTATAGAGGTTAGCAGATTATCCGCCAGGTTTTTCCCTACGTATACAAAGTAATTGTTACAAGAGTTATGAGAGTATTTCGGAGTTGGCTTTAGTTTAGTGAGTTCGTGAGGTGGTTGTGGTATTGCCTGATTTCCTAATTCTTTAACCGTCTTCCATAGTATTTTGGGGTTATTTCTGTTTTTATTGAATTCGCTGTTGTAATGGTCTTTTTTCAAGCGTTGGAGGAGGTCATTACTAAAGTTTTTGTACCTGTTATAGATGAGACGGCGCACTGGGTCTTTAGGATGTTTTCGAAGATCTAGGTGGAGTTTGTCTCGATGTGCAACGCACCTAAGAAGCCCAGGAGTCATCCATGATTTAAAAGTACATTTAGATCGTCTAATTTTTATTTGGTGGATGGGTTTTATTAGCTACATCGAGAATGTTTATAAATTTGGTCGCTGCATCGTCAGTATCGCAGGATTTGGTAATTAAGGTCCAGTCAGTGTTTTGTAAATCTGATTTTAAGCCACAGAAGTCAACTATTGTGTGCTCTCTATTATTATGGTGTTCCTTTTTATATTTGATTGTGGAGACACCTATCATTGTAAATGAGTTGTCTGTTATGTCAGTCATCCCTACTCCACCAATAATATGTTATTAATTTTTTTGAATATGGTCTAGACATGATTTTTGTCAGGTGGGTTTTGAGATAACAGGCATCAGATTATGCTCTAACATAAAGCAAAGGTATTTAGAAGTGGTAGTGTTAGCTACTAGGGAACCTCCGCCACAGCCTGTCTAGTAATTTCTTGTCAACAAAATCCCTATATTTTTTTTATTTAATCTTAAATACGCCGATAAACGATTCTTGAGAGGTACCTCACAAATTCAAATTGGAACATTTAACCCAGTTCGGTAGCGTATTGCATGGTTGAATCACCTGATTATCTGAAAATAAATATCATGTCGTACTTAGGAGAGCACGTTAAATATTTGGTCCTTTCTACTAACGTGATACGTTAGTAGTCGTAAGAAAGCCAACCCGCACTAGGCCAGCGTGGCGAGTTATAGGCAAATCATCCTATTCGGAATGGGCTCAAGTCCTAAGTTAAGGACTTCTACGAGTAGAAAGACTAAAATCTGGAGAATTTTCATGCAATTTCGAGCAGTGGGCTGATGTGTATAGCACCAAATTACAGGTGGGTGATTCGATATTGGCTGCTAAACTACAATACGCATAGGGTTTCATTGGGGATAATATAACATATTCTTTAAAAGCCATATGAGGCAACCGCTCGCTGCCCATATCCCCGGTATGAGGCTGTCTTTTACTCAACAATTCAGGGTGTCTCAAAAGGTAACGTAGGTTGCCAGGAAAATTAAAAACATTTTTAAAATGTAATAATAGTAGAACCAACCGTGATAGCCCAGTGGGTAGAACACTCGGTTATCGTGCAAACGACTAGTGTTCAAATCCTGGGTCGGGCCTACACCAATTTGTCTTTTCTAAAGACATATGTGTGGTTAATTTATCATGGTTGTTAACGGTGAGGGGAAACATCGTGAGGAAACCCAAATGGCTGAGTTGTACTTAGTCATGTGACAGTGTATTCGTACAAAACGGCGATAGGCCTGCCCCCTATCACGTGAGTACACTATCCATGCAAAACGTGGGTACTCTGAACACCAGGTGACAAAGTCACGTGATGTTCAGAAGTATTAGTACCTCTGCCAACCCCTTCGGGGAATATTCGGCGTGAACGTGTATGTTATATTTTATGTTATGTAATAATAGATAAAAAAAGTATTGAAGGAAATAAAAGTTGTTTTTTTTTAATTATAATCTTACACAGTAAAAATATATGGAATGATCTGAGCCAGACTGTACTCGAGTGTTCGAGGTATGTCTGTACTCCAGTACATACATACATATACTCACAGCTATAAAACTCTTAAAGGGGTAGCCAGAGCTTCAGAATATGTAATGCTTCACCCACTATTTGAAGTTGAGTGAAAAGTCTAGCTTAACTATCTGTTGAGAGCTATAGTACTAGGTCACCTATTACGACATCCGCGGAAAGAAATGGGTTCGTCTATTTTTGTGCCGATACAACACAGCTTCAAAAATATTGTATATTAGCAGAATTTTCGATGATTGATGAACAGAGTGGCTTTTTATGATACTAATAAATTTGGACTATTTAATACATACATACATATACTCACGGTTATAAATCCCTAAAAGGGGTAGCCAGAGCTAAGGAATTAGAAATTTCTCAGCCACTTTGGAAAGTTGAGTGGGGAAAAGATGATGATATAAAGGTTGTTGGTCATGGATCTCCAACCGCATCGCCCAAAAATTCCTCAAAACCCCAATACCGTTAGTCGCCTCTTACGTACACCCATCAGAAGAAATGGGGTTGTGCTAGTCTAAGCCGACACTACACAACTATTAAATAAAACATCTAATATCTCTCTAAAAATATTAATATATTTTTTCTACATGCTTTTATTATTAAATTAATTCTCATGTTCATAACATAATATTGAATCAAATATAAGCATAAACTACAATAAGTACAAAATAAATGTGAATTTTATGATTTATAACAATTCTATTAAAATAATAAATGTATTATATTGCAAATGGAAAATAACCTATAACCTAGTTAATATTATAATATTTATGTCGTAAATTTTCATTCACCTCTTTATCCACACCAGAAGGGCAAGCACGAGCGCTATTTTATCGACACGATAACGGTTGCTAAGCACGAGCCGTGTTTAAACTAGTTATCGCGTGGGATAAAGCAGCCATCTCTTACACACTTAGTATCGTATACTGCCATCTCATTCTAACCGTTATCGTGTCGATAAAATAGCGCTCGTGCTTGTTCTACAGAAAACATACAGATAAGTGTGTATGTGTGTGTGTTTGGTTATATTAGTTTCTCTCAAGCACACGATTAGTTATCAGAACAAAACTCAATCGAATAAAACTGATATGTTGTACGAAATTATTTATACAATAAATATCAACAATAGTTTGTTATAATCCAAACCTTTGCAGTTTTATACAAGCAACATTAGGTTTATAAACCTATTGTAAACGTACACTAATAATTCTCTAGTGAACAACTTTGGTGTTCATAAATATTCTAGATCTGACAAATGTAGTTTTGCCATTAAACACATAGCCAATACATAAAGCAGTCAATCAATTAATTATACAGCACACAGCGTGCAAAACCGTATTAAAATCAGTTCAGTAGTATTCGTAATCCGAAAAACAATTTGACCAAATATATACAAATTGATAGATTTAATACACAGTGAATCAAATGTATTAAAAAGATATCTCGTTTTACGTTATTTTCGCACTAAGTTCATACTAAGTTACTTTTCAAACTTACATAATTACTAATTGTATTGAAAAAAATAGTAACAAAGAAGTTAAATTAAACACATAATTTTATTTATGAGATAAATACCGATTTAATTAGTTTATTAGAATAACAAATGAAAATAACGTATAGGCGTTATAGGCTTAATTCACTGCATTTGAACGGAATGAACGAGAACGAACGAAAGTGAACTTCAACCGAATGTTATTACAAATCATTGCATATCTTATAATAGCTATAATTTACGTGTTTTCGTGAACATTTATACAATACCCCATTGCCGTTCTTGTATAAAATAACTTGAAAGAATATTAATGTCGATTTTTTTGTACAAGTTTATACACAATAGAACCAAATTTTGTTTAATTGCTAAATTATCATTCAATCCAACTTTTTCTTACTGGCTTTTATCATGGCAGCCACAATAATTCCACCAATGTCAATAAAAAAACGGCAATATGGCTATTTTGCATTTAATGTTGAGCTACATAAGCGAGTCCTCTGAGTCCTGGTAAGAAATCTGAGACGAGAGCGAAGTCGGAGCAGCCAGCTAAATCGGATAGTATGGCCCCGCACTGGGCCCATTGGCCTTGTTGGATTTCAGAACAGAATGATGATAATGACTGTAGAGTGGTGGGAGATAGCTGTGGGAAAAAGATAAAATTAAATTAAAAAATAATCTTAGATTTTGTGTTGAATATGGAAGAGGAACACATAAAATAGTGGATTCACTGGTTTAAATCTCGAATTTGAATTTAAAATGAATTTGAAATTCGTTAGAATTCGATAGATGTAATGAATGAATCAAGTAGTGCAAGAATCGTCATTGTGGAATTCTTTGACCAGTCCTATGTCCAGTCCAGACGTCTATATTTGTGATGGTGATAATGTTTATTCGTTAAGAAGAAACAGTTCATCTTTCTCTAATTTAATGCTTCTTTAGTTGTATTGAAAAGAAATAGTACTATTGTAAAAAGTATTGCAAATTATAAAAAAATAGTTTCAAACCCAAACCTTACCTTATTTTCTCTAAGCAAATCGTATAAAGTTTCTAACTTCTTCTGAATGTCGTCCAATTTTCTTTTCATTTGCTGTAACAATACCACATATTTATTCAAAAATGTACACAATAGTATGGCTTTTAATCAAAAATAACTGGAAAAGTAAAAAAAATCATTAATGTTTTTATATTTACTTATAGTTTTTACGCATTCAATTTCAGTTGGGAAGTTATTTAGTTCGGCATGCAATTTTAAAAACTTCACTCCCATATACTGTTAATATATTTGAATGCCTTTGCTATAACTTTTCTAGTTAGTAAACATAGATTTTAATAATTGCCAATAATTATTAGAGCAGCAATTATGAATGCGACTACAAATTTACAAGAGGCTGTAGTAGTAAGATATAATGTTAAGACATCCATACTAATATTATAAATGGGAAAGTGAGTTTGTTTGTTTGTTTGTTCCGCTTTCACGCCGTAAATACTAAACCGATTGCTTTGAAATTTTTCAGACGTGTAGTTAGAAGTCTAAATTAAATGATAGGGTACTTTTTATCCCGGAAAAAATATGTTCCCACGGGAAATCAAAAATATGGTTTGCTTGCTGGATGCATTGGAGATGGCGCTGTGTATCGTTTAAAACAACGTAAAATATTGTAAACTAATATAAAAATCAAAATTTAGAAGCTTAATGGTACGGTAATGGATCCCCGAAAATAAGGAACTCCCGGGGGATGATGTACTATTTTTTTATCGTATACATTTTTTTTACATCTACTTATATTGCAAACGAATATTAACATGTACATTTAGAAGCTAAATGAAACGACGACGATTCCTTGAAACTAAGGAATCCGCAAGAGTTCTCATAGGAACATCAAAAAACCTTAACTCATATATGGCTCAAAATATTGCAGCGATTATTTTTATCATCGATGGAATTCACATCAGAACCTTTGTTAATGTTCATTTTGGAAAGATGAAGGGGTTTTATCAATTTAAATGACACATTTGTTTATCAATAGTAAGACTAATATGAAATAAAGCGTAATAAAAATTTGACACCGCCCCGGTAACGTCTCCGTGGCGTAGCGGTATAACTAACTACTATGAATATTTATTTATTTATTTATTTATTTATTTGAGAAACAAACGGTACACAATATTTCAAATAAGACAAAAATACAGAGAAGTTCTTGACCTATAAAGTTTCTACCAATTGATATACAGACGATACAGAAAAACGCAAATTAAATAACTAATGAAAACAAAACAATTATACATCAGTTGTAATGTGGATAATTTATACAGATGAAATTAAGTAAGTTAAATGAATTCTATTGTCATTCCCACCAGACCAAGCAAACACTACAAGATTACAAAATATGCATATAGATTTTAGGAAATAATGTTAATAATATTTTATGATAATAAAATATACCGTAATAAGATACTTACTTTTCAAGGTTAAAAATACATAAATTAATAATATATAGGATAATTATGAATGAAAGTACTTAAAATACATACTTTAATATAATAACATAATAAGTAAATATATAAATATAATATAATAAATAAATATAAATTCAAATAATTATATTAAGAGAAAATTGTATGACTCAAACATTTAGGGTCAATCCGCTGATTCAACAAACTCCAACTGTTTACAAAAGTTCTTAAATTGAGTTAATGATAAATTGAAAATGTCAGCTTCAGAAAATTTTGTATTGTAAGAAATAATAGCACGGGAAATAAATGTGTTGGTGGCATAATTAGTCCTAAGAGATGGTGTGTGGAATGTGAATGAGTTTCTAGTGTTGTGGGACGGACATCTGAAGTTTAACCTTGATAACAAATAAGGTGAATCAATTAGATTGTGGATGGTTTTAAATAACATTACTTGATCCCTAGTGTCTCTAGCACATTTTAAGGGTTTCAAGTTAGGAAGGTTGTTAAAGTATGGAAATCTATAGTTGAGGTGTTTAATAAACTTATTTTGAATTCTTTGAAGCATTTTGATATATACTTGATACATGGGGTTCCATACTGTTGAGCCATATTGGAGTATTGGTAGTACCAATGCATTATAAAGTGTTACAATAGTTTGAGGGCTTTTAAATTCTTTTGACTGACGAAGTACAAATCCTAGCAATTTATACGCTTTGGAGAATATGCTAGAAATATGTTTATCAAATAGCAATTTAGAGTCAATTATGATGCCAAGATCTCTAACCTCACTTGTTCTTGAAAGGACTTTGGAAAAAAGTGAATAGGGGAATAAATCATATTTGGTTTTCCTACAAAAGGATATAATATGGCACTTGTCTAAATTAAGTTGTAAATTATTATTACTACAATAGGTAGCAAAGCGGTCAAGATCCGACTGCAAGGCAAGGCAATCACCGTAACACGTGATAGTTTTATATATTTTGGTATCGTCAGCGAATAGAAGAAAGAGTAAATGGAAAAATACTTTGTAAATGTCATTTATGAAGATATTAAAGAACAGGGGGCCTACATGAGAACCCTGAATTATACCTGATGTTATTGGCACAAATGAAGAAGTGAAGCCCTTTACAGTTACGGCTTGCCATCGTCCTCGTATATAGGACTCAATCAAACGTAGCAGGTCTCCGTGTATACCAAAGTTCTCGAGTTTAGCAATTAATATAGAGTGGCAGATTTTATCAAAAGCTTTTGAGAAGTCTGTATACACAGCATCTACACGGTGACCAGCATCCATAGCCTCAGACACATTCTCAATGAATTCGCAAACATTAGTCTCAGTTGAACGTTTGGTGACGAATCCATGCTGCTCACTTATGATATGAGGTCTAATTATGGGGAAAATCATATCATAAACAATTTTTTCCAGTAGTTTTGGAAGAACAGAAATTTTAGATATTGGTCTGTAGTTCTTTATATCATGTTTGTCGCCGGTCTTAAAAATTGGTGTGACGTAGGATAACTTCCAACGATCGGGAACAATACAACTTGTGATAGATAATTGAAATAATAGATGAACGGGTCGGGAAATAGATAAATGAATTCTTTGTAAAAATAAGGGATGTAAACCGTCCGGTCCCGCACCAATTGAAGTATCCAATTGTTTCAAATAACGAGTAACCAAGGACAATGTGATAGAAATTTTATGTAAATTTATACAAGAGCTATGACATTCTTGGGATGTGTAGTTACTAATATCTTTTTCAAAAACGGCTCTAAAGTTTGTACTAAATAATTCAGCGATCTGCATACCAGTATCACCCTTCACACCATCAAGAAACATAGTATCAGGAATATTACTCGAATTACGTTTGCACTTGATATAATTCCAAAACATTTTACTATTTTTGCTAATATTTTCCTCCACAGAATTAATGTACGTGTCATAATCCGATTTAGACACCAATTTCTGACGCTTTCTTAGAAGTTTAAACTGTTCATAATCAACTGTCCGCTTGTATATTTTCCACTTTTTATGTACCTTAAGTTTTTCCTTAATTATTTTTCTTAATGGCTTGCTAAACCATATTGGGTAATTGTCGTTATGTTTGTCAATTACTGAAGGTACATACATATTAATTAAACCAATTAATTGCTCATAAAAGATATCAGTCGCCTCGTTAATATCACAACCAGCGAACAATTTGTCCCAATCGGTATTAGTGACAGCATGGTGGATACTATCAAAGTCAGCAGCATGGAACCGCCAGCGCAAACGAGATGGGGGCTGCAGGTCTTTTGGAAGCTCTAAAGTGACAGACACGGAAAGAGTTGGGTGGTGTAGGTCCTCAGGTACCAGTGGTGAGGAAGAACGCGAAACTTTACAGGGTAAATTACTAAATACAAGGTCAAGGCATCGATCATTATGGTTATGAATATTATTAAATTGACTACACCCTGTAAAATCTAGGAAATCGGCAATAATAGAAATTTTGTTATTTTCTAATGGGTTACATAGTTTTACACAAGACTCATGAGGTCCAACTTTGGACCAAATGGCCGTACCTACATTTAAATCACCAAGTAAAATAAATGCATCGTCCGGGTTTTTCAACATTGCCTCGGATAAGGTCTCAAAAAATGATGTTAAGTTATCTAAATGGTTATTACTCTCTTGAAAGTAGCTACATATTGTTACGTACCGGGTTCTTAATTTGATAAATACCAGTCACACTTTCGTGCAATAAGGTGTAATTATATTTATTGACCAATAACGCACTTTACACAACACAACAAACACTATCGATAATTAACTATCGATACTCGCACTAATTAACAACACTAATTTACTCCGTTATAGTAACACTGTCCACACCGTTAAGCTTATTTCCGTAATCCGTATATCACTGCACTGTCGTATTTAATTTCTTCGCTCTAGTATTTCGCTTGTTCTCGCTTTAGTTCTTCGCACTCGAATAACTCCGTAGCACGCGTCGCTCTTTATATATGCCAAATCTCAAATACGCGAATATTACAGAAAGTTCTAGTACCACATTCTCGAAAAGTCGATATTCGAGAAACATCTAGTAATTCCTTTTGTTTACTTATTAAAATACTAGTAACGCCATCTGTTATCTAGTAGTGGCAAATCCTATCTCCTACTTGCGAACAGATATCGTAACATTACCCCCTCCTTACATTAATACTCGTCCCGAGTATTATTGCTTCCATGGTACTTCGCAAGTCGATCGATGTGAACTATTTTCGAAGCCCCTCTAGGTTGGCGTTGAATTCTGTACGTTACATCGTTTATTCTAGTGACCACCTTGTACGGTCCTTCCCACCTATTTTGTAACTTAGGGGACTTCCCTTTCTGGCGAGTTGGATTGTGTAACCAGACGAGCATACCCTCTTCGAAACGCGGCGTGTTAGCTTTACGGTCATATCTGGTTTTCATCTTTTCACTAGCATGTAAACCATTTTCACGCACTAGGGAATGTACATCTTGCATTCTTTCCCTCAGCGGGCAACTTAATCTCAAATGGCCCCTTTTCCCGCAGCCATAACAAATCGGTCCAGTACTCCTTCCGACGGGTGCTTTGATGACCTTGACGTCCTCATTTGCTTCCGCAATCTCACGAAGTCGATGAGTTTGGCGCGTATCCTGGCGGCAAGCTTCAACTTCTAGAGCGTTCGCCAAGGCATCCTTGAGAGACGTGTGGTGTTGAAGTCTCACCGCTGTTCTCACTTCGATATCTCTGATGCCGTCGACGAATGCTTGCACCAGGTTCATTTCCACCGTCTTCGGATCTACACTGGGATAGGCCTTGCGGACGAGCTTCTCGATTTCAAGGGCCCACTGCTGAAGTCCCTCTCCGGAACGCTGGACCCTATCACGCAGCTGAGCGCGGAACACGTGCTCCAGGTGTCGCTCTCCATAGCGAAACTCCAACGCATCCAGCAGGTCCTTGAAACCACCACTCGGAGTCGGCAGCGCCTCTATTACTGACAGTGCTTGACATCGGAGCGCCACCGTCAGTGCAGTCAAACACTGTTCATCAGTCCAACCATTGGCAGCCGCAACAGTCTGGAACTGATGTCTATACGCCGACCAGGATGTTGTTCCGTCGTAGGGAGGAACCTTCACATGAGGACCATGGACAGCTACTACATTCTCACCGGAGACAACCTTGACCGGTCGTGATTCAAGCTGCAGAACCCTTTTCTCCATTCCGCGGAAGTCGGTCTTCATGTCATCGACATCTTTCTCAATAGTGGTTACCTGCTCCTTCATCTGCTCTACGTCTTTTTCCACAGTAACCACCCGACCACTGACTTCATTGACCGCAGTGAGAACTTGTGAGAACTTAGTTTGCTGTTCCTTGCGCAACTCACGAACTTCTTGTTTCACAACACCCTGTACCTCCGAATGTATGTTTTTCACAACATCCTGTATACTTTGTTGTGCTTCACGCATGCATTGAAACATTTCAACTATCATCGCCAAGTCAGTATTAGTTGCGGCCGCCGGCGCCGTTGATGTAGACGGCGCGTTAGTCACCGCGGACGTCTCCTCTGGAATGTCACTCCGAGGGTTCGTGACCGATGACCTCATTTCCGACAGCTGTTCACCCTCTGCGGCTTTCTGAGCGCGTGTCTTCACACCCTCTCTTCCGTCTTCCTTCGGCATAACTGGCATCTTCAAATCCACTTCTGTCACCAATTGTTACGTACCGGGTTCTTAATTTGATAAATACCAGTCACACTTTCGTGCAATAAGGTGTAATTATATTTATTGACCAATAACGCACTTTACACAACACAACAAACACTATCGATAATTAACTATCGATACTCGCACTAATTAACAACACTAATTTACTCCGTTATAGTAACACTGTCCACACCGTTAAGCTTATTTCCGTAATCCGTATATCACTGCACTGTCGTATTTAATTTCTTCGCTCTAGTATTTCGCTTGTTCTCGCTTTAGTTCTTCGCACTCGAATAACTCCGTAGCACGCGTCGCTCTTTATATATGCCAAATCTCAAATACGCGAATATTACAGAAAGTTCTAGTACCACATTCTCGAAAAGTCGATATTCGAGAAACATCTAGTAATTCCTTTTGTTTACTTATTAAAATACTAGTAACGCCATCTGTTATCTAGTAGTGGCAAATCCTATCTCCTACTTGCGAACAGATATCGTAACAATATTAAGTGAATCTGTTTGTACGGACATTTCATTGATTCTGATCCACCTTTCAGTGAAATGCAAACCACTTCAAGGCCAGCAATAGCGGGAAGAGAGAAATTATCTTGTCTTAGCGTAACTTTTAAATCACTACGGACGGCGATTAACACGCCACCCCCCCGCCCCTCGCTGCGTTCACCGTACGGTCTATCATGCCTATATACATTATATCTGTGATCAAACAACTCACCATCAAAAATCCCAGGTAGCAGCCACGTCTCACTTGCACAAATTATGTCGTAATCACTGTTCACAACACTTTGAAAGAATAAACTAGATTTCGTTCGCAAACCGCGAACATTCTGATAGATTATGTCAAAACCCATTCTGGATATAGTAAGCGATATTGAGTACTTTTAAATAAAGTACTTTTTTAGGTTTCACTAATGATAGGACTACAAAGTGTGTGACAAGGTCACGTCTGCTATAATGCAGCTTTAAACGAGAACTAAGACGTGGTACAGGGACATACGAAAATTTAATTAACTGTGGTAAAAAGAAGAACTGAAGGTAGTTATTAATCTGGCATAGAAGCGACACTTTCGATTTATTAAACGGAATGTTAGATATAAGATTTTTTAGCAATATAAGACTGTATATTGTTACGTTAAAATTATCTTGAATGTATGCTTTGTGAAAATATTTTGTATTTACTATGGAAATAGAGCGTATTTGTTGAATTTTTAAGATAACTTGGTGTAAGTTGTTAGGACCAGTCAATAAAATATGGAACGACGTTAAATTGTTTGAAGTAGGTGGGTTGAGAGTAGATAAATATAAAAATTGATACATACAATACGAAAATAAAGAGATAGTATTTAAATACATATTAAATATAGTAATAAAATAATAAATATCAGAGAACCTAAGTTCTGATAGGTTATGAATAAATACTTTGTATGACATAATATGAAAATTAGGTGGTAGGAATGTACAATAACCGTTACAAATACCGTGTGTGAAATAAAATAAATTAAGTATAATTATAAGGACGGCCAGAACTGTTACTTTAGCTTTAAAAAATCACTTTCAGACTGAATATTAAATATACGGCATTTATCGTCTTTTCTACACAAAACTTGACACTTTTGCACCCAAACATATTTGACGACACCGTCTCTTTTTAACTGTTTAGCTTGAGATAGAAGCTGTTTGTTGGTGGATATTAGGTGGTCGTTGATGAAAATTCTCGAGGTGGGGCCAGGTATTCCTACTGCCGTAGTTGTGAGCTCACAACGTTTTGCACAACTCTGGAACTCGTCACGCCTGTAGCGGGCCTGGAACTTTACAATTATTGATTTTGGAGCTGCATTTTTCGTGTCTTTACGTTGCACTCTAGTTACAAAGTCGATGTCCAACTCAGGTTTTATAGGGAAGTTGATTTGTTCCGCAATCTTGGACACAACGTGAATGAGATTTTCACCAGAAACTTCATGCACACCCGAAATCTCCAAATTTGAACGACGGGCCCATTGATCAGTTCTGGAATTGTTCATTTGCATGGACTTTATTGTTTCCTTCAGCTCATTTACCTCGGCTTTAACGGACACTAAAGATTTGAACTTATCCTCTAATTTATGTAGGCGTTTAGATAAGTCATCAAAACGATCAGTCTGTGATTTCAGAGTCTCTTTGATGGACGAAACATCCTGCTTAAGGGTGGTTAACTCACTCAACTTGAGTTCAATGGCTAAGAGTTTACTGAACAAGGCTTCGTTGTCAGGCGGTCCAGCCGGTGTTGTGGGTGAGATAACGTTTTGAGTTACAAGACCAGGAGACTGCGGATCATCATGCAGAGCTTCTATGGATGGGGAGGAAGTAGACGGAGTGTTGCTATTAGGCACCTTCAAGGATAACCCCTTCTCATCCTTGCGACACGACATGCACCGCCACTTGGACCGTCTATCGCCGAGTTTGCGGTAACCTACTGCATTTACACCTCCGCATTCAAAGTGCGGAGGTGTAAATGCGGAGGAGGTGTAAAAATATTTAATTAGAACTATTATGAATCAATCGTCCCGGGTTCGTATCTCAGGTAATTCAAGCTTTTTGTAAAAAAATGTTTTGTTAGCTTAAAATAACACTATATATAATAATAACAAGCACTATCCCTTCAATTTAGCGATTATTTTGGAAGGAGATCCACCACTAATCATCCCTACATTGCCGAGCAATTGCTGCAAGCTCTCCCACTATCACCAACGGTCAGTGTAGGGGGCAGCACCGGGCCGTCGCCGCAGCGCCAAACTACTATCCGTATCTGTACTTACTAAAGATATTCTCATTTCTGAACATAAAAACTTGGTATATTTGTTTCATGATTCTTATGAACAATTAAAAAGGAATTTTTGGAACTCAACCCCTAACGGGTTGATATAGCAAATGAAAGTTAATATAGAGTTTTTTTACATTTTATAATAAAACTTGGTGCGATTGAATTTATGAAATCCATCTATCAATCATTCATGAGTATATGCTAACAACCATAAATTCCATAAAAGGGTAGCCATAGCTTCGGAGATACTAATTCTTCATCCAATTTTGGAAATATATTGATAAAAGATAGGTTAATAAAGGTTGTTAGTGATGGGTCACAAACTGCATCGCCCAACAATCACTTAAAAAGCCTCAATATCCTTTATGTCATTTACAACGCCCGCGGGATTATAAATATAAAAAACAGAAGTTGAGATAGTGTTTCGGTATTTTGGTATTATATAAACTGGATGCAAAAAATGAAGTCCACGCGGACGAAGTCGCGGGGCAAAAAGCTAGTGTTTATATAAAGATAATACATACATACAAGTAGGGTAGCCATTTCCAAAAAACATAAAAAGGAAGATTTTCTTATTTTTTTAATATGTTTCTTTCTTATACGAGTATACTGACCGGGTTAGCAGCTCTGGCGTTGCATAGTTCCCAGATGGAGTCCAGCGTGGTCTTCAACGGGACCACGTGCTCGGGTAGGGGAGGTTTTACTACAGGCGCCGGGGGTTGCTGTAAAGAAAAAAAATATGAATGAATATAATATTATTTGTATATCTTCATAACTAGTTCAACAAATCTTTACAAACCTTTTTAAAATTAGACTGACGGAAGAATATGAAATTGAGATCATATATAGCTTATAAAAATGTAAAGTGATAATCTATTTTAAAAATATTCATTAAAAGTACATTATTAAATTGAAGGCCAGTTGATGTATTAAATTCACTGACTGACTACACACAATACATGAGGAAGACGATAAATTGTAATGTCGGAACTGTTTCTGTATATTTTGGGCCATATGGCGCTTGGTAGATATCATCAATTTAACTTAATAATAATAGAACTTAAAGCACTAAGCGACCGCTTACTTATATTATTATGAATACGTGTTTTGCAAATGTAGTATTGTGATGAACTGAGCCTAATTGATAAAAATATTAAAAGAAAAAAAATAAGTCGTTTTTTTTTGTAGAATGCCAATGATGGGCTGGTTTTTTGCGCCCGCCGGGGCGCCGACGTATGTCGGCTTCTTTTAGTCGGCTGTCTAGTATACATATATAGGTTAGCCGCAATGTCAACGGCCCAGCGGACTGAGTGTGTCAAACTCTTTGCTACTTTTGGCTAAAGATTCTATGGAAATGGGAGAACTTTAAGTATGTTTTACAAGGATGAACGTGTGTTCAAATAATGTTATGTGTATGACAATTGTAAAACATACCTGCTTAGTAAACCCGGGTGAATTCGCTGTAGGATAACTCTGCTGGTATTGACCCGGATATTGATTAGCCGGGGGTTGGTTGCCCGGATACTGATTACCCGGATATTGGTTGCCCGGGACTTGGTTGCCAGGGTATTGGTTGCCCGGTAATTGATTGCCTGGTAATTGGTTTCCTGGATATTGATTGCCAGGGAATTGGTTTCCTGGGTATTGGTTGCCATATTCTTGGCTCGGGTTTAACGGTATGTGTTGTGGCGGCTCTGTGCCGAATAGTGGATGGGTTATTGGTGCTTGCTGCTGCAAATCTTGTTTAGGCTAGGAAAAAAAGGATATAATTTTAAGTTTGGTTTCTGGCCAAGATATGATGAGAATATTTGCTTTGTATTGTTTTGTTTTAACTTTATTTATGTATGCTAATTTTTCTAATAAAATGGTAGTAAAACTTATTATAAAGAAGTCATGTTTATTTCAAAATAGAGGAGATGGAACGAGAATGTAAATGAATTTAACCGATGATTTAACAGACCATGATTTACTACAGTATATCTAAAATCAGGGTAGGTACTATTCAGTATATAAACATGATTTAAATGCATCAATTATTATCAGTTTGAAATGGCTATATATCGCGATTTCCAAATTGCGAGGACTACAGAAGATATCCTGGTTTAACGTCCAAAAGTGTATTTTGAACTTGACAAAACAAATTAAACACTTGAAGTTCATGCTTTAGTGATACTGGTAATTGAACACCACAAATAACTCAGGGGTTGGAGCAAAACAAAGATCACATAATATCAAACAAAAATTGGGAGGTTAAGTTTTTTAATAGGTTTAATGTACTTATTATGTTTAGCTTCATTAACAATGATCAGATTCAGGAGTTCAGATTAGTATTACAAAGCTGTAGATAGATTAACACTCGAATTTGCTTTTACGCTGTACATTTATTTTTTGCAATTATGTCGGGGTTGTTACTCAATAAATTCTGACTAGGATCTCTTACTTTTTGTAAGGAAAGATGTTATGATATAAATGTGTAATAACAGTGTATTTTTTCTAAGAAATCAAAATCCATACATTGGCGGACAGTTCAATTCAGTTCAGACAGTTGATTGCCTTCAGTTTTTTTTATCTTATTTGGGAAATTAACCTTAACACAAAAAAGTATTGATGTAATGAATATTTTGTTACAAGATGCATTGAACACTCCAGCACGCACGTCATGCGAAGACTGTTTCGAATAACTTCACACACAAACGTCTTACCAAGTTCTTTGGCAAGTATTATCATTCATTCACTCACTCATATACCTCCGTATGTCTCCTATTCTCGATAATGTGATTCCATTTCCTAGTTCCCGCGTGTAAGGCTGACATTTCTCCGTGGAGCAATGCATCGTAGATACTCTTTAAATAGACACATTTTTCAGCTAATAATATCGTAAATTCGTACCATTTTCAATCGTAAGGGACAGTAATGCAAAAATCTAAATATGTCAACTCTGTATAAAAAAATCATTGTTTATCCCTATTAGTAAAGGCTCTAAATAGGCTCTACCGTGAATGGTTTAACTATTTAACCTAATTTATTCGCAGCCTGCACGCATTTACGTGACCGCCACTTTAGATCTTTCAAGCCCTGATACGCTCAATAGACCACAAAAAATATTAAATAAATAATACTAGGCACTTAAGGATTAATATCTAATACTGTGTCATTTTGCTAAAGTGTGTTCTGTAGCTGTACAATTATACAGTAGATCCGTACATTTTGATTCGGACCGGAAATATCAGTCAAGACAAGAAGTAGCTAATCTGATGATTTAAGCATCTACAACTTAAACCAAAAATCTTACCTTAGGTCTTGATGCAGTCATAGGTGGTGGGTCATTCCAACCCGGGGCCACGGGTTTAGGCGGAGCCACCGGGCCCGGGGGAATCACTTCTTGGGCAGTCGGGGTAAAATAGTTACCATTCGTCGGGTTAAAACTATTCGTAGGGTTCATTACATTATTCGATGGTATTAACGGGTTAACTGGCGGGCTATACGAATTGTTCTGGGGTAAAGGAGCGTTAAAGTTATTTGCAGGTGGGACTAAAGGTTTGTTCGCATTAAAACTATTATTTGCATTGATTGACGGGTTATAGTTGTTTGAAGGAACTATGGGGTTGGCCGGGTTAAAGCTGGGGTTACCCGGGTTAAAATTGGGGTTGCCTGGGTTAAAGTTTTGGTTGACCGGGTTATAGTTGCTGCTAGGAACACTGGCAGCATTAAATTGGTCGGGAATAGGGCCTTGATAGCTGAACTGTGATTGGTTGGGAGGAATCGCGTTGTGGAAGTTGTATTGACCATATTGTGGCGCAGATTGCACGGATGGATCCACTTTGTATTTCGATCTGCCGGTTATACCGCCGCCTGGAATAAATACACAGATTTTATTTTAAAATAATATTGCAAAATTTATTGCATTCATTTTCTTACACTATTAAACAAAGATGGGTTTTATAATGGTTCCGTTTTTAAGATCAAGAGAAGAAGTTGCAGTCAATTGCCGTGTTCTAATTTGGAATGAAAACGAAGCTGATTAACAAGATTAAAGAGTCGAAACTACATATTTTTTATTCAGCTTTTAATGATGATGTTAACTTACTCGGATGCGGTGTGGCGGACGGCGGTCGCGGAGGAGCTTGCCAGGATGGAGAGTTGTCGTACGCTGGTTGGCCTGCTAACATACAATAAAATTAAAAATAGGTACAATTCTAGGTACAACTTCGTTTTGTGGGTGGAATGTTTTGAATAAATCAAACATTACATTTACTTAGAGCGACAATCTCGATTTTTTTTACTTCTCGTCACAAATATCAGAAATGACTTGTATACTTGCAGTAGCATCTTTTTATTAAAACGAAAAAGGACTTTAAAAGTTTTAAGAAATTTGCGCTTATACCGTTTTTTACATTCATATTCTATACGTAAGAGTGCATGAACCTCTTTCTTATATAATTAATAAAAAAAAACATACAAGTGAACAGGAGAACTGAGTTCTGCAAGACCGGTTCGTGCAATCGAGATATTCATATAGGATTGATATGGCTGACGACTCAGTTCACAACGCCCTTTCTATATTTGTCATGCAAATAAATACTACCAGCGACAAACAGCATATAAAATGTAATTTAAAAGTCACCTTGATTGAACACGGGTTCGTTGTGTATGTGAGTGGCGCGTTTCTGTGGACCGCTTATTGTTCGGGTGCGCTGCGCTTGGACGTTTTGAGCCGGTTGGGACTGAAAAATATAAAAATATTGTAAATATAATAATAATTAGGACTTCGATAGGAATAGAATAAGATGGTATGGACAGGAAGGAGGTCGAAAAAAACTAAATGAGAACCTCCCTGGCCTGCTTATAGCATTGGCTTCTCGAAGAGAGTACTGTATGACATAAGCATTCCGCTTGGTCACCTTGTTAGGACATTTTCTTCTCCTACCTTTGCCCCGCCAGGGCCGCCTCAGCTGCCCAAACACATAAAGTTATGGTTAAGCTGCACAGTTCACAGGGCCAGCACCAACTAATACTTTAAAAGGAGACTTTATTTTGAAGTAGTTGAATAGGTCGTGTAGTGTCGGTTTAGAATAACACTACCCCATTTCTACCCGTGGGTTATCATCAGAGGCGACTAAGGGTATAGGGCACAGATCTGTATTTGAATAGATAACGCAAGTGTCATTCCTTGTATAGAAACCAAGCGTGCCATTATTTTTCCACCTACTGTGACGTCACATGAGCATTGGATTGAATCAGGCGTTACTTTGCGGAAATCCATAGCAATACTAATATTAATAAATTTCTTCGCTTAATTCCGCTAAATAATACCTGCAGTCTTCATGCAACATGCACTGTGCACCGCCCGCCCTCCCACTTACAAGAAATCGAAAAGCAGACAATGCACCACACAGTCGGCAGCTGACCACCGAGTGCACTCGGTGGTCAGCTGCCGAACTGTCTACTAACTGCTCTGTTCTTTTGACTACCGTGGTGTGGTTCGCTCCGAATTCCTTCCAGAGGGAGAAACAGTGAATAAAGAATATTATTTAGGCGTCATGAAGCGTTTGCGTGAGAGTATCCGCCGAAAACGTCCAGATTTGTTGCAACACAACTCATGGATGCTGCACCATCACACACAGCCATTATAGTGAAAGAGTTTTTAGCGAAAAATTCAACAAAAGTTCTCGACCAAGCACCGTATTCACCTGATATGGCTCCGTCTGACTTTTTTTTATTTCCCAAGTTAAAATTACCACTTCGAGGAAAACGTTTTGAGTCGATAGAAGCCATAAAAGAAAATTCGCTGAATGAGCTAAAGGCCATACCGCAAATAGCCTATGAGAAATGTATGGAAGACTGGGTGAAGCGGTGGAGATGTTGTATTGCAAGCGATGGGGCCTACTTTGAAGGCGATAAAATAAATTTAGATGAATAATTTGTATTTTTTGTTTTATTGACAAATTCCCGATACTTAGTACACAGAATGTATATCTAAAACTATACTATAATAAGACTATAATAAGACTGCACCGAAGTCAAAACTGTACGTTGAAGAAAAATAAATAAAAACCGGTGCAATATGTTTAATTTTCGAAACTGAAGCCAAATTTGCGCTTTTTGTAAAAAAACGTCTGTCTGTATGTCCAGTCATCACGTTAATTCTACCAGACGGATCTTGATCAAATTTGGTATGAATGTAGCTTACACACCTGGCCAAAATATGATATGACATTAGCATATCATTTATCCCGGATTTCACAACGTTTCCCACAGGAGCATAAAAAAACCATAACCTTTTAGCACGATCGATGGGGTGAATAGACACGATAACTTTAGCGATGTGGAGTGAATAGAAACATTCCAAACCAAATTGGGGGTACTAGTCAGTATACTTTTGCTGTTACCACACCTGTGTGTCAAGTAAGACTGATAGATATGTAGCGACCTCTAGGCGGCACGAGAAGTTGGCCAAGAACAAGGCCCTGGCGGGACGGCTGCGGCACGCTATGAGATAGGTGAGATTGCCCATACAACTACGTACATACACATACATATACTCACGGCTATAAATCTCTTAACGGGGTAGCCAGAGCTTTGGAATGAGAAATTCCTCAGCCACTTTTGGAAGTTGATTGGCGAAAAGATGGTAATAATAAATGTTTTTGGTGACGGGTCTCCAACCACATCGCCCAAAAATCACTTAAAAAGCCCCTATACCACAGACATGTATTTGAATAGATGCCGCAAGTGCATGTACTTCGCGTGTGAAAACTGAGTAAAATTATCTTAGTTTATCGCCATTTGATTGAGTCCGTGCTTGAACGTTCTCGGTGACAGATGTCAAGCTAAATATAAAAAATGCCTAATTGTACCGTATTGAGTTGCAAAAACTATCTAAACAAAGCGGGACTAATTAATAGATAGATTTCCTTTCGTCGGTAGGTCACTTTATTATTAGATTATGTGGTTTTTATTGCAAAATCAATTATTTCGTGTTCTTTGTGGTTTTACACTGAAAAACTTTTTAACGAGTGTGTATCGCTTAATTTATAATACATTGCCGCTTTTAGTTACAAAGCTATCTAGTATGGCTTGTCTATTAAAACACGCAATGAACATCAAAATGAACGATATTTTCACCTGTCAATCAGCTACATGGTACGGTGGCTATTGTCATATTTCTGTCATTTGAAGCAAAATGTGTTGTACCTGCACAGATAATTGTATTCGGTTCTAATTCTAATCGATTTTGGGAACAGACAAATGATAATATTCACGATGGATGTTCCATGTATCTAAAATATTTTTGTTATTACAATGCTTCTATTAAATAGTTAATTGGAACACTCTTGTTTTAACTTTGTTTTTATTTAATAAAAGAACAGTTTAATATAAGTTCCAAGTTTTTCTCTAAGCTATATTTCTTAACGTGTGGTATGTGTCAGTCTTTTTTACTTCCTTCCTTCACTCAGTGTTGCCAATATAAATGTACATAAATACACCAACACGCCTCCTTACATACGTAAAACAATAATTATAAGACAAGGACTTAAGTACTACAGTAACGTAAATTATCAATTAGGGAACTTTCCTCCTTTAAATTTATCATTTTTCAAAGTTAGTGAATTTAACATTTCCCAAAGGTTTTGTAAATATATCTGCAATTTTATTTTCTGACTCTATTTCGTATACTTCCCTGCTAAACATTTTAATTTACAAAATGATAGTGAACTTCAATGTGCTTAGAATTCTTTGTAAAGTTTCCATACTTAGAAATAGCTACAGCTGCTGAATTATCTTCATCGATTTTAACTGGTTTACAAACTTAAGTAAAGGCATCCTTCAATACACAAATGAGAAAATTTAATTCTGTTACTGCTTCTGATAATTCTACATATTCAGCCAATGTTGAAGATTTGGTTACACTACTTTGTTTTGTTTTATTTCCAATATTGAACAAAATAACTATCATCTATAATAGAAAATAACGTTTTTGTATGGGAGCCCCCTTTGATATTTACTTTACTGTTATTTGATTATTTATTTTGAAAAGTGATATACAAGTAAATAGTCTGTGAAAATTTTAAGTATTTACTTATTAACGATTTAATATTGAGCAAACATATACGGAGAAAAACACGTTCATTGTATGGGCCCCCCCTCAAAATCCTTTTTTTTACTTGTATTTGTTGTTATAGCGGCAACAGAAATACGTCATTTGTGAAATCATTTTGTAACTTTCCGAGAACAAATTATTTAAACTAGTTAATTAGGTATTATAATAAAGGCTGCTGTACTTCCACTGACTGACTAACTCATTAACTCACTGATTTAGATCGTTGTTCTCCGAGAAGAAGTAGTGGTGGGGGAAAATAATGTAGGAAGAGAAACATGAGACCGTGAGAAAATAGCGTTATTAAAAAACAGGTATAATTCTAGTTTTAACATTCTTCTGTCGATTTATCATTCGTCTGTCAATCTGTCGATGCACTCGAATATAATCGATTGAATCGTTTACGCGCTGACGGGGAGTTCCCGTCATTAAATTGCTCATGTGACACTAATATTAATAAATTTCTTCGCTTAATTCCGCTAAATAATACCTGCAGTCTTCATGCAACATGCACTGTGCACCGCCCGCCCTTCCACTTACAAGAAATCGAAAAGCAGACAATGCACCACACACACACCCGCAATCGAAAACCACAGGCAACCACAAACATGCGACGCGTTTCGACTCAACACGAGTCATTGACGAGCAG